>CM062084.1:5710895-6033395 GCA_031163375.1 Conogethes punctiferalis | reverse complement strand
TGATAGCGGCGCATGTGAACAACATACTCAGTCTTATCATGGTTCACTTTGAGACCGATCGCTTTTGCTGCCGTTTCCAGAGCTTGCGCCGCATTCACTACCTCCTCTTTCCGGTTCCCTAGTAAAGCAAAGTCATCCGCGTATCCTATCACTGCATGCCTTCCGTTTAATTGCACTCCGGTGTCAAGTGTCTGAACCTGTCTTATGACGTATTCGAGTGCAAAATTAAACAGCATGGGTGACAGCGCATCTCCCTGCTTAAGACCAGTTAAAACTTAAACTCGTCAGTCATTTCTCCACCAACCGTACTACCACTTTACTAACTTTTGTTGCAGCTTCTACCATTCGAACCAGTTTATCGGGTATGCTGAAGTTCCTCAGGATACTGTAGAGAGAGTCACGGTCCACACTATCGTACGCTTTGGCGAAGTCCACGAACAGCGAATGGATGCTCTGCGCGTACTCCCATTTCTTCTCCATGAGTTGCTTAAGGAGAAATATTTGATCGACTGTGCTACGATTGCGTCGGAAACCACACTGGTAATCGCCTATCACAGCCTCAGCAAATGATTCTAGTCTCCTCAGCAGTACGTAGGACAGGATCTTGTATGCGGTTGGTAGCAAAACGATCCCCCTGTAGTTTGTACACTTTTTCCTGGCTCCTTTCTTGTGTACCGGACAAATGACTCCCACATTCCAGTCCTTTGGTATCCTGTCTTGGTCCCATATGCAGACCATTAGCTCGTATAGCTTAGACTGAGTGGCTCCGCCTCCATACTTCCATATTTCTCCAGCTAGTCTATCAGTGCCTGGTGCCTTATAGTTCTTCAGACGCATTGTTGCTTCTCGTACTTCGTCAAAAGTGAGGGGGGCTTCTTTTTTAGGCATATTAGAATTAAATGGTAATGTAGAATGTTTTTTAATAATTAAATGCAGTATAAACAGCCTTCTGATTGAGAGGGTGTCCGAAAGTATAATTATGCAAAGTATTTGTTGAAAATCTACGATTTTTAAAATAGGTAACTTTAAGCAGAGCTCGCTGCCCTCTTTCCACTTCCATAAGATTGACTTTTGCGGCACCACCTCAAAATAAATGGAAATAGATTGAGCTAATGCAATATAAATTTGATGAATTAAAGTTTTAGTCGCGACGTGCCGAAGAATTTTGAAAATCCATATCAATTTACGTAACCTGGCAGCAACTAGCTCTGCATGGGGCTGCCATGAAAGTCTTTGGTCCACCATGACGCCGAGATATTTTACCGTGCTAACTTTGGTTATACTAGGGCAGACACAACCTAAAGCACGAGAAGCATTACTACAGTGATGTATCTTAATATGAAAATTTGCATCAGGCTGCGTTTTATTATGAAGAGAAAAAGTAATGTAGTTAGTTTTCTGGGTATTTAATGAAAGTAAGTTTTTTCTAAGCCATTTAGCTATCTCCTCAAGACCAATCTCAGCATCTACTTTGACGGCCTCCCAACTTGTGTTACTAAATCTACTACTAATCTACTACCACTCTACAAATAATTCTTCATTTCGTATCGAAGGCAATTGAAATGAGTTCCACTCGTTATTTTTATGAAATTTCTATGACTTAAAAACAATTAGTCTACGATAGTTGAAAAATTTCCATTTATTCTTTATTAGGCAGCACCTAGGTACATGCTATTATTTCCAAATGTTAATGTACTAATCAATTATTCAAAAATATGTCAGCTTTTCATTAGCGATGAGCTGCACGTGTTTATATAATAGGTAGGTACATGTAGGTACCTACGTACTGTATTGATGAATATAACTACTCAAAAAATTTGGACTTCTTGGTTACAGTAGTCTTACCAAATAAAATCGTACAGAGGTAAAGAATGGATTCACTCAGAGGAAAATATATGATTGAGGCTGTAATGCCAAAGGTACACAATATAGTCCCGCGATATTCAGGAGCAAACGTTATAAGTAGGTATGTTATATCTAGATTGTATCTATATAGAACACCTAGGTACCGTCGGAGCTGTAGCCCCAATATTGCGTACCGAGCTTTCAGTATGTAGCACTTATTGCCGATTAGTGTATAAGAAAAAGTTGTTTAGAGAATTAACGGTCATAACTGTACATCTAGTCTAAATGTACACTGTAATAGAAGATTTATTTATATAAAATTTTGTATACCAAGATTTGGGAGCACTATACATAGTACCTAAAATACTTACTATTTATATGTAGTACCTGCATTAGGTAGGTACATAACTAATTGACAAATTGATATAATAGTTTGCTTACTATACCTACATAAACCTATGACATTATGTACCTACAATATTCTTGTAAATAAATAAATTTTAAATCTTAGTTAAAATCAAAGTTCAAAGTTCAGTCTTGTTTCAATTGTTTAATCTACAACTTCCTTACATAAACTAATTTCAATTTAAAACTGATGAACAAAATATTATATTAAATCATGATTTTGATGAGAAATAATTGCATTATAACTCCCTATTCTATCATACATATACTGTGCTTTTTAATCCTCTTTCACCTCTATCTAAAAGAGCGTTTTAAACTTCATGCAACCACCTCGGATCATGGTAAGTATGCGTTCATGCCGTGAACTCTACTTATCATGTCCATCCCATCTCTCCAAATCGTACACCCAGTCTTTCACTGTCCAATCTATCCGTCTGTGGAATTCCCTTCCTCTTTCCATCAGACGTTCCCAATCCCTCTCAGTTTTTAAGCTTAGACTAAAATCTCATCTCCTGTCTCTATAATACCTACCTATCTTCTTACTTTTTTATATTATCTTCTTTAATCCATACTTACATTTTATTATATGTATGTATAATTTATATATATGTTACCGGAAATGTGTTAAAACCGACATTGTATACAATTCCTAGGAAATGTATGCAATTCCTAAAATCGCAAGGAAATGTGTGTAATTACATTATATTACAAACATTTCCTAGGAAATCTATACATTTCCTAAATAGCAGCCGGAAATGTAAATGTAATGTCGAAAATGCCCGAAATATTACAGATGTTGTTTTGGCTAAAACCGATGATGAATTCTATCAAATTGGTTTCAAGACCGAATCTCAAAACAATTGTGTTCCCGATCTCAAAGTAACTTGTCCAAGAGTTCTTCTTGTACGAAGATTGTTATTTGGCAGAATGCACCCCGGGCAGGTGAGGGTGGCTTGGAGGAAAAGATGTCAGGTCGAAAGGAGGTCGCTCCCTCACATCCTTTTACTCTCGTCATCGATTCCCCTGTTTATGTTTTACTAAAATATGAAGGCATTTACATACATAATATTATAACATATTAAATGAAAGTTTAACGTTAATATAAATTGACTTCGTGATAAATGCACATAACAAATTATTAGATAGTTGACTTTTAGCGCTTTAATTTGGAAGATAATATAAGTAGATATTGTATTTTACAGAATCATTGTTACCTGATTCTCTTAACAAAACGTCTTGGTTAAAGTTATTATTCTTATTTTTTTAGCAACGTATTATTATTACAGAAAGCATTTTTTCATACATTTCCTAATAGAATATTAGAATTATATACAATTCCTAGGAAATTTATACATTTCCTAGGATATGTGTGTATTATATTATTTTTAAAAGAATATTTCATACATTTCCTATACAGCTTCGGAATTGTATACATTTCCTAGGAATTGTGTACGATTCCGAGATTTCATACATTTCCGGTAACATATATATATAATAAAATAAAAAATAAATATTTATGTATGTACCTACTTAGCTTAACAGTAGATAGTTTTGCACCAGGATACCCATCTCTTGTGAAACTGGTTTCCTCTACCTGAAGGTTGTCTGGAAGAGATCGCTACAAGCGATAAGACCGCCTAAGTTGTACTATGTTTTGTTTGTGATAGGTTTTCCTGTAATGTCTGTGTTTGTGCAATAAAGAGTATCTATCTATATTAGAAATACTTATTTTAATAGAGTCAACGTCATGTTTGAATTGAAGTTATCATACCATTCGGCTTAATTTACAAGTTTCTGAATTCGAATTTGAAATTGATGTCGATCCAGCGCGATTATAAAGAACATACAGTTCAGTACATACTCGTAGTAATCTGTGATATAATGCCAACGTAAAACCGGCAAGTAACGCGAAATTAAACTCATCCTGACGGGAATTGAAAAAACTTTGAGTTATAACTCTGCGCTGGAGCTTTTGAAACATTTTCATGTTTGGTTTCGTGATAGGCAATAGACGAATAGAAAGAAAGAAAAAACATAACAAGAAAAACACTGCTCGGAAAAATTAGCGTTGACGTGTGAACTGAATTTAGGTAAACGCATTTTGAACATTGAAAAAGGTCTCGTACGAATGGGGGCTAAAAACAGACTTCTACTGGAAGTATAATGCCTCTTATGCCGCGTTTACACGCTCGCGTTCAATACGACATTCAACGGGCACAAACACAAGCACAAGCATGTGAACGGGCTGTTCGTCTGTTTGAATGTGCACGTGCGTGCGCAGTGTGTAGGGCAGGGCTGCTCGCCGAGCTGCTTGCCAGGCTGCTTGCCGGGCTGCGTGGGACGCGTGTAAACCTAGCATTAGGATTGAATAGATGTCTGTCTAAGGTGTCTATTATTTTAAACATCATATTTGAAAACATGTCACGGCAGACATGTCAAAGTGTCACATTTCAGATTCTCATTTAAATGTTCCGACTTGCTGATGTTTCTGAAAACGTCACGTGCGTAAACACCTTTCGGCGATTATTTTTTTTTCATACCTACAAGAAAAATGTTTATATTCAAACCTATACATATTTGGGTAACAATGGCATACAGACGGCCCTGGACTGGGTAACATTACACTCTCATACAGTAGGGTATTTTTGTTCTGTTATTCCTGCTGTTGTGAGCAGATAATTATATGTAAGATTCGGATTTGTTTTTTTTAAGAAGAGTTTTACATGTTCGTTACTGATAGGGGCTGATAATGGTCTGGCGAAAGAACACGTCTAAAGGATACAACGAGAGAGTTGCCGTTTATCACGTTTCAACTGTATCTTGATATCTTACAATTAATGATGGTAGCCTTATTTAGACTTGTATTATAATTCTGTGGTAGAAGTAAAAACCTTTAGGAAACCAAAAATGGCTATTTGGTAATTTTTCACACCTTGGGTTACATTTTTGGAGTTTAAGCATGGATCTCTAACTTTTTTAAAATATAATATAGTCTATGTTCGCCGAAGATAGTGTAGCTTTCAGACAGTGAAAGAATTATTCAAATCGGTCCAGTAGTTTCGGAGCCTATTCAATTCAAACAAACAAACAATGAAATCTTTCCTCTTTAAATTATTAGTGTAGATTAGTGTAGAAAAAAAAGGCGGGTTAATTACCGTTTATTTTATGCCTCGAGAATGGCTGGACCAATTAATGATATCCGATTTGATGGGTTTGCCTTCCACATAATCTTCTATTCTATACTTATAATAGATCTGTAGAGAGGTCAGTTCGTTACATGAAATATTTTTTCAAAATAACTATCAGGAGGTGATTAGTGATCGATACTGATGCCAAAAATGCAATCAGTAAAATTTTTGTCTGTCTGTATGTTCGTTATAGAAACAAAAAGTACTCAACGGATTTTAATGAAACTTGGTACAATTATTCTTTATACTCCTGGCCAGGTTATAGTCTACTTTTCATCACGTTACAATCAACAGGAGCAGAGCAGTAAAGGGAAGTTTTGGGAAAAAAGGGGAGACATTTTTAACTGTATGTTTGAATGCGCATCACGTAAAAACTACTGCATTTAATTGAATGCGGTTTTCACCAATATTGCTAGAGGTCTAACTTAAAATTTAGGTACCATTTTATGGAAGTCCGTTATTTTTGAAACCCGATATTCACGCGTGCGACGCCGCCGGCACAGCTAGTACGTATAAGAATATAATTATTGAAACGTGTCCAAGTTCTTGGATAAAGAATTTATACATAGGTACCTGCTATACATTAACCTTTTATTAAATTCGGAGTTACGTGTATCTTACTCCCGCACTAATGAAACCTAACAAGAACATAATAATATCTATACTAATATTATAAAGAAGTAAAGTTTGTGCGTTTGTATATTTGTTAAATTGTAAGGGACAATCTCGGGATCTACTAAACCGATTTTAAAAATGTTTTCACCAATAGATAGCCACATTATTGCTGAGTGTCATAGGTTATATAAAAACCGAAAAATAAAAAGGCTTTTACGTAGTAGTCCGTTTTGCAAAGTGAATCAGAGAAAAAACGGTCGAATGAAAGCGTTTCTTAAGAACGCTGCCTTAACTATGAAAGGTACTAAAAAGGATTATTAATATTATGCCCAACGAAGTGAGCACGGGTCAGCTAGTAGCTTATAGATTTATACCTGAAAGTAACTAACACATAGGCTATAATTTATAAATATATTGTGTCTGCACGTTAACGGATGACCGAAGACAAATAGGTAGGTAGATAACAATTTACGCAGGTGCAGCCGTGGATAAATGTTAGTTAGAAAAGAAATATGAATTTATGACAATAAAACGTCATTTCAATGAGGGTTTTCTGAAAAACGAAATCCACCAGATGGCACCACATAAAAGGCAGGTCCAGCTATCATGTGATTGGTCATTTGCTATGTAAATGTCAGTGCCATGTCAAAATGAACCAATCATGTAACAGTTGGACCTGCCTTTTATGTGGTGCCATCTGGTGGATTTCTTTTTCAGAAAACCCTCATTAGGTAGGTACTTAGTTTTTTTTATGGTACTCATCGCGACTAAAAATCGATCCCAGGATTTTTTCCCGATCACGGGATAACGAGATTTACCTACTAAAGAAAAGTTATCAGGTTTCGAACTGCGAAGGAGCCTTGCGTCTCAGATCGTTGACAATTTGACATTATTCTCCGTGCATGCATGCATGGATCGAGCGGGTGACACTTCTTGACATGTTTCGTTTCACTGTTGTTAGTTGCAGTGATTTACAATTATGATTGAATATTTTAGCCAAGAACAAATTCGTAATGTATTCAATGATTCAGAACAGTAATAGTAAATAAAATTTATCTCAACCAGAATGTTCTACTCAACAAATGAAAACAAATAAAATTAATTCGAAAGAAAAATTATGCAGCGTCGTTTGCGCGTAGCGTAACGCTAAGTTTGTGTTTAGTGATGGGATGTAGGTATTGTTATGGATGTCGACAATTTTAATAATATTAAGTAAGTTTATTAAACATTATACGAGTATAGTTCTAGGAAATAGAACTATACTCGTATAACGTATTGGTAAAAATTCGATAATTAATATAAGTTTGCGTAGGTAGTTAATGGTAAAAAGTCTATAATAATTATAAATGAAACAACAGAACATTATAACTTTAGGTAATGTTTATTGCAGTGGAAAATCTACTAAAACTTTTGCTTAAATGGAATCGTTATTTAAATTAAAAGGTTAGTAAATACGAAATGCACATAACTATTCCGGTAAACTAATGTCCGAGTCAGAAACATAGGAATTGTCACATACTTCATCATCCGAATTTGTGACAAATATTGTTATCGATGACTGCATCAAATCATCTATACAGATGTCACGACCCATTGTGTTGGTAGTGCATTGAATGCGTTTTTATTCTTTTAAAATATTTTTAATTGCTTACATAAATAATTAAAAAATGCCGGGGGAATTATTTTCTTTAAAACAAATTTTTCGGCACATGGTGAAAATTACATAAGCGCGCTAAGTACTACTTACAAAACAACAGTAACGTTTTTATGAGGGCGAGTGTTAGTTACGATTTCGACCAACTGTTAAAAGACCCTTCTCGGTCTATCTATAGGAGATACGAGTACGATCAACTATCGATAAAAAAAATTTTGCTTCTCTGAACAACACATCTCTAGTCGAGTGGTAATGACAGGTGTCAAAGTCATACTGCCGCTGTCTCCCGCACCATGCTACAGCGCAAGGAGTATAAAAGCTCAAAAAAGTTCATAATCACCGTGCAATTCATTCGAAATCATAATTATGTAAAAGAAATGTTTTAGATTTGGAAAATTCCAATAATGTAAAATGGCACTGGATCCATATATGCGCAATGAAATTCTACAATGTTTTGTACGAAATTAATTTGAAATCAGGAAAATCTTAGGCATAGGAACACGCACAAAGACTTTTGTGACAAACCTTCACTAAACCGAGCGAAGCCGCGGGCTAAACATGCAGGTTTTACCTGCTGGTAAGGATTTTCCAAGTACTTATCATAAGATAACTACTTAATATTGGGGCGTCTCAGAAAACTCAGTTCGGAATAAGAAAAGTGTCCGTGTGGTTTCCGGATTTAGAATAGGACCACCCCATCCCATCCCGTGGGTGTCGCAGAAGACGACTAAGGGAATATCAGGAAACGGGCAGCAGCGGTTACAATTAAAACCTACTGCGGCCACCATCCCGCCTGCCAAGTGTATCGCCTACTAAGGCAAATCCCCCAAATGACAATTGTCATTGGGGAACGCCTATGTCCAGCAGTGGAAGCTTGCAGGCTGATAATGATGATGATGCTGTAGTAAAGCTTTCATTTTAATTGACTTGATCTCAGAACCACCCGGAATCGTCCGCGTTGTGGCGAGTACGCCCTAAACAATGCACCACCGACGCCATCAAATAAGATTCTCATAAATATAAGCATGTAAAGGAGTGACCCGTCATCTTTTCGCTCTAAACCAAACTCACCTGCCCGTGGTGCGTTCTGCAGAATAACAAAGGAGGCGCTGGCAACCGACTGGTATACCCATCACGATTATAAGCGTAGCTAAATAAATACCATAGACCATGACGGGCAGCAGCGTGACCGGAGCAAGAAGGTACGCCCTGCGATCGTTAACCCGTCTGCCCAGGCAGCGTGGCTATTATGGTAGTATATCCTCCAGATGTTTGCCCTGAGTGGCGAACAACTGGAGAGGCCTATGTCCAGCAGTGGACTGCGATAGACTGATGATGATGGTGATAAAATACCGTAGTAGGTAATCTTAAATGTTTTAAAGTTGTAAGGCCCCTATTTCTAGACACAGTAGATAAAACAATGGGATTTGGATCATGTGAGAACATTGGGCCTTACAGAGTTATAGGTACATATCAGTTATGCATATATCAGATATAGAAGTAATTTAAGTACATCCGTTATGATTAAAAATATAATCATATCGGATCGATTGCCCTTAAAATTATGTACAATGATAAGTTGAATTAATAAGAAGCAAATTCTAGGAAGTCAATAACAGTAGGTTCATTTGGCAGTGACTTCGTTAGGGGTCGTGGGTGCCAATGTCTCCTAGGTTAATTGAATGGTAATTTCTTCTGTGTGTTGATATTTGTATTTGAATATTTATCTGTGATGCTTCGATGGTATTAATTTTAATACTACTTACTTATAAGTGCTTCAGCTACTTATTACAACTACCATTATGTATTGACTAAACATGTGTGTGTGGTCGTCTGATATATACATAAAATTGCAAGAGCCTGTCGTTCCCCCATCAGTTCGATGATGGTGATAAGGTCGTCTTGGCCATCATCGTAGGCAGTTAGATAAAAAGATACCTATCTATTTAAAATAAAAATACAAATTAATCAGGAGGAATTCACTGATAAATCATAAAATAGAAATTTTTTTTTTGATAAGCTAATCGCTCTAAATATAATGGTAACGGTAACGTTATATGTACTTAGCAGGGCTTCCAATAAGCCAAACGTTGCTTCATAAATTTGTGTATATTCCTAACAATCGCATGAAGATCTCGGAAGAAGATAAACCACGCGTTGATGATCGAAGGTGCGCAGCCCTTATCTCGCGGTGGTGACGTCAAAGCGCGCAGTGATATATACGGCGGGCGGTCGGCCGCGCGCACATTACGCGTTGACGAGTGACCCGCGCATTGCCCACGCGCCTCGCAGTTCTCGCCGTAAGATACACTTGCGGATATTGCAATAAACATTTCGATCCAGTGCCTTAGTGTGATTAGTGCCAGATTATAATAGGCAGGTAAGTTTAGCAGTGGGACACGACATGCGGTATATCTACACAAGCAAAAATTATTGCTCAGATTGAAGCTCCGACCACAAAAAACACTAAATTACTTACTTAGATTCAGTTACTGAAATAAATATAATAAATATTTCATACATTTTTGATTAGACCTAAAGAACACAAAACAAAGGGTTATTAAAATTTACATTTTACATTATAAGCCAATACAATAAATTGCGATAAAATAGGTCGAGTGTTAAGCAACATGAATAAACACTCATTTGATTAAACGCACATAATGAAGTAATTGAAATTATATATTGTAATAAATGCACTCATTTGAAAATGAGCTATTATCAAAATCACTTGTAATTTGATTACGAGTAACGCAACCTTAGATGCTAAGTACTTTAGTGCGACTGAAAGCGTGAACGCGGATTGCGTTTCGCAATATTGCATTCTGTAGGCTTAGCTTTTGAAACATTAAGTACAACTAAAATTTATAATTATAATAAATTATTTTTTTTTCACTAAGGGCATGCTTGTAAGTTGCTATTACGGTGATAATACAGTTATCATAGCTATACGATAGCGTTGACCAGAAGGACGAATTGCGAATCGTTGTTGTTCTTTTATCTTCATGGAAATGCCTTAACACATACATGTTACAGGTCGCTTTGAGATCGACACCGTGACGAATCCATAGGTTTCTATGTGAAAGTTAACTCCTATAATGACAGTTTAAGTAGGTACTTACTTTAAAGGACTAAGGTCAGGGTCATTTGCGCCCAATTCTGAATTCACTGTGAACCTCAAAAGTGAACCTTCCTTTGCTTTTAAAAGTATTTTTTTAATTATGTTAGTACACTATATTATGTATAATAATTGTATGCATAAATAATTTAAAAATAGCCTCACTGCATCATGATCATGACAACCCATAATAAGTTTAAGCGCTTCATTGTTTGATAGACATGTCTTATTAATGTAGGTAGTTGGCATTTCCCATTGAATTTGAAGTTCATTGTTCATTGACACATGGTAGCAAGACGTATCCTTAAAATGCAGAGTCTAAACTATTTACCTGTCTTATTAAAGTGTCATTACCTAACTTAAATAATCATCATCATCATCAGCCCACATCAGTCCACTGCTGGACATAGGCCTCTCCCAATGCTCGCCACTTCGATCGGTCCCGGGCCTCTCGCATCCAGCACTTAAATAATATTACTAATAAAAAGATTTTGTTCGAAAATATTAATTATAATTATTTACAAAAAATGCTGGTCATTTTACAACAAATTATGTAGGTGAGTAATACGAGTAATACTACAGCTTCTAGTAAATAAATATTACAAGGATATTAATGCTAGTCATCTCGCATTTATTGACAAGATTAGGTAGGTAAATATTCTACAATAATTATATTCATAATAATCAAATTAAACCATGCTTAAATAATATCTAAATGGTTTAAGCATGGTTTAATTTGATTAACCCTACTAGAATCACTTTTAATGTATATTTCGCTAGGAATCATTATAAGTGGCTACGCTTCCGTTAGCGACAACATTTACCCAAGTCCCTTAAAAAACCTTTGTTAAATACGAGTATGTATACATTTGAATGTCGTAAAATAAATAATCAGATCCTTTTTTTGATTTGAGGTGGCAATATAGCTTAGGTTGTGGAAGCAGTGACATAAAATAGTTACCTTATTTATTTATAAGATCTTGTGACTAGATGTAGCTTGAAGTCCGGGATTGTCCCTTAGTGCATTGACTCTCCCTTGCAACTGGTTTGGTTTATTTTGCTCTTGTTAGTGTTTCCAGCTTATTAATTTACGAACGGGAAAAAAAATCGACTACAGCGGAAGCACGTTGTAATAATGTGACACAACAAAATTATTATTCCTTTACCTACTTAATTACAGCGTTAACTGCTAATTTGCTTATAAAAACATGATTGTTATCTGTGTACTTGTGTGTGTAATTTCATCGATATTGAGATACTATTTCATGAATATTAGCTATTTCTTGTTATTGCAACATTTATTTGATCAAAACTTAATTAATTCTATTTAAACTTGCCTATGTATATTTATTAGAAAAATACTAGACTTATGCATTATTAATCATTTGTTTATCTAATAAATATTACGTGACGTGGGTTCCGTAGTAAATATTTTTCTTTATCAGGTATAGATATTCTTTAAAATAATTGGTTAAATTTGGTCAGCATATAAGTTGAGTGATCGAAATATACCTACAAAGAAAATGTAACTGAGGTCGTTTAGGCGCAGAATGTCCAATTCTCAAAATGTCCAACGTTCGCAAAATGTCCAGTTCGCAGAATGTCCAATTCGCAAAATGTCCAGTTCGCAGAATGTCCAGTTCGCACAATTTCCAATATTCAACATAACTTTGTCAACATCAATCTTAATCAAGAGTGGGGTTTTTAAATCATTATTTAACATATTACCTATTTAAACTTTGTCTTTCTTTAAAAAAAAAATTTACGTCTATTAAATAAAGCTTTGTTATTAACAGTGTTTAACCCTGGGATAGTAACATAATTTGCTCTTACGTAAATGGTAACAGGGGTGTCGGGTCACCCCAAATTTTCGATTCAAAATATAAACACAACAGCAATGAAATATAATATTTATTCTTAATTAAACAAACAAATGGAATTTCACTATCGAGATCAAACAGTATTTAAACAGGGTTAACGAAAGAAATTGAGAAGAAATGGTGTTAGACACACAGACAACAATTTTCTTGACGGTGTTGAGGTCTTTTGCATTTGGTACAATTTTTTTTAATTTCTTGCCTTTTTTGTCTTCAGCAATATCTTGTAAATAGCACTGAATATCAATATCACTTAGGACAGTCATAATAAAGTAAAAAAAGGGAAATAATCGTTCAGCAGAAGCAAAAAAAATGCACACGTAAATAGTACCAGGGGTGACGCAACACCCCACATGTACCTATAACTCCAGATTGGAGTCGTTTCGTTGCCACTGCGCGACGTCCTCTCATTGACCCTCCAACGAGAGGAGAATACGTAAATATGAGAGCAAGATAACTAATAATTTAATCGCAATATCGGCGGATGATTGTTCGTCTGGGGTGTTGAGGCACCCCTGTTACCGTCCCAGGGTTAAAAAATTCAGAATTACAATCACCAGATCTGTCTGGATTTGCTTTTGATTTTTACAATTTATGTTTTGTTTATTTTGATTTATATTTTTATACCTGTATTGTTATCTTCTTCTATCTATACTTATAATAAATCTGTAGAGAGGTCAATTCTGTACATTAAATATATTTTGCGAACTGGACATTCTGCTAACTGGACATTCTGCGAATTGGACATTCTGCGAACTGGACATTTTGCGAACGTTGGACATTTTGCGAATTGGACATTTTGCGCCTAAACGACGTGAGCGTTTTATTGGAATTAAGATGGTTAAAATAACTTTTTAAATAATGTTGCTTAGATGGATAATAATAATTGTTATTCAGAATGTGTTAATGTCTAATATCAATATGTTTTAATAATTAATTTCGAGTAGTCAGAAGTCAAAGCAACATCGATGCTATGTTGACATAGAGACTTTTCAATGTCTTACAGGATATGAAATAATCTAAGAGAATTGCACTTTATACGAGTATTACCAACAATAGCATCTGCTATTACTGCATCTAATAAATACGAGTAGTAAGTATAGATAGCAAAGTTATTAGTCGTTTGCATGTATTCAATACACCTAATCTCTCTCTACTGATCTTATTTCGTAGTAGGTACATCAACTATCGTATTCGTAGTAAGTATATCAATTATCCGATGGTTATTATCTAGGCTTTGCTACTTAAAACCCATGTTTTGACATCCATCATTAATGATAACCAATGTAATTGTTAATGGAAAATTGCGTTCCGACTTTGTAGGAAACTTAAGGAAAATATTTTTTACGAAGGTTGTATACAAGTAGGTTTAATAAAGGTAACGTCGCGCGTCTTACACTCGTACTCTGGTCCGTTTGCACCGGCGATATCAAGTCGTAATCATGAGAAACTCAAGGTTCATCAGAAAAACACCATTGAAGTTCCTTTTGTAATAATAATGCCTGTCTAGTCAATGGAAGTATCTCATTCAATTCAATCATATCAGATATTCTGACATGATGCTAGTTTCATGGAATTGAAATGACTTGAATCACTTCTTAACCCATACATTTTGCTATTCATCATGTTTATTATTATCAATGTATAAATTATACTCAAAAAGGATTAGATTATCATGTGGTAGGGACATACATACCTAAATTTTTCATTATTTGTAGCAAATCTGTTTCATATTGTTGTCTCGGATTTTTGCTGTATATTAAGATTTATCTGTTAGTTAATTGTAAACCTATCTATTCAATAATAAACGTATTAGTGCAAAAATGTACATTGGTCTAAAAAAATACCATCGTTTCAAAGTAAAATATGAGCTTTAAAAGTTTTAAGTGATTAGTATGGGGATGTCTTTGTGATTCTGATCGTTAAACCCTGTGTTTACAAAACTGAATCTAACTAGTTGTAGAAAGTTGATGAACTTGAGGATTTCGCTGTAACAGAGCGAGCTATAAACTACCTAGCTTTAAATGCAGGATAACCCATAAAGTTCTGTTATATTCATTTAACGACCAGCACTAGAAGCAAACCAGCTAATTAATATATATATTCTCATAGACAGATATTCGATATTATTGTGCACAGAACTTTATGACCGCGTGCTTAATTTATAGAAGTGTTTTTTTGGAAATTACGTAATGGTTTCAAAAAAGGCAACCTTCATTATTTACACTGTATGTCGGTAGAAAATTACACATCACCGGTAACTGTTAATAGGTAAATAATATCATCAAATTTTGAAGACATCCGTCTTCGTATTCCGTCACTACAATCTTATATTATGTCAGTATTATACATTTTGTTAGTAAAAAAATTAGTAAAGGGTTACTACCTACATATAAATTAGAGTTTTACGATTATAAGACTTGGTCAATCCTAACACACACTAGGTACGATAAAAAAATGATTCCCAAATTAGTCTTTTTAAAAATGTTGTAGCAAGTTTTAAACTATTATACCTATCTACTTATTCAAACTTTGTTTGAGGCAATTGTCGCCTTTTTACATTATGGAGGTACGATTTATCACTCCATCCATTTACTAACTAGAGTTTTGAAGAAAGTCTTTTCAGCCTAAATTAATTAACCTATCTGATGAACTTATAAATTGTGAAAAATCGAAGGCCCTTTTCAAATAAATTATGTGTATGACTAAGTAAAAAGCTACCAATCATTGAAATGAGTTATAAGGCGGTACCTACGGCATTGAACTCGATCTCGACTGGTTCAGTACGCGTAAGTGTAAGATAATTATGTGCGTTAGAAGTAGATAATCAATTTATTTTATTAGTGTAAGTTTAATAATTATATTAAATTGTCATGGAAAATTGAAATAAGTGGAATTGGTAGAAGTAGTGGAAAATTATATATATACTTACTGATATAATAAACAACAAGTGTGTTGTACGTACATGTAATGCACGCTAGAAGATGATTTAATACTTCTATATCTAATCCTTTAAGTACGGATTTTAGCTCATATAAGGTAACCACTAAACTGCTGCCCATAATACTTGTACCTATATATGCTAACCTAGTTAGATACAACACCATCGTATGGCATTAGGTGCTATACGATGGTGTTGTAACTCAGACAATTGACCCAAGCACAGAGGCGGAAGATCTTAAAGAAGGATGTGGTCTCAAGCATCTAAAAATCGGCCTTTTTTTTTTTTTTTTCTCCGGTGAAAATGCGTTTACGCATGCCTGCCGCTTGGGGCAGCGGCAGGGTATGTGGGACCTAAAAATCGGCCTAGTACGATCACCCACGATTTGTTTTAGAGCCTATCGATCTGATAACCAGTGATTAATAAACTTTGGCCACACTCCACAAGTTTATTCGCGCCCACCACGCCGTCATTGAACGCTTGTTGTCGGAGCCACATCCTCGCTGAGCATCAGAAGTGTGATCATGACCTTCGCACCTGGTGTCCGGAATGCGTGCGCTCGGAAGCCGGGTGTTGCAAGTCCGTGGTCGACTGTGTCGCAACGATTAAACTGCCTTCGCCCGACATGGCGGAACGAAAATTCCGGAGATCTCATTTCGGTTAAGTGACTCTTATTACCAAGTAAACTTTTAGTTGGCTCCTTAATAACGTTCATTAATTAACTAATTGAAAATGTAATACATTTTTGCTATATTTAAGACGTGTGCACTGTGACCTAGTATAATTGCGACCTAGTGCACTAAACCTAGTATAATAATAATTATGGTTGTATGTTTGTACATATATAGAAAACACATCCGAGGGTAGTTACAGTTGTTCGTAGGTTCCGCATCTTCCAGAGCTCGATACCTACTACCTTCATACGGCAGTTATTAGTTATTGAAATAGAAGTAGGTATTTATAACTCGCTTATTTATTTGCAAACATTTTATAAGCTAACAGAAATAGTCCAAAACGCTTATAAAATAAGTTTTGAAGGTAAATACATTATTAATTAGCTGGCTTACGGCTCTTTTAGTTTTTATTTTGGTCATTCTGAATTTACTGATTATTTCAAAAGATTAATGTAAAACTATAATGTAACACTTTGCTTAAATATGCCAGTATGTGTTACACACACCTACTTAGATTTTTGAAAAACTCAAATATAGATCAGATATATTTTTGAAAGGGTTGATGAAACATTGACCCCCCATGGGTATTCTAAAAATAAAATAAAATAAATAAATAAATAACCCAAGACATGCCACGCTGGGCCACACAGCGCCACCTAGCCCCAAACTAAGCTGAAGCTTGTACTATGGGTACTAGACAACTGATAAACTTACATAAATACATTTTTTTTTGTAAATAAATACATATTATACATAGAAAACACCCAGACCAATACAAACAGACATGTTCATGAACACAAATGTTTGTACTGTGCGGGAATCGAACCCACGACCATTGCCTTAGAGGGCAGAGGTCATTACCAAATGAGCCACCGAGCCTGTCAATTAAGGTTACATTGTTCAAAAATGTTAAATAAATTTAATAATTACTGTTATCTTTAATAATTTAAGTGAGCTTTTGAATTGTCGCGTTGATTTGTTAGAGGTAAAATTTATAAAGACGTTGGTCTTTGCGTCCTTCGATTTATTGCTATCGATATGCAATAGCTCACTTATGTGTTATGTACATGCAGAGCGTGTTGGCTAAAAAGGACTTTGGATTTGTACACGGATATCTTGTATGTATGGTAAAAATGAGACGTCCATTTAATTCTTGAATTAATGTAGTAAGGTCTGTATTTGAATACCTACAATCGAACATCGACTTTTGTTCTTGCTCTTAAATCATTTCATTATTGGAAAACTCTAGTTCAATATGCATGGATTTATAAATAATAGACTACACCGTTATATAAACGGTAATTGTAGATTAAATTGTGGCTTTTGGTCAACTGTTAATTTAAAATATGTGATCTTATTAGGTAGGTACTTATTTATTGCTCGTAAGATGCATGCATAAACATTTTTGAATAAATATTAAGGTTACATTGTTCATTTTGATAAGAAATCCATGTTAACTTGCCTATTAGATGAGAATTAGTAAGTTAAAAAGCAAGAGATATTAAAAAGACTAAATTGACCAAAGTAAATGTCGATAACAAAAGTAGGGTTTGAGTACTCCTCCAAATATGTAAAACCGTTGCAGTATTTTCAGTGTAAATCAATTGTAAGTAGCTACGCACGTTTACACATACCTATACCTATGTATAGAGGTGTTGAATATACATTTATTATCCTTTTATGCTAGACGAAACCTCTTTTGATTAAACGTGATTAGTAAGTAGACGAGAAAGGTATTTTACCTTTCTCGTCTACTTTACCGTTACTTTTGATTTATGATAACGAGGACCTTTACTGTATTTTATGATAATAAAATTTTTAACATATTCAACAGGAATTTAAATCGTCCTTTCTAGGTGATTTTTTAAATATCTGTTATATTGACGTAGATATTTAGGTTGTTAATAAATTCAGTCGTAAACTGTTTTATTGAACTCGCTTGTCCGCAAGACGGTAGCGGCAGCATTCGAGTCACCTTACGTGCTCGTGTTCGGTCCCATCATATAAGTTTTATATTGCATCCTCCGATAGACATTAACTCGGCATGCTTACATAAACATCTTACCTCATGCAAAGCCAATATTTCTTTATCATTATTATACCTATGTATGATTAAAAATTATTGGCTTTATAAACTTAATATTAAAGTTAAATATTGAAATTTATCAACTTAAAATGTATAAAAATAGTAAGACAACTACTTATTACTTCTGGTTTTCCAATATGAGCTAATGAGTTCACGTTTCGAAATGAAAAGGCTATGAAAAAAAGACATTCCCTTAATTTGCTCCAGTATAAACTACTTAGTAGCTGACGATTCAGATTCGATTTTAATTCAGACATTCAGAAGTTGAAGTTACAAAGTTATTTAACTGACATTTACCTTAAATTACTTATAACGCATTAGTAGGCTATAGTTAGGTAGTAGACAATAGATAAAAATGGGTACTGATACCTATGCAATTTTTTTATTTACTGACAATTATTCAATTATTCAAAGGAATATCCAAATCGTTCTTCTTTTTATATAGATATGTCAGAATCTTGTGTGGTAAAACCCACCATGTATAAAAATAATAACTTGATAATATTGTGGTAAAGAAATATTAATCATCATCCGTGCAAATACAAATCAACGGCTCGTCTTTTGTCTGTATTATAAGAGTCGACTGTGGGACTCAGCCGGTCTACCACCGGTTTACTCGCCTGGCATTGAAATATTGATTAACATTAACACTATGAAGTGCCACTAAAATAAAATCGATGAAAATCAGCGTCGGCTTTAGGATTCAATTTAAAGTCTAACCGTTTGTACCAAAATGCAATAAATTCTCAGCAGGCTGTTTACAAATAAGAAAAATTGCAAGTTTCCTCCTGAATATTTGACAAAGGAGAAAACGAATTGTAGAAAAATATATTCAGGATAAAATAAATTAATCAGATAAAGATACTTTATTCGTAATATCTCTCTGAGTAATAGATACATAGGCCTACCAGTAAGTGCACGTAAGTAATGTGATGGCTGATGATATTCATATATCTTTCGTTAAAAATATGCGTGATTATAAAGGAACTAAAATAAGGATGCTATAAAAACAAGACCGGTGCGAGTTAACGATCTCAATATTGACAGCAGTTTTGTTTCCGCGAAACTTTTCCAGTGCTTTCCAAGGGCACGAGCTACGTTTATCATTAGCTTTCGGTTCTGTATCACATCGATATGATATCACACCAACAGAAAATTATAATATTACCAATATAGTATATAAAGTATATAATATATCAGCTTATCTCAGTCCATTGCTAGATTGTTCGCCACTTTGATGGAACCTAGACTTGTCATATATAGCACTCACCTACCAGCCATCCTATATAATTATATCATGTCATCAGCATATCGCAGTTCACTGCTGGACATGGGCCGCCCCAGTTGGTCGCCACCTTGGGCAAACTCCTGAAGGCAATACCCATAATCGCCACGCGCTGGGCAGGTGGGTTGGTCATCGCAGGGCGTAGCTCCTCGCCATCCTGTCCAATTTGTTATCTACCTGGACCGAGGGCATCCTGCACTACGTTTGTCGAGACACGGTAGCCACTCCAGAGCTGTTTATGCCAACGGTTGTCGGTTCTACGATATAAGGTATAGGTACCTATAGAATAATCATAACAATTACATACCTAACGATTTGTATCTTTAAAAGATACCAAACAGTTCCAGCAAAAAATCTATGTTATTCTTTATATTAGCAACTAATGACCTTGAGGTTAAGATCCTCGAAATTCCAACATTTTGGCATGTCCGTTTTTTCAATCGCTTTTGTCGACTTGGCAATTGAGTTAATAATAACCCCGCGAGTACTTTGAAGATCCGCCGGGGAAAAACCTTCACCGCATTTAATTAGATCCTGCCACTCATTACTTGTTCTCAATTGGATATCCCGTTTCGCCACGCGTCGTATGGAGTTGTCATTATTTTTCTAGAAGAGTAATTAACGAATGCGTCATATATCTGATCAAGTAGCGGAAACTCTTTGTTGTTGGCAATATCATCGGTGTAAAGAAAACGCATGTATTCTGCGGTGATAGTTAACGGGTAATGCCAAGGCCGGAACCTTAATTAGAGCGCAAGGCGGCATAGGACTACGCATCGCTTACGTACGGCTGAGATCGGCCTTTACATGGCTGGATACGATGCCGTGATGTGAATGTGACCCGTAAGTTTGCAAATTTTTCATCGTTTTCCATATAAAAGTGACTATTAGATAGGTAGGTATGTATCCACAGTCAAGATTGTACAGATCATATTTCATTTACTAGTACATAGTTTTAAATATCTACCCTTACTTATTTTATATTGTATCGATTATTATCGTTTTGCATTATGAAAATGTTTTGAACTACTTATAAATAACAAAACTATCTATATGATTAAAATAATACCTACTTAGTTTTCTTTTGGTTATTACATATAAAAAGAGGAAACTTAAATCCATAGATTTTTTATTACAGAAAACCATTAGGTATCATATTTTTATATTGGGCTAGCCATTATTTGCAGTTATAATATCTAAGTAAAACTTATGTAAAATACTATAAAAGAAGTTTCAAGTGTATGTACAAGTTTCCAATGGTGTCCGTGTGGTGTGATCAATTCTATTGTTTTTCTACGACATCGACTAGTGTAAAGCAACTTCTTAGTCAACGACGTCGTGTGTATGCCACTCTTGCGTCGCTTTTGTTGTCAATGCGCAATAAACCCGCGCGCCGGCATGCGCTCCGTCTTGTTGTGCCCTCAGTAACGACGTAACATGTTTCGACTCCATTTACACCATTATTTACACTACTTTAGGGTAGCCTTCGGTCATGGAGGTATTATAGATGAGTACCCGCATTACTTATTATTGCAGATGTATTTATAACTGGCAGGCCTATCCCGTTTAAGAGCGAAAAATAAACCTTTTTTTATTTGAGCTCTGTAATTACCTATGTAGGTATGTACTCGTAGATTAAACCTTTGCGTGCACAATCCTAGCGCTTCAGTAAGTGTTTTTCGATATGTTTTATAAGTATTGGATTATGTTCATAGTGGAGGTTCCAAAAGAAAGACCCATTTTAGTAAATTTAATTAAACAAGAACAAAGAATCTTCAGGTAACGATTTTATACCATAACTAGCTGTGCCAGCGGCGTCGCACGCGTGGATATCAGGATTCAAAAATAACGGACTTCCATAAAATGGTGCCTATAAATTTAAAGTAGACCAATAAGCAATACATTGGTGAAAATCGCATTCAATTCCATGCAGTAGTTTTCGCGTGATGCGCGATCAAACATACAGATAAAAATTTCTCCCGTTTTCCCAACACTTTCCATCACTGTTCTGCTCCTATTGATCGTAGCGTGATGAAAAGTATACTACATATAACCTGCCCAGGAGTATGAAGAATAATTGTACCAAGTTTCGTTAAAATCCGTTTAGTAGTTTTTGTTTCTATAACGAACATACAGACAGACAGACAGACGGACAGACAGGCAGACAGACAAAAATTTTACTGATGGCATTTTTGGCATCAGTACCGATCACTAATCATCCCCTGATAGTTATTATTTTTAAAAAATATTCAATGTACAGAATTGACCTCTCTACAGATTTATTATAAGTATAGATAGGAGGTCGTGACAATTATTTTCCTAAATTGTATCAATTACCAACTAGAGAAATCTCTTTCTTCTGGATTCATTCATTTTCATTTTATTTAATTCTATATATAAGTAAACTTGTGATTTAGTTTACCGTTTTAGTTGATGAACCCTCATATTCTTATTAAAATATCATTACATTCATTCGCCATTTCCGTAGATCTAAAAATAGTAATATTATTATGCTTTTTGCAAGGTGAATTAATTCAAATGTTTTTAATTACCTACTTTCTTGAAATGACTGTTATCCAAAGGTACATTACTATATAAGTATTATACATATTTTATTTTATCGCGTGTCTCGTTGCTTTGCATGATTTAAGGACTAAGAGGTTCAGAGGTAGCTAGTTCGGTGTCTGAGAGGTCTGTCGATTAGAAAGTTTGTTAAAGCCATGGTTTAGCGCCCAATTTCATTTGCTGTTCTTGTCTTAATGGCTTGTTATCGGGTTGTCAGTCCGAAGGTGCCTAGGATGCGTAATGCTGTAGCCAAAATTTTGTAATTGGTGAGAGTAGAAGTTTCCCTCGAAGAGTTAATTGCAGTCATGACGCCTTCCGCGTTGTTGCTACAATAGTAATTATGTAGGTTTTTTAGAATACGAGTAGGTGCTAGGAGAATTTTCGAGAATTCTATGCTTGTGTGCTTGATCTTACTGACATGGTTTAAAATCTATAATATCTATATACTTATAATAATATACTTACTTATAATAAATCTGTAGAGAAGTCAATTCTGTACATGAAATATATTTTCAAAATAACTATCAGGGGGTGATTAGTGATCGATACTGATGCCAAAAATGCAATCAGTAAAATTTTTGTCTGTCTGTCTGTATGTTCGTTATGAAAAAAAAAACTACTGGACAGATTTTGACGAAACTTGGTACAATTATTCTTCATACTCCTGGCCTTATAGTAGGTATACTTTTCATCACGCTTCAATCAATAGGAGCAGAGCAGTGATGGGAAGTGTTGGGAAAACGGGAGAAATTTTTATCTGTATGTTTGATCGCGCATCACGCGAAATACTTTTACTTCATGGAATTAAATGCGGTTTTCACCAATGTATTGCTAGAAGTCTAACTTAAAATTTAGGTACCTTTTTATGGAAGTCCGAAATTTTTGGAACCCGATATAAACGCGTGCGACGCCGCCGGCACAGCTAGTCATAAATAATTTTTTATTAATGTAAAATAGAGCAAAGAAAAGTAAGGCACTTGCGATAAGTACCTACTTATTAATGTGTAGTAAATTTTCATCATAGCTATGCGAAGATGTAAGGTATAATACTACAAGCGTAGTAATAGATTTAGTAACATAAGGATTGTCTGAAAACAAGGCTTGATTTTTGTTATTAAGTATTCATTATGATATAAACAAGTGCTTCATAATTATTATTAAATGAACGATAAACCGGTTTATGTTCCGGTTTCTGACGTACCAGTTAAAAAATAACACTATTGTGAACAAACATGGAATAGATTATGTGATCGGGTGATTAATTTTCACATAGAATTTACTAGAACCTTGAGATTATAAATAGTAAATGTAAATTAATGGAGCGATGCAACGATAATCAATTACTTTAGCATTAATATATTATTACGATCACATCATTTTTATGTTACAGATATTATTATAGCCTATGTAACTGGACTATCATAACTGTACCGCTAGCGCGTGTAAGGATATTTTGATTATTTATTATCTTGTTTTTCTCAATTTCGTCATGGGCCTTCCAATTAAGACCTCTCTGGCAAAATGCTAATGTCAAATATCCATTAATTGGTTTATTAGTGAAATATGTATCGATTTTTAATGTTTGTATTTCTGAATTGACGACACCTGATTCTTCTCGCATAGAGTAACATACGACACGGCATTCATACAATAGTATCGTCGAATTTTTAATACTCAACAGACACTTTTCGCTGACGTTTAGATAACATTATACATGTTTGGAGTGTAATGTAATATATATCGTAATACAATATTATATTGTTTTGCAGTATGGTATGGCTCACATAGTTATTAACATACCTACCATATTTTTATAAGCATGTTCGAATTGGTCAGCCAACTCTGTGTTGGCTACTGTTAAATTGAATGATATCTAGCTATGTCAAAACGGGTGTGTACCTTTAAGAGAGGACAAAAGTAAATAGTGAATTTGTCGGTTAAAAGTAACACGTATCCTGGCCCAGAACAACTAACACAAGATACGTGCAATACGTAGTCAACGTTATTTCGATTATAATCACATTCATATTCCAAGTTAGACATTTTGGACTTTGTACCAACCGCTCTCATTTCGAGTCGACGTAAACCTTTTACGAGTCTACATATATATCTATAATTACTTGATAAAGAAATTTTTAACCGATATAGAAATCGTATTCGCATTAATCCAATTCCGTTAGGAAATTTGCTATTTCAATTTCTATTAACGGTATTGTAGTAATCAATACGGGATGGACATATAAATGTGGAGATTTTACTACGAAATTGTTTAAGGTTTTTTCGATAGGTGTTTTGATATTAAGTAGCTCTTAATATTCTATCAAGGTGTTTTGAATTACTTTGTGATCGGAAAATCTAATTTTATACTTAGTAGGTAGTAGTCTTTATATTACCTTTTTTATGCGAGAGGTGGCAGACGAGCAAGTGTGATGCCTGATGGTAAGCAGTCGACACCGCCCATGGACACACGCAACTCTAATCGAGTTTAGGGTCGCTGCCTTTTTTAGGTACCTTGCGCAGTCAGTGCCCCTTAGGTATACACATTATTCTTTTCACATTAGTTTTCTGTTCTTAGGACACGGATGAAACATAACTAATATATTGCTCCCAATATACTTTAATTTCAAGTATATTGGTTATTGCTATATGAAACTGTTCTTGCAAGTTTACCTCATGTTTATTTTTTAAATAAATTGTTTATAAATGAAATTGCCGTTTGAACATATTCTACACTATATTTAATACCGGTTTTGTGAGAGCATCCTGATAGTAAAAAAAAATTCTACTACATTCACCTATAAAGTATGCCTTGATTCCGTTTTGGAAATTAAAATAACTTAAAAACTGGTATCTCATGTAAAGTGAAGCGTTATGATGAAGGAAAGCGTCATTTCGCAAATATACGTCAGACATTAAAAACATAGGCTATTTATAATACACCGTTTTTTTTCTGATTGACATCAATGGAATATTTTAGCATAGGAACAGGTTTGTAGATTCAGATCTGTGAACTCAAAAGTTATTTTTAACTGTACTTCGATAATAGCGTTTAAATTATTGACTCTTAGAAGGCCGGTATTATGCACGACAAACAAGTTATTTCAAAGGATGGACTGGTCTCTGCTTTAGTGATGGCAAAAATAAAAATACACACTTGCAAATATTTTTGAGCGCGTATTTTTTGTGCTTTTTGTACGGTTGATTTTAAGACCCGAAATAACACAAGGCGGGCTGCGCCAAAAATATCCAGACACGGGGACCCGTTATAACTTGGTTAAAGTATAAAATGATTACCGTTTTGCCTTACTGATTCTGATCCTTCTCGAGTTTTCGAAATTAGTCACGCTTGAGAGGTCATCTTAGAGAACTTGTACGGCATCGCTTATAATTAAATGCCATAAATAAGGTTTTTTTTCCACTAAACAACACCAAAATGTCGCTAAAAATAGAACGACCAACATAACAAACTTGATCTATTTTAAACTACGATGACGACAAAAACATTTGAATCTAGTCTAAAAATATAATCAGTGAGCAGAGATCGTTAATGGCATGCTGTGTAACTAGTTTTTATTATAGGTAGGTACATTTGTGTTAATGAGATCGCGGTTATCATCCTCAGCCTATATCAGTCCACTGCTGGACATAGGCCTCTTCCAATGTTCGCCACTTTGATCGATCCCGGGCTTCATGTTTATGGATAAAGTAATGAATGAGATTATTTGAGGCGTTTTGTAATCTAACGGACTACTCGTAGCTATTGAGAGAGTACCTAGTCCATTATCATCAATTTCAAAATTACTAATATTGACAAGTGAAACAATGCTTGAAAGGGCTACGGTCAATTGACTTCACATGCTTGTAATAGGTACGTCTTATTTTGTATGACTCGCGTAGGTAAGAAGTTTTTTCGAGGGCTATGTTATGTACTGCGTCGATTAACACTTCCAAAATGGACTTTCCCGATCAACATTACATGCTTATTGCAGTCTCATTTTGCATGCTCGTATTTTATTGATCTTTCTGGTAATCATGAAGTAACATGAAAATTCAATCAAATACTCTATTGTAAATTATGTTCATCAATTTTATTTGAAGAATTATAGGAATTAAGTGATATTCTCCTTTGAATAATTAGAAGTATTTTAAAAGGTTTATTTTATTTAATCCTTCATGTGCATTGGGGATACGATGTGAATTGTCCGTATTTGTTTCACAGGGGATGACGAATTTAATTTTCGAAAAAGAAACTATAAACTTTGCTTAAGAATCGTATTCATTTATTTTAGAAACGATTTTAAGGTAGCACGGTCTATATTGCAATTTCGGTTAACGTCAAGAAGTTTAAAGAGTTCATTGAACTTTTACATGGTTAAGTGTAAAAGTATGTGGTCGGTGCGCGGGAAACGGGTTGCCGCGTACAAACCACCTTCAGCTTCATTGAAATGCCCTTTTTATTAAATAATACCCAGTAACCGATCTACTTTCGTGACGCATGTAGTAACCTTAATGTAAAACCGCAGGATCACAATTTTATTACAACTATTCAAAAACCAACTAAAAGACGCATATCCTTCAGACAAGTAAAAAGATCCGTATATATGTTTAATAACTTAAATACTTGATTTATAGAAGAGAAATATTGCAAGTATGTCCAATTGTCCACGTAAAAGCAATTAGCCTTGGTCGGAGTAGTGTAGGTACGAACAGTAATAATGATGTGCAAACTATGATAATCCACATCCACGTATTCAGTGTTGACTAACAGTGAGCAGTGAGCTGGCTTTGTTCCGTCAATTTCCATGGACTACAATCAATCAAGTACGAGAATTCGAAACAAAAGACAGTCAATATGTGATATATTTTGTATGAAGACAGCCACGGGACTGTCACAGATGATATTTACATAATTTAAAAATGCATTAAAATTGTTAAAAGAAAACGATTTTTTTCAGTTGTTTTGTCTTCTACGTTCGAATCCCAGTCATAAAATAAAAAACTAGGAATATGATTAAACAATTATATTTGTTTTGCACCTAGTGGTTGTGTAGGTATTTAGGTACTCATTTATAGTACTTATCTATACTTAGGTGGTTCTCATTTTCATAAAAGCTATTATAGTTATTTTGGTAAACAAAAGTACCTAAGCAAAATATTCTTTTATAATATTCTTCGCGTTCCAATATAACGTAACGCGTTACAAACATCGTAATTAAAACCTAATTAGCGGGACTCAAACATTTACTTATGATCTTTCTGAGTATTAAGTATGAATAACAGTATTTTTTAGCAAAAAAACCGACTTCAAACAGAAAAGAATTTTCCATATCAGTTCACAATTCTCGAAGATATGTGGTAAAAAACATACAAAAAAAAATTCAGTCGAATTGACAATCTCTATTCGACTTTTTTTTTTAAATAAGCACTACTATTCTAATCAGTCTGTTGTCATTGATTTTCTTGTTTTGCACAATCTAACTTTTGTCATTTATCCAATTAGCATTCTCGTGCAAGTACTCGTGCCCCTACCACCAAAATTGAAAACGATCGTTCGTTGAACGGATCGCGTAGTTTTGCACCATAAATCCCTCTCGTGTTCGAATATACGAACTAAAATTTGTCAAAGTCGATTTTAATTAATTTAATTTCATATATTTTTAATTCATATAGGTATTCGAACTAGGGTTGTAACGGAACTCCGCCTCCGCCTCCGTTACTGCGGAAGTTCCGCAAGAAATCGTACCTCCGCCTCCGCTTCCGCCTCTGCAAAATTTTTGCGGAGTTGTAACGGAGTTTTATTTACGTAATCACAGAGTGCGCTCGTACTTATCGGCGCCGCCAAGTGAACATTTATTTAGTTCAGCTGGATTAATTTATCATTTGGAAATCATTTGGAAGATCATAAAGCTGAAACACTATTGTTTGTCAAATTTAATTTGCCTCTCCTTAATAATTTGATTACAAAAAAGTTTACTTAAAGTTTTTACTTTATATTTTAATCTAGCTGTGCCGGCGGCGTCTCACGCGTGGATATCGGGTTTCAAAAATAACGGACTTCCATAAAATACCTATCTATAGTACCCTAATTTTAAGTCAGACCTCTAACAATAGGTACATTGGTAAAAACCGCATTCAATTCCATGCAGTAGTTCTCGCGTGATGCGCGATCAAATATACAGATAAAAATTTCTACCACTTTCCTAACACTTTCCATCACGGCTCAGGTCCTATTGATCGTAGCTTGATGAATAGTATGCTATACCCTGCGCAGTAGTATGAAGAATAATTGTACCAAGTATTGTTAAAATCCGTCCAGCACTTTTTGTTTCTATAAAGAACATACAGACAGACAGACAGACAAAAATTTTACTTTGTAATTGCATTTTTGGTATCAGTATTGATCAGTTATCATCCCCTGATAGTTATTTTGAAAATATAATATTATGGAATTGACCTCTCTACAGATTTATTATACATATACTTATAAAACATCTATATAGATGTTTACCAAATTTTAAAATGTTTACGTAAGTGTTAATTATTTGAAATTATTATAAGTATAGATAAGCACTTTTGAACCTTAAATTACTATTTTATTTACATCCACTTTCACCTTCGCCTCCGCCTCCGTTAACCTCCGCATCCGCGGAGGTGAAACTCATCGTCTCCGCATCCGCCTCCGCCTCCGTTAAGAAGGCCTCCGTTACAACCCTAATTCGAACACGGGAGGAACAAATGGGAAGGATTTATTTTGCAAAAGTACGCGATCCGTTCAACGAACGATCGTCTTCGATTTTGGTGGTAGGGGCCCAGGATTTTGCACAACAATAAGAATAAAGGCAAGACAAAACGTGTCATTATTGTTAACCTTTGAATCTTGAATATTTACAGGTATGTTTTGAGTAAATTAAAATACAAAAATTTTCACAGCTCTCAAAATTACGATTAATGAACTTCGTACATAGGTACACATGTCCACATCAATATTATATCATTGACACGCGTACGAATAATAAACTAAACATCATTATTGTAAAAACTGGCGATTTTTTAAAAATATAACAGTGTTTAATCGGAGAAAAAGAATCGTTACAGTAATAACCATCTCAATGTTTCTTTTTATGCATAATATTATTATTCTGAAATAAGACCGATATTTCTGAAGGCATTTATTAAACGTAGTTGAAATTCCAAATTCTGTGCTGCTCAGTCAATACCGTGCAAGAATAAATTTACAGTTGAGGCTTAAATCGGTATATTACTTCCAATTGGCTTATAATAATTTAATGAACGAAACATTTTAAACTTAGTTTTCACCATAATATTACATGAAGTAAAATTTAATTTTCTTATTTGAAAAAGCATAGGTATCCTAGTATTTTCTTGGAAAACCAAATTTGAAACAAAAACGTGATAGCTGTCTGGTGATAAAAGTTCAAATCAATTATAATACCAGAATGGCGAACCTTGAACAGTCTACCCTGACATTCATTGTTTACTAAAAGTACAAAGTTGTACTGAAAAGCTCATTCTACATGTGTACTGCACTAAGTTAGCTCTTATTTACAATGTTATATTGCAATAATATAATTTAAGTAGTGGTAATCAATAAAGATAATCATTTTTTTGTTGTTGCAGGGAAAATGGAGGTGCTTAATAGGCTAGTGGCGGGGTACCATGACATAATGGACAACAAGAGCGACCCTCGGGTAAACGATTGGGCAATGATGTCTTCGCCGCTCCCGACGTTGGCTATCTGCCTTACATATGTTTTTACGGTCAAAGTGAGTAACAAGCACCTACATAATTATTTAATTGCATTTGCGTCAGTGCAAACTAATTTCAATAGCCGTCATCTAGTTCAATACACACACGCTTGATAACATTTTTCTCTGGTCTTAATGCGTTTATCTTGATAGATATTTTTGTAGTCTTACAATTCTTATTTAATTTTTAGAGCAACTTGCTGTAATAAATCTTTGTAACAGACAACTTGTAATTATAGTGACACATAGCTCTAAGTTTGTATTTTCTGTCCTTTACATTATATGAATAATGTCTTGTTGGTTGTCCTAATAATCTCTACACTAATCTACATCTATACTAATATTATAAAGAGGATGTACTTTTGTATGTAATGCATAAACTCAAAAAGTACTGGACCGATTTTAATAATTATTTTTTTTATTAGAAAGCTACATTATCACTGAGTAACATAGGCTATATTTAGATTCCCGAAGCGAAGCGAGGGCGGGTCGCTAGTCCTAAATAAATAAATAAAATAAAATGTCGAATATGCCTGAAGAATATTTCCGAGAGAAAATCACGATGACAAGACAAATTATATGAACAAGTCTTGAATTCGTTGCTGTCATTTCCTACATAAAGGCCCAGTATTTAATGTTTACATTTAACTTATTTTTATTCTGTTAATATTAATTTCAATTATGCTCATTTTTCGCAGGTATTGGGACCAAAATTAATGGAAAATAGAAAACCCTTTGAACTGAAGAACGTGCTCATATGGTACAACTTATTCCAAGTGATATTTAGCAGTTGGCTGTTTTATGAGGTAAAGTCTATGTTTGACCAACTAAGTGTTATTTATTTACATGCTAGATATAAATAAATGATGATGTTGTATTATCAATATTGTAATATTGTTCGCAGAGCATACAGAATGGCTGGTTTACGTCATACAGTTTTCGTTGCCAACCTGTAGATTATTCAAATTCTCCGAAAGCATTAAGGGTAAGTTTTTATTGAACAATTCGTGTATTTTATAGTAGCATAGATATAAATGTTCCAAGGATAGTTGGGTGCCAATCATGAAATTAAATTACTATCATTCAGATAGGCACTGCCTTACTTCCGTCACACGAGGCATTACATTTACTAGCCCTTATTAGTAATTGGTAATTAATAATGGCAAAATTACCAATAGCAATACAGCACTTGCTTTAGATTCTCGGATGGGGTAAAAATTATTATTAAACTATATGTATAAATAGGAAAAAAATAAATAATTATAATAATTGCGCCATTTCCTTAAAATCTACGTGAAAAATATGCATGATCAAAAGGATGGACTCGCTAGGTGGTCTAGAGAATCTGCAGTCTTTTGATAGCCTTAGAAGTAATCGGGTGATTAGCTAATGATGTCAATGTGGTTTGTGGCTTCATCGGATTACAAATTATCGTTGAAAGTATCCTTGCAAAGGTACAATAAGTATTAACGATAACATTTTGCTTGAATATAGACAATCGTAATTTGATGAACGAGACTAGATGGATTCCGAAGTGAGTTCTACGCTATACGTATTAAGTACGAAGAGCCGTGATCCGGGTTGATTGCCTTCATTCGAATGAATTTCCTATATAAGTTATACACTATGTACCTAAAATGTTTGTTTTACTTTTACGGAATCTTGCAGAACGAAAACAAAAAACATTATAAAACTTAGCTGACCAGCCGTAAACAAATTTGATCATGTTTATTTCGAGACTACTTTTAGCATTGTTCTTGGGTTTGGATGCCAAAAGGTTTAAAAACGTTTAAATCGGTTCTTATTGCGTGGGTGATTTGTGGTGTCTATTGATCAATTTTTAATATGAGAGGTAGGTACTTACCGTCTGATGTAATAAAAACAAACTTTACAACCTATACTATACGTATGTATGTTGAAATGCTTTTAAGAAGCTTCAATATTGTATTTATGTTATTGGCAAATGATACAACAAAATCCTGTTCTCGGATCGTTGATATGACTTTGACTAGCACTCTAGAAATTTATTAGCATACTTTCTTACTATTATCTTTATTGGTTTGAATATTTTCTCCTAAATTCAAGTAATTTTACTTCTTATACAAATTAGCTAAAACTTATCTATCTATCTATACTTATAATAAATCTGTAGAGAAGTCAATTCTGTACATGAAATATATTTTCAAAATAACTATAAGGGGGTGATTAGTGATCGATACTGATGCAATCAGTATCGATCACTAATCAGTATCGAGTAAAATTTTTGTCTGTCTGTCTGTCTGTATGTTCGTTATAGCAAAAAAACTACTGGACGGATTTTAACGAAACTTGGTACGATTATTCTTCATACTCCTGGGCAGGTTATAGTATACTTTTCATCAATAGGAGCAGAGCAGTGACGGGAAGTGTTGGGAAAACAGGAGAAATAGTTATCTGTATGTTTGATCGCGCACCACGCGAAAATTACTGCATGGAATTAAATGCGGTTTTCACCAATATATTGCTAGAGGTCTAACTGAAAATTTAGGTATCAACTTAAAATTATGGAAGTCCGTTATTTTTGAAACCCGATATCCACGCGTGCGACGCCGCCGGCACAGCTAGTACACAAATGAAGTTATAAAAGCTCATTTTTAAGACCTTCTCATTTCAAATAGGACCAATTTCTATCAGTGCAATATAGACAATACATTGTCTAGAAATTTTATTCGGCAATTCTGTAATATCAAGTATTGTTATCAATTAGACACTTTATAAATAGATCTCAAGCTCAATAATATCTCTAGTGTAGAATACGTATGTAAAAGTAATTTATTAAGTATTTATTAAATCTTTATAAAAGGCGGGCTTATATACATAGGCAAAACAAAATGTAGGTAATGTGTTATAAGTATTCACGAAGGTACCTCAAGAATTCTCTTATCACAATGATGTATGGAAAATGTTATTTGAAAAGTACAACCATGACTTTTCCAAAAGTGCTAAATCACGCTTAAAGTTCACACGATTTATTTTTTGTTACAGATGGCTCAAGGATGCTGGTGGTATTATTTCTCGAAGTTTACAGAGTTCTTCGACACTGTAAGTAGTCATTAAGATACAAAATTTTAGTCCTTCATTCACATTCTAAATGTCTACATTATGTCATTTTTTATTCTTATTTGTCTATTTATTACTTGTTTTATACATTGACCATTCGGTGCGATTGAATAGATTTGCAGTGTAAACCTGTCACAATCAGTTGAAACCAAACTCATCCCGTGGGTATCGTAAAAGACTAGGTACTTACTAAGGGAATATCAGGAAACGGGCAGCAACGTTTACCTGGGTACAGATTAAACCTACTGCAATCACCAACCCGCCTGTCAAACGTAACTAAGAAAATCCTCCCCAAATGATAAATGTCATGTCATGGAGGTCTATGTCCAGCAGTGGACGTCTTCTGGCTGGTGATGACCAATAAAATTATAAAATAAAATAAATTAATTTATACATTGCTAACAATTATACTTATCGATAGAACTTAGCTCTGTTACAAACCATTTAGAACCAGAAGTGCATTACAATCTTTCGTAATGCATATTCGCATAAGCGAAACGTTTCAATTTAACAAGAATAGAATTCTACAAGATTATAATAAACGAGCTCTACATTTTTACATTCGAAGTCGATTGCATATGTGCACATTAAAATAATCAAGAAAGACTTGTCAGACTAGTCGTCCTTTATTGTAAAGTTCATACTATGTTTTCGCCTACAGCTCCTCGGTCATTCTCACTGCCAAGGCAATCTTCGGCTACTAGGGCAATGTTTATTTCCGGAACTATCACGGTCACAATACTATACACTTAATTCAATTTGCATAAGTCCATTATCCATATTTATTTGTAGGTATATCTAGTACATTATTAACCTAATGCTCTGTAACTACGATTTTCATTAGTCATTATCATGTTTGTCTCAACAGATCTATAATTGTGTTGATTGTAAGAATTTTGACATATGAAAATTCCTTTAATTAAATAAATATTACGGTGATGTTTTTTCTCATATATTAATGTGTTTTATACTTAAACTATATGTACTTTAATTTGGTATTAAATTTAATATCTATTTTTTTCTTTTAATGATTTTGTTGTGTAACAGTAGATACAAACATACCTATCATTCGCAATGGATCATTCTCGTGCATTCTTCCAAATGAAGACGAACAGTTAGAACTGTTAAATTAATTCATACCGTTTAAGTAGACGGTATGGATTTATTTTTGTAGCTGTTAATTACTATCTACCTTAAAAACAGGATTTAAGATTATTTATTATTTTTCAGATCTTCTTCGTGATGCGCAAGAAGTATGATCATGTGTCGAAACTTCACGTGATTCATCACGGTATTATGCCCATGTCCGTGTGGTTTGGAGTCAAATTCACACCAGGTTAGAATTTCTAGAATGTTATATATACCTAATTATGAATTCTAATACAATACGTACCTATAGGACGGCTAATACTTAAAAGTAATTCTGCAACTCTGCTACAAGGGAACGAGTTTCTATGTATAAATAACTAACTAACTAACCTAACTTTTGGACCTCACGACTGTAAGCTCTTCTTATAAAAAAAATTACGAGAATTCGAAGAGAGGATTCCGACATTACAGACACATAAAATTATAAGCTTTTAAAAATCTGTCACAGTTTTATTATGCAGTTTGAAGATGACCTTAAAAATGGTGTGTTGAATATCTCACGATTTTAAATAATAAGTTCTTACTTTGGTTACTTTAGTTCTTACTCTTAATAAAGAGTTATTTTAAATAAAGAGTTCTTATTCAAATATTACTCGTATGAATAGGATAGATAATGTTAGGATACCTATATTGATTTAGGTACATTAGGTATCACATTTGCGGAACTCTAGATATGCTTCCCCCTTGACGTAGGCTGACCTTAAAAATGATAAGTAGGTATAAATGTAGAACGTAAACTGGTTTGTTTTGTTTATTTCTGAAATACTTCCAGTAATTTAACTCGTAACATCAGATTAGTTTTTTGTTGACTATTATTGTGGTTCTATTTTCTAACACAAGTTTATTTACATGTCAGTCAAATAATATGGTTAAGTCATAAAAGATTTGTTAAGTATTTGTCACTTTCAACATGGTCGCTTCGTAATATAAGCAGAACCATATTATATTACGTATACTACTAGATTCCTATGAGCATCTAAAATAACGTTTAGCAGGTTCAAAGTACAAAATTATGGCAAATAAAAAATCTATTGTTATGTAGGTACCATATTTGGGTTGCGGCACTGTCGACCGGTTAATAAACTTGACTAAGTGGGTATTTTTTCGTTAATCTCAAATAATTTATTCAGTAAGTCGATTCCAAAAATGGTAACGACGAGTTATTTTATATAGAGAAGCAACATTTTTTGATATTAACGATGTTTTTTTTATGTTTGGACCACACGTGATTTTTAAAAGATGTTATAATATTGTTCAACCAAAGGGTTAGTTATATATTTAAGAAAATATTACGTATTAATTAAAATATTTTATAGTCCTGTCAAAAAATATAAATGATTAAATGTTCATATTGTCACTTGATTAATAAAGTGCAGTTACTCCAATTAATATTACTTACTTGTAATATAGGTATATTATATTTCTTAATTTAAGTCGGTACCTAAACATTACATTAGAGGTAATAGAAAGCCCACTTTGCACTTAAAACTACTTTACTTATGTGTAATTCTTTAGACACAATATTAATGCCGTACTTAGTAGGTAACTATTTATGAACCATAGGTAAATATTCGCGGCGCTCTCTTACCAAGACCATAAGTGATCCTCGAAGTTGTAAAAAGGATTTGAAGTGCCTAGGAGTTCTTGCGGTTTAAATTAATAGGGGTTTGTGGTGAACTGAAGGTTACATTAAGCAGGAAAACATTAAGGTTTTTGTGGGTTCTGCAGAAGTTTTATTTGGTACTTAAGCATATTCAAGTATGATAAGTATAATAGTGACAATAACCTATAAGTGCAAACATGTTTAAAAAACATGATGTATTTTTGAGATATTTCCTTAAAAACAAAAAACATTGTGTTAGTACGTAGGTGATTAAGGCTCCTAGAAAAACTTAGAATGTATGCTCAATTACATTTAGAGTCTTAGATGAAATATGATTACCTACTCATGCTTTTTCCCCACGCAAATCTTTGCGTTGCAGAAATCGGCCCGTTTTAACTAACTAACTACTCGTGCTATGGGTAAAACTGGACTAAATTATTAATATCAGTGTGCAATTAGTGTTCGCGTTCATTTTTAATAATGTTCTAATAAAAACATACAGAGATATTTTAAATTATATGTATTTGAAAATTAGTCTTATACTCTTCCGAATTGTTTCGTAAACAAGTCGAACATACTTGGCTCTACACTTTTATAAAGACTATTGGGACATCTTCTGCTAGGTAATTGTTAACAACCACAATAGGCTATTGTATAGTAATTAATTAGTCTAGAATATACATGTATCACGCGAGGTGTTTCTAGAAAATTTATTTTTAACCCTACCACGAGAACTAGATAAGTTTAGGTACAAATAACATCGAAATAAATAAAACTGTCAGTTGTGTGATTCTTAATTGCTACAGTACTTATAGATACCTATATTGACTTAATAAAGAACTAGCTGCGCCGGCGGCGTCGCACGCGTGGATATCGGGTTTCAAAAATAACGGACTTCCATAAAATGGTACATAAATTATGAGTTAGACTTCTAGCAACACATTGTTGAAAACCGCATTCAATTCCATGCAGTAGTTCTCGCGTGATGCGCGATCAAACATGCAGATAAAAATTTCTCCCGTTTTCCCAATACTTCCCTTCACTGCTCTGCTCCTATTGATTATAGCGTGATGAAAAGTATACTATAACCTGCCCAGGAGTATGAAGAATAATCGTACCAAGTTTCGTCAAAATCTGTCCAGTACTTTTTTTTTCTATAACGAACATACAGACAGACAGACAAAATTTTTACTGATTGCATTTTTGGCATCAGTATCGATCACTAATCGCCCCCTGATAGTTATTTTGAAAATATATTCCATGTACAGAATTGACTTCTCTACAGATTTATTATAAGTATAGATGGAAAATCTTACCTAACAATACTCGCAAAGATACAGAATGTCTAATTGAGAAAAAGGAAGAAAGGATTCCTGAAAATGTACGAAATTCGTAGGTACGTTTTATCTGTGTATATATTGGTCTTGTCATAGTGAAGTGGTTCTCACTCAAGTTTGATGTGTTAATGTTACGATGATTCTCTTTTACGCCTAAAGCGAAGTGCAAATATTCACCTTTGCTGTAGAATACAAATAGGCACTGTCGTGCCGCGAGGAAACAGGTCCAAATGTACTAAAGGATCCACTTGAGGACACAATGTTTACTCATCTGATGCTTGTTTGAGAAAAACGTAATAACTGTCTTCTGTAGTAGGTACATAGAATGTTCCAGACTTATTGGAATCGAGATGTTTACATCTCATAATCGTTTAGCATAATTCAAAAGCACACATTACCTTTAAAGCAAAATAAACACTAATCTGTAGTTCTGCCCATAATAAGTAGTAACTTTATTGTTAGGTAGGTAGTATAGCTGATACTCACGAATTTAGCATCGCCACAGAGTTATGTTTTTCACTTTTTTTACATTGCATTTTTTGATTGATCTTCTTCATATTGTAGCCTACAAACACTTACTTAATTATATACCTAAACTTACCTTAAGAATCAATCGATCTATTTGTGAAATTTCATGAAAATCCATGCATTCGTTTTTGAATCTACCACGAACAGACAAACTTTGTTTTGTATAATAATGTAGTGATAATTACCTGACGTAGGTGTTCATGCATAATTGTGTTTCATTATTAGAGGTTTAGTGCTTAGTAATTGTTCAATAATTATTTAAAATAATGACAATAACCATATTCTTATTTGTTGCAGGCGGCCATTCAAGCTTCTTTGGCATGTTGAATACCTTCGTGCACATCGTCATGTATTCGTACTATTTGCTGGCAGCTCTAGGTCCTCAGATGCAGAAGTATCTTTGGTGGAAGAAGTACCTTACGGCTCTGCAGATGGTAAGATCAATACCTACTAGGTACCTCACTTCTCTTTTATACTTGACAGGCTCGGTGGCTCATTTGGTATTGACCTCTGCCCTCTGAGCCAAGGGTCGTGGGTTCGATTCCCGCACAGTACAAACATTTGTGTTCATGAACATGTCTGTTTGTATTGGTCTGGGTGTTTTCTATGTATAATATGTATTTATTTACAAAAAAAAATGTATCTAAGTAAGTTTATCAGTTGTCTAGTACCCATAGTACAAGCTTCGGCTTAGTTTGGGGCTAGGTGGCGCTGTGTGGCCCAGCGTGGCATGTCTTGGGTTATTTATTTATTTATTTACTTATCCACATATTTCTAAGATCGAATATGCCGATAGACAATTGAAATGCTCAAGAGAGTTTAAGGACAGACTCATTGAGAAAATCAGTTTGTGAGTGACCGTTGGTGCGTTATTTAATTTCGTAGCAAGCAATATTCGCGATCCAAATATTTGTTATGTGTGGAAACGAATGGCGAATAATGATTATAAGTCAGTAGATACCTCTGCTTGCGAAAAGAACGCTCGTTTAATCAATGTGCGAGTCCGTCACGAATGCTGGCAAGAAGAAATCTGTAATGCAAAGCTGTGTGTAGGTTTAAGGTGTAGAGTGTAGGTTTTAGGTGTAGCTCCTTAAACGCTTCACACTATTTGAAATGTTATTTTAAAGGAACTGACTAAGTTTATGGAAGTCTTTGTAAACAAGTTCTGTTCAATCTTATCCCATCAATTTTCATGTAAAATGTTGCCAAAACGAGACTGAAATAAGGCGAGACGCACTTTGAAAGAGTAATCAGATCTGTCGTAGATCCAATCTTTTATTTTGAAGCTGGTATAGAGTTTCTAAATAAAAAGATCTTCCTTGCTCTACAAGGTTTTTAATTTAACAAACTCTACACCATTTTCAAAACGTGTTACCAACCGTTTGCTACTGTCATATGGGCAATCATTTCCTGATAACTTTGTTACCGGTATAATCTAAGAAAAACTATCATAAGTAGCTACTGAGTAATTACCAACTTTTGGCACTACCCGGGATTCGTAACCTGGACCTTTTAGTCTTAGCTTACGCCAAAACATTGTATCATAAGCATAATGATGTAACAGAAAAGATCTAGGAACTTATATATATGTCAAATATTCTGAAGTAATAACTTTCAGGAACAAAAAGCATGTGCTTTATCAATTGAGATACTTTTATCTCAATTCCCTTTTGAGATGTATTGATTCACCACAAACATACATATTTAACAAGCTTGTTTACATTGCCAATTATGTCAAGACTTACATGGAGATCTTTACATAATTAACCTTTGTTTCTAACGTAGGAATATTTTATTGTGACGTAACGTAACATGACTAATTCATATATTTGCACTTATAATAAAAATGTAGCATTGTAAAAGCGGTAAATTCTAGGTTTTATGTCTTGGATATTATTATGTGTGGTGTAGTAACGCCAAGTCAGTTAGATACTTTAATAATGAAATTAACAACGTATTTAATGTTCTAATATGCCATTACAACCAGTTGCACATTTTTAACTCTGCACTTATAGCATAGTACGGATTTAGCCAATAGCAAACGTAGAATTATGGTTACATACATATGTACCTTAATAAAACACTTAAATAAATATGAAAGGAATTGTTGACACAATTCTGTTTTTACTGTACCGTAACTTTGTCAAAATGTAGCATTTTGTATTATCACATTTTGTGACAAATAGATATGATATTAGTTGTACAATTTAGGCGGTTCTTACCAGGAAAACCTTTAATCAGATGTTGCGAGCTTCAATAAGGAGTTGTATCAATAAACTGATTTATACTTAGTAGTATATAGTAGTATTATACTTAGACTTATAACGCACTAGTGGCTGGCCAAGATGCAGCGAGCCGTAGTATTTACGGTCTACCGTAACGGCACGCTGTATTCCGATGGTTCTAGGCCTTAGACTTGACTGGATTTTTTTTCATTGACAGGTGCAGTTCGTGTTGGTGTTCTTCCACGCGTTCCAGCTATTGTTCACCGACTGCGACTACCCGCGAGCCTTCGTCTGGTGGATCGGATTGCACGCAATCCTATTCTACTATCTATTCTCTGACTTCTACAAGCAAGCATACACTAAGAAAGTAGCAGCTAAGGTAAATAAGAAATCACTTTTATATGGCACAATAAAATTAGTAGCTGCCTTAAGCGTGATAGTTGGAAAAGAGAGCTCAAGTTACTGTGACAACAAACAAATTCCTATTAGCTCTCGTGAAATTGCAAGTTCTGCGAAGAAAGGGCCTGTGAAAACTGATACCTTCATTTAATCGTCTGCTTTTAGTTATCAAGTGTCTGGTATTAAATAATTGTTATTAAATCAAAATAACATTGTAATATTACTTCTCTGGTAACCACCAGCGCTGCCTAAACATAAAAAAGGCCTGGTGTAGAATCTTGGATCTTGGTGAAAATGTTTGCTGAATTGTTCTACTGTCTAGAAATTATTATTATGTAAGGCCAAGTGCATCGGAAAACAATATGCATTTGATACTGCTATTAATCTTCCACCGGTTGCGCAGTCATCTTCTCAGATAAAGATTTCAGTAAAGACACAGAGCTTGCATGTAATAATCTCTAACCTTTGTAATTTACTTACTAGTCCACTAATTTGAATACTTACCAGTGTAGAGAGTAGCTACTATTAATTGAAACTATTTCTATTATAGATCGCCAAAAACAAGGCTAAGATGGAGGCCGAGCGCAAGGCGGAGAAATACGAGAAGTCAGAGGCTAAAGAGATGAAGCTGCCGCTTCTGAACGGGTTCAGCAACGGAGCCACGCTCAGCGACGTGCGGCAGCGGGTGGCGGGCGCCGTCGCCTCGCAGTGATCCATGCACTGGACTAGAACTGAAACGAACTTAGTGATACAAAGTCCCGTGACGCTGGTACAGTCACCAATCAATTACCACTTCTTCATGCTATATGTTTCTGTGCGCCGGGGCGCGCAAAGTAGCTGAGCAAGACTTTGTTCATTGTATGATGAGCATTCTTGAAAATAGTAAGGTTAGTAATTTTGTCTGATCTTTAATATTGTTAACTTAGAAGCTACAAGTATTATCAATTCAGATTTGTTTGAAGTCGCATCTTTATGAGTTGGTTGTTTACCAATTGAACAGAGATCAATTTTTATGATCCAAGTTTCATACAATTTCAATTGATTCCGATATTTACTAATTTTCATCGGATGTGAACTAAGTCTTGTTCACAGACATATTATTTTGGAAATTTAAAGTGATTATCGACCGTTTGTACTTGTAATAAAAATATTATGTCGGCGTGTCACTTATAAAAATGTTACTGATAAATAGTTGAAAACCTGGAGCAACATACCTACATTGTATTAGTGATCACTCATTAAAATGCAGGGAGGGACTACAAATACTCTGACACCACATGCCGTTTTGAATTGAATTGTTATCAATATTATTGTTCGACATTAGCGCAATATGTCAATGATAGGATACAGATATTTTCAAAATTGTTACTTTGTATGGAAGCTCAAATTGACATACTGCATTAAAAAATTTACTGTGTAGTTTTCATGCGCGAATGATGTTTCATAAAAACAAATGCTTCAATGTCAAATTAAAATCTATAATTTCAACTAATATACAATTTAAATGACATATTCATTAGTAGGCGGAGGAAGTGGCGAGACAAACGATCAGAGTACCTACATAACATACAATAGGCACTGTAATTGCAAAATATTATCACATCTTTGTGATGAGTACAAATGCACTATTCCGTAAATTATGTTTGCCCAAGGCAATAATCGTAATTGAGAAATGTGATTTAGAATACCTATGTAATTGATACGGATGGTTAGTACCTACTTAATTGGATTTCGACATAATGACGCTCAATTAATTTAAGTACTCGTAGTAGGTGAGGTCTGTAGTTATAATTTATTAAAATTAGACAAGTGATGTCTCAGATGTTTAGAGGCATGCTACTTGTATGATATTATTTATTTCCATGGTAATGGATGAGCCAGTAGGTAAAAACTGTTCATTTTAAAATTAGTTTAAGTATTTTACGTTTTTATACGAATTGATGTCGACAAGTGGTTTTCTTTCTATTGTAATGTTTTAAATTAATATTCTGCTAATACATTTTTAGTTCACTCAATTATTGGTGATACAATAATTATAGCGAAAAGTAAGAATAAGTTTAATTACAACAATTTTAATATGATTTTGAGAAGTTGCTCTTATTTTTGTTAAAATAACTGTTAAAATTCTCAGGTATCATTTTTAACAACACAGTTGTCCATAATGTAAATTAAGAACATACCTAATTACCAAAATTTGTAAATATAGACGATAATAATAAATGATCAATCAAATAAATACATGTTAGTGACAACGTCCATATTAACAATTGTGATATCTCTAAAATAAAAGAAAACTATTTGACATGTATTTTGTTTTATTTTCAACTCTCTACCTGTGCCTCTACTTAAAGGTTGTCAGTAAGGGTCTCCCCACATTTTTCGATGCAGAATCGGCTAACGCCCCGGTCAAAAAAGCCTTTATGTCTATGTTATAAGGGTGTTACTAATGCCATTCGCATCGGCTCGGCTCGTCGCGACGCCCGACCGACGGCGAAACGTTTATGTAAACGTAGAATGATAATTACGCACTCGGCTTAAGCCGATTCCGCGTCGATAAATGTGGGGAGACCCTAAGAGATTGCTTAGCGATATAACGATCTGAATTGTACAACAAATGTCTAGAATTCTTAGTAAATGTATAAAGTGCTAAGTATTTATATTATCCAAATAAATTTTCATTCGAGGTTTACCCATGCTCACCTAGGTCTACCCAACTCTGTCTGGGTAATGTTAAAATTTGTCTAATTAATTAGTGAAATGAAACTTCAAGGGCATTTGAAACATTTAAAACAACGCTTAGTGAGCATAAACTTAATAATAGCTTTAATAGCAAAAACTAATAGCGGCCTTTGTTGTTAAATTGAAACTATTTATTTGAGCAAGGTAAAATGCTGTCACATAACCCGAAATTCTTGATATTGCAGATGTACATGAGCGGCGGTTATCACTTACCATCAGGCAAACCGCTAGTAGTGAACCCTATTTCATTAAATAAATAAAAAATGACGCAACACCTAAGTTTACCCAGCCAGTGTTGGGTAGACCTAGGTGAGCATGGGTAAACCACGAATTAAAATTCATTTTACTTAATATTCGGACTTTACCCAAGTAGCTTGGGTAATCCTAAGTCAACCCGGGTATACCTAGGTTTACTCCAACTTCTAGCATTACCCGTAACAGATATACATTGGTAAGGGTCAATATTATATGATTTTCTTTCGGCAAGACTCATTCTAAAAAAAATAACAGAACTTTAAGGATCCATAATCAAGACGATATATTTCTTAAGAAGACTCTCTTTATTTAAGGTTCAAGGAAATAGATTTTTCGAGATGAATTGTAACCGACCACACGACGAAATCTTGCCACGTTATGATCTTGTGCCGCATGTTGGTCGTAGATTTCCAAATATTATGAAGCGGAAAGATTTATGTGTACTTTTGTGTTTGTGTATGTTTGTAGGTAATGAATAAACTCAGAAACTACTTACTGTGCAGAATTTCAAAATTACTTTCACCATTGGAAAGCTACATTTACCCTGAGTAACATAGGCTATATTTATTGCTAGAAAAGATAAGGGATAGGGGAAATGTTTATCTAAAGTATCCAAAGCGAAGCGAGGACGGGTTGCTAGTACGACGTAATAACAAGAAATGAAGCCACTTCGTAGCACGATGCGATGTCGTATTGTGTTTATGTGTACGAACCCGTATCTACTCCCATTTCGGTCAAAGTTCAGAGGTGTTAAATTATTGCGGAACTTTTTGCGGTACCAAATACTACCTTTGGAAATACCCATTAAATTCCATTCTAAGCTTTTTGTGCGGCTAGAAAAAGTGGAGACTTATCTAATTAAGGTGGACGTATAAAAAGTACAAGGATTTTAATAATCCTACAAAAGATTTTCAACATAGATTTTTAGGGACTACGAGTATAGCTAATGAGTCAAGCAAATTTCCTCGTTCTCTATCGATCTATTTTAGTGACAAATTAGTTGAAATCGATTTTCCGGAAATTTTGAGTTTTACCTCTAGATACTAGTCCTACCTACCTACCTAGTCTAGCAACCGACTGGTGGCGGTATAACTGTCGCAGTCATCTGGTTCAATCTCCTATTCAATTGAATGTCTAGTGCGTTCATTGAATGACGACATTTAATTGAATGTCTAGGCCAAACGTTGATTAAACAAGCGGCACTTAACGTCCAACTAGCGGATTGTAAAATATCCCTTTGAACAGAGCGAACGTAAAAGCAGTCAGGTGATTTTAATTTAGTTCATTTTTTTCCCACTGCGGCATTAGCAGTCACCAAAACAAATATGGCGTCAAACATGATCAAAAAGATATGAACAGTGTTGATATTTCTTTGATTAGATTTACTTTAAACTGGCTTATTCCTAATAAAAGAGTGTGACAGCATGGATTTACCTATTAATACGCCGCCGCCGGATACTTTTAAAGATAAATTAAAACCTAAACATTACACAGTCGGCTATATCCTATTCAACGACTATGCTAAATGACGTTCAGTCAAGACGTTGAACGTTACATTAAACAACTTGACGAGTTGTCTTTTAGACATTCAATTAAATGTCGTCATTTAATGAACGCGCTAGTCATTCAATTGAATAGGAGATTCAACCAGATGACTGCGACATAACCATCACCATTGACGGCGCAGCTAAAGGCCATGACAGGCAGCAGCGTCGCCGGAGCGAGGAGCTACGCCCTGCGATCGCCAACCGCCTGTCCAGCGCGTGGCGATTATGGGTATAACCTCCAGGTGTTTGCTCAAAGTGGCGAACACCCGGAGAGGCCTATGTCCAGCAGTGGATTGCGATAGGCTGACGATGATGATAAGTCTTACCTACTCCTGTTTTTTAAAATGCTGTATCTAATTCTTTTTATATTTTAAATTGCATTGTCGTTTCTTGTTTTATTAGACGGGCGGACATTAAGTTAATATCTATGTAAGTTATTAAAAAAACAATTTAGTAAGACAAGTGTAGACATTCGTCAAGGTAATTTTTTTTTGGCCTAGGCTATCTACATACATACATACATTTTTATACCTATGCTAAGCTAGTGTTTTAGCATAAAATACCTTGTACTAGATTTAGGATAAGATTTTTTTGTGTATTAATGTGGTCCGTGGTAGTTAGGTACCTACGTACGTGGTAAGTAGTTATTACCTACCACTTTTTTTTTGATATGAAAAATAAAAATTATATCTTTTTACTGGTGCGGCGGTGCTTTAGTTCTAGAAACCCTACCTTCTGAACCCAGGGCCGTGGATTCGATCCACACTTGGGATGAATATTCATGTCATTTGTGTTTTTGTTGTGGGATCGGGTCAATGTATGTATGTAATGATTCCCGATATTTATTTATTTAATTTATGTAGGTACTTATACAATTAATATATTCAAGTAATAGCAATATGTAAAACAGGACTGTTTCATACGTCAAATGGTGAGTTAAACAATTAGGTATTTGTATTTTACCACATATTAAGTAGAACTGGTTATACTGATGTTTAAGTAGGTAGATATGTATAAATGTATTATATTTATGTATGTGTACGTATTTTTAATGTTTAATGTTATTAACCTTGCAGCACACTACCTACATTTTTATTTCTGCTTAGCCCAATGGTTGACTGGTAGAGAATGCCTATGCGGCATTAAGTCCGCCTTTTGTACGCTGTTATAATTGTGCAATAAAGATTAGATAAATAAAATAAATAGATCGAGGGAGTCATGGTAAAGTCTCGTTGAGGATCCAGACTGCCTTGGGCTTGGCGTCGAAGTAGAGTGACCGTAGGTTTTAGAGGCGGTATACCTACACGGCGCGTCAGGATCCATTTTACAAAAGCCGATTTCCCAACGTAAGAAAAAGGAATAGAGATGTGATTCATTTCCGGATTGCATGAGTCCTCGTTACCTATTATGTAGATTCTTTACTTTCATCCTATCGAGTAAAATAGTTCGTGCGCTCCTCTTTGGTCAGCCAAGCCAGAGGTGAGGGAAAGAGGGTGTGTTCCCCTGGAAGATCTCAAGACCAGGTTGGGGCCAGGTACCGATAGCTGGCCACAAGCTGCCCTGCAAAGATTGACTGCGTTGATGAGAGTTGATGCTCTTCGTGGTGCGAAGCTCAATAAATCAATAGGCCCATTGCCGTCCACTGCTGAACGTAGGCCTCCCCCAGAGAACGCCAACCATTCCGATCCTGGACAACCTGTATCCACTCTCGACTAGCCACTTTTCCCAAGTCATCGTTCCACCGCGTTGGAGGGCGTCCCACTCTTCGTTTGCCAAAACAAGGTGTCCATACCAACACCCCCCTACTCCATCGTCCATTGGAGCGCCTGGTGCGAAGCTCAGCAACTTTCAACAGCGTAGTAACAATAGAAAAGACTATGGAGGCGTAGGGAAGTGACGACCCCATCGCCCGCTGTTGGGAGTTGGTGAGCTTCGCACCATGAAGAGCAACAACTCCCATCAGTGCAGTCAGTCTCCGCAGGGCAGCTTGTGGCCAGCTGTTGGTGTGTGGCGACACCACGGACCCGAGGCCTCCCGGGGGAACACACCATCTTTCCCCCACCTCTGGCTTGCCTTCGTTAGCCGTCCAGAGTGGAGCGCAGGAGCTATATAAGTACTTGAAAGGGTGGAAGTGCTCAATCTACATAATATCGGGGAACGGCTGACCGGATTACCGCGATCCAGAAACCGGTGTACACCAACCTGTACCTGCACCCTGGTGTTGAGAGACACCCTTAGCCAGCCACTTTAGTGTGCCCCCTTGCTGCCCAGTCTGGTGGCTAATTTGGGGGGCCCACCTAGTGGCAGGCGAGTCCACCACCTGCCTATATTTTAGTTAGTGAGATATTTAAATGGCAGGCGACCGTTATCTCACCCCATAGCCTCGATATCCTGTCCACAAGAACCTCTTTCAATAGCCCCAGTTTTAGTTACCCATCTTTACGCAATAGTGCTGCACTCGCCGGGTATTACTATTGAGTGCGTCATCTTGGTGTACTCAGAAGTAATGTCCGGCCGGTGTGTCCCATCTCACATACACACATTTGAATTGTCTCAAGGGGCCTCTACGTGTTGGGCCTGTGTCCCCCACAAGCCTTCCAAAGGACCGGGCGGGGTAACACCTTCCCGTGAAATTATCTGTTTTATTATTATTATTGTTGCCTCCATTTGGATATCACAGGATCCCCTCCCAATCCTTTGGATGGCTCGCGTGGGGGCACCAGACCCATTATTATTATTAACCTGCGACCAATATACGGGCTGGCCTATCAATTTACATATACCTACCTACGCAAGACATCCAATTCATATACAATAAATCACAAAACGATTTGGTAGATTTTAATGGCAAGAGTCTCGTATACACTACTAAATAAGGTAAGGTAGATGAGGATTAAAATCTGGTAAACGAAAAATATACAATATACTTAATAACGTTTTCTTAGTCACTTCACGACACAAAGGATAAATAAGTAACTTTACATTAATTTGAACTTTGTAACATGTGGGTTGAACGTGAGCATGGTGCAAATAAAATTTGCTTATTTGCACTACCGGAAAGTCTTTATTGATTCTATAGAAATGGGTCAACAATTACCCTGATTATATTACACAATTAAATTTTTTTTTGTTTATTCGAAAATAGAAACACGGGTCAAATATTTTTATTTGAAGAATCAGTATCAAATAATTATAAATTATGTTCTTCTTCTTTGCGTTTCGATGGCAAATATTATTATGTTTAAAAACACGAAGTTACAACCTTTTTGTGTTATCTCGTTTTCCCCGCGCGAGGATGGCTACAGGGCCCGGGATACTACCCTATTACGAGTAGGTATATAGCGCGTGAAGGTATTCAAGAGAGGTAGGGCATGGCGAATCTTCGCTCGAATTGAGCTGCCCGTCCGGGAAGGACCTCCACCCTATAGAATACCGCAGCCAAATGACCTCCGCGTCATGTTCCTGTCGGTGAGTAGGGTTTCCGGAGCTCGTGGGGGGTTGGGGTTGGGCCGACATGGCGGTGGCAACTGACAGGTAACTAAACAGTTACTTGCCCGTTGTCACAGCAACTTGGGCTTCTCTCTCGCTTTCCATCAGGCGTAGGGAAGCCATTATGTCGAGCCACTATAAAAAAAAAAAAAATTGACAGGGTACGCGGAGACCTATCAATGTCTGTGTTGATTATATAATAATAATCGCTTATTTAAATTATTGTACAAATGAATGTATCTAATTTTGTTTTTGCCATACCCTAACACCCTATATTCTATCTACCCCTCTATATTCTATACTAGTTATAAGTTGTTAATATAAGTATGAATATGGTTGCAATTAAATGAATATGAATATGAATATTTCTTTTTCACTAACGCCATCTATTGAAACATTTCGAAACACAGACATCCATTGTGGTTGGAAGCTTTACTTAGCAAGCCTTTACTTCTTAGGCGCTACACAAACGAGGTGGCGTATTGTAGCTAACCTACATGTTGTATATTCTTTAAATAGGATATAAAGAAGGTACGATTGCCCTTATGGAGGTAAAAGGGGGGTGCAAAGTTACTAAGAAAGTTCTCTGATTTTAAAACTAAGTCTACTACACACACTTTCGGCCGAATGTATTTCAATTAGCCCGAATGAATAGGTTTTTTCTCGCGCGATTAATATCTTTCGAGTGAAACGCCTACTAAAACAATATTATTATTGAGAGAGGACGTTTCGCACAAATAATTTCGTGCGAACTGACTACTAACCCTATATTTCAGGAAATGGAATAAAATGACATCATACAGACCTACAAGGTACAAAACAGAATGAGCTAGATAAGAGGCCCTACTACAGAAAACGAAAACGATCGTTCGTTGAACGGATCGCGTATTTTTGCCCCATAAATCTCTCTCATTTGTCCCTCCCGTGTTCTAATATATCAATTAAATTGTTGAAAATCGACGTTGACGAATTTTAGTTCGTATATTCGAACACGGGAGGGACAAATGAGAGGGATTTAGGGGGCAAAAATACGCGATCCGTTCAACGAACGATCGTTTTCGTTTTCTGTAGTAGGGTCCCTGAATAAATACCTATGGAATTGCAGCTCACGAGGCCTCTTCATTCCTTCTGACTCACACCTCACGCAGTGGCTTTCTTCACCTCGAATGCAGTAAACCAGTATTATTCACACTTTATCAATAAATGAACTATATCTAAAACTGCACCAAAACTGAGAACATTAAGAAACGTTAAACTTTTTCTCGGGTGGGCAAAACGTCAAGTTTGACGTTTTCCTACATCACAACCCAGCACGCTAAAAAGGGTAAAAACTTGGTAGGTTGGTTCCAATCTCCCTATCTCGTTTAGTTTTTTAAATTATTGTTCTCTGTCTAACATCTTGTGACGTTTACTTAAACCCATCATTTAATTAAAAAGGTACCGTGCTTGATTTGAAAAAAAATATATGTGGTCTCATGTTTGTGTACGTTTCTTTACATGTTGTTGATTTTTTATAGTTTCTTTTTTTCATTAAAGGTTGTTTGACAGCAAACATCCCATAACTGGAAAATTGATCGGATGTAGAATATTAAAATTTAGTCTAATTAATGCCTTATTGATCCGAACGGAATAAGATTTTGTTCGACTCAATAGATGGCGCTATTGTTAAGTACAAGATAACGGACAGCTATTCACAGTGCTTATTTCCGATCGGAACCTTTGTTTGAACCGCGTCATTTAATTTTGACATTAGTTGGGTAGGTCTATACTTATGTCAAATTTTAATGAACGTGCAAGAAATGAAATGTTTACTATTTGTTGAGGACATAGTAGGCCATATTGTACCACTGTACAATTGTAGTATTCGCTGTACCTATAGGCATATTGAACTGCGCTGAGTCTGAATCAGGTACATTTTGTTAGACACGACAGATGGCGCTATCTGTAGTTCATATCAACATGAGCCATGGATTACCTACCACAATAATATTTTCTTGTCCCTTTGTCCGTTGGGGTATTTTGAGATTACAACAGCTTCGCACATACCAACAGCTTATCAACACACGGGGTGAGTGCTAATGTGGCACCCTCGGGTTCGATTTCCGGTCGGGTCAAAATAGATTTATTTTTCTTGCTATAGTTTCTGGCTTGGGTGTTCTCGAAGACACTACTAATTTAACACAAAACTTTGGTTATCATCTGGTAATCATAGTACAAGAGGAAAACTTAGTTTGGGATGAGGAGATTGGTTGTGCATTTATTTATTGCCCCAAATCATACAGGGTGATCATTCACCAGTACCATTACTTAATCCGTCATAGCGGATTTTAGGATCATTGCTGATACTAATATCAGCAATGATCCTGAAATCAGGAAGATCAAAACCTTAATTTTTAAGTATTTAGTTATTGTCCGTCAGCATTCGTATTTTTTTTCATTTGTTTATTTATATGTATTATTTATACTTCAATTTCTGTGTTTAAAATACGTCGGAACTTTCCTTAAACTTCCTTCCTGGGGTTACGCTTACCTTCTTGGGATATAAATTATCCCAAAGTTACTAAATATAACCAGTATTTATTGTCTTTGTAGTTTTTTATTGTCCAGCATGTGTTACAATTAAACATAGCGTAAAGTATGCGTGGTTCGACATCTATATATACTAATAATATAAAGAGGAAAGATTTGATTGTTTGTTTGACACGAATAGGCTCCGAAACTACTGGACTGATTTGAATAATTCTATCACTGTCGGAAAGCTACATTATCCCCGGTGTACATAGGCTATATTATATTTATAAAAAAGTTAGGGATCCGTGCTAAAACTTTAATAATGTAACCCAAGGTGTGAAAAAATTACCAAAAAGCTTTCTTACAAACTGACGTGTATTGAAAACGTTACCACAGCAAGCTAAACTGTTATGTCATGTAAATAAATAACTAATATGAAGTCGTACTTTTATTGTTACTGAATTATTAATACGTTCTAATTGACGTTTATCTAAAATACTTACCCGAAGCGAAGCGAGGGCGGTTCGCTAGTCGGATAATAATTGTCTACTTTTCCTATAATACGAGTATTTAAGCTCTCTGTGCTTTTAAATACTGAAATGTATATTACTCGTACTTATTTTAACTGCAGGTTTAAGTCGTTTTAATGTGACTACCGATATTTTAAAAAACTTTATTTACAATGAAATATTTTACATTATTGTCATAACTTATTCTATTGTACATAGATAGGAAATAAAACTATAAATTATTCGTAAAACACTGTTGGCAAGCACAATCGAATTGGGATTAGGTACACAAACTCCAAATATCAATGCACCTACACTGGAAAAGTTCTGGTTGATCAATTTTGTTTAAATAACTTTTACAATACCATCAGCGGTCAACCAAAACTTTTGTTTTCTACAATAAGGTAACCACTTAATCCAATAAACATCAATAATAATATCACAAATAATTTAGGGTAACTACTGAAAGCCTCTTCAGATAACAACATTAGAACTGGCATTTGTAAAATCAGTCTAACGTGATGGCGACCGACAAGTATTTACACAGATGTCTGCATTGCTCTCAACACACGTTACACATCGCAATGAATCTGCTATCGTCACACTTTTGAAATGCTAAACGAACACAGTTTAAATAAACCAACTGACATTATGTACCACAATCAAATTAGAAGACGAAACTGTACAACTCATAAAACTACTGTATCCAAAGAGGCGACTAATTTAATGGCAGTGAATTAAGTTAAGACTTGCACGGTTATGCTTTCTTCGTTTTAGTTTTACCGAATTCTTCTATATGGTCGTACTCTGAGAAACCTGGATCAGAGTCGTAGTACGCGTAATCGTAGCTGTTGTCTTCTTTGTTGCTGGTGGGGTTCGCGAAGGGCTGCGGTGGGCGCGAGGTGGGGCGCGGCGCGGGCGGCGGCGCCTGCACCGTGGGCGGGGACGGAGCGCGACTCGGCTGTCGGGGCTCCGGATTCCTAGGCACTAAAGTCGTCGACGGCCTCGCGGGGTAGTTATTACCAGAATCTAAATTGAAGGAGGCCGGGTCGGCTGACGATTCGCTCGGTCTCGACGTTGTCGTGTAAGTCTGGTAGTAATCGAATGTACGTTGCGTTTGGGGTTGCGTTTGAGGCCTGGTGCTTGTGGGATACGTCTCGGGCGCTCGTTGAGTCGCAAGCGATGTGGGCGTTGGAGCTGGTCTGAACGGTCGGGGAGCGGCCGTTTGTGACACAGGTTTGTATGGTGCCTGAGATGCAGGTTTTGATGGAGCTTGTGATGCCTTGTATGTTGTTTGGGTGTTTTGTTGGGAAGTGGTTTTGAAGGGAGCTTTTGTTTTTCCCCGCAGTTTTTGGTCTTCCGGCAGCCTATTGCCACTAGCGGCTATATTGAGTGAATGAGCTCCCGACAACAGTTCCCGTTCGTAGAGCTCAGGCCTGTATTGTCCGTCATCCTCTCCCTGCGGCGGGCGGTACTGGCCGTCATCTTCGTCACTCTCTGCGTAATTAGATTCTTGAGTGTTACCGAAACCTAGATTAGTGTTATATGCCACAGTGTTAAGGTTAAGTGGGGGCTCAGGACGGAATGTGGTAGTGTAAATGGTGGTGGTGGGTGTTGTTGTGGGGTTGCTATAATAGTTTTGCTGTTTTGAAAATGGAACAAAGTTGTTCTTTTCGGGTTCATATGATACGCTGTTATAATTCTTAAAAGCCGGCGTACTGGCGGTGCCTCGGGAAGGGTTGTAATCTACAGTAGTGGGTATGCCTCTGTTGGGATTGACGCTATTAGATCGCGCGTAGTCCGGCTCCCGGGGAGTGTCAGACACGCTGAAACTGTTGCGTACCTTGAAGGGTCGGTTGTCATTTTGGGAGCCGAGTCCAGGTGTGGATTGAGCGTCGTAGTTATACAACTCAACCAGTCCATCTTTGTTATTTTTGTTATTGTTATTGATGTTGTTATTGTTGTTGTAATTAGGTACAGATGTGGACTGCGCGAAAGGTGTGGATGATTTGCTTAGGAAGTATTTGTTTGGTTTTGGCGTGACTCGGCTCACCTCCACGTATTCATCTTTGTACTCCTTGTATTGAGGTGGGACATTGACTGGTGGTATAGTCTGTTTGGCTTGAGGGACGCGCCTATTATAGTTTTGTTGCTGTTGGGGCGCTTGTTCAGGGAAAGACTGGGGTGGTTGGGTATTCTGGGCAAATGTGGTCTGCGGAGCGGGTGTGGATTGGGATACATAGACAGGGCGTTTTCTCACTAGTTTTCGTTTTGAGTTATCGTATTGCTGCGGCACGGGAGGTTGGGGCGGAGGAGCGGTCGGTGGGTTAGTGTACTGGGTAGACGATGGGGTAGGCCGAGGAGTTGTTGGACGCCTGAAGGATTGGCGAGGGGCATGCGAAGCGGGTTGCTGTTGAGGAAGCTGTTGTTGTTGGGGTTGTTGATGTTGAGGCTGTTGATTTTGCGGTGGTTGATGCTGTGGCGGCTGGTGCTGTGGTTGATTGTGATGTGCGTGGTGCTGGGGTGGCTGCTGGTACTGCGTGCGCTGCGGGGCGGGCGCGACGTCGTCCCGGCCGCGGTCTCGCTGCCCGCTGAAGAAGTCAGAGGAGTGAGCGGCGCGCAGGTCGGAAGCTCCATTGTTTTGTGACAAACGGCGATCTCCGGTCTCAGCTCGCTGGAGACCGAACTCGGATTCTTCGTCGCGGTTGCCAGGAGACGACAACTTCTTGGTGTCAAAACCTGTGACCGAAAGTAAAAGTTGAACATTATAATTACTATGCAACAAAATACCTGTGGTGGGCGTTGCGTTTTGCTAGATACATTTTTTTCCAGTGTTTGTCAGCGTATAATGTTGCGGTTTCATTGTACTCCATAAGCGGCACAATGCAAGCGTATTCGATTAAAGCTGAGTTATTTTGCAATCCATTACCGAATGCCACTATTAAACTCTATAAACGACCTTCTTTCAGAAAATATCACACATTTGAGACGATATGATGGGTATGTATATTTACTTCTATTAGGAAGTACTTTCATTCATACTGAAGAATAATTTTAGAAATGAATACTAATGAGGTCTATATTTATTATGTGCATGATAATGAGTAAGAGTGCACTTCTTTAATTTCTCCTGGACACTTTCGCTGCGCAGAAACGAAGAAAACATGTAATTCTACTCGTAATTTATTCATTAAATAATATTAATATTATGCAGCTAATGGCATTAACACAACATTGCAGTCTGTGTTTTGTACCGCCTGTGTTTTATACTAAAATTAATTCATTTAAAGTGAACCTATTGCTATTAGTGATTTCATAAAATTAGTTCACCAAACAACATACCTATTCTATATCTATAAATGAAAATCTAATGTTTAATTTATATCGCATCACACCAAAACGTGTTTCTTGTAAATATTAATTACGATGCATTTAATATTAATATATATTAAATGTATTAAAGACACTACCTAACTGACCTTTAATATTCGTTGAATATAAATGAAAAAAATAGACATTTAAATTTAGCTTATTTTACATTTTAGAAGTTCTACAATTTCGTGTCAAGCGTATCTTATATTATCAAAAAGAAAGACAATTGAAACAAAGATTACCTTAGGTTTACATTCTTATTTTGAAAATGTGGCTAGGTACATTCTCATTCTAATCTCACAAGAGACTGATTACTTCATACTTTATATTCGCATCATTGCAGCAACTCTTTGACAAATTAGTCGATAGATCGTGAATCAGTATCATAACGACCGGGCGATTCTTCAGCATGCCCCTACTTATCCATGCAGCATGTTATTATAATGTAAAGCTTACTTTGCCAATGAGAGATTTTACTATGCATAAATATATACATGTAGAGGATGAAAATACATATAGTATTTTATTTCCATTTGCTATTTAAACATGATATGACACACCATGCGCGCGGTTGCAAAAAAAATTCTCTTTGATTCCTAATATTTAAACCGCTGGTATATCCAAATACAGCTTGCAAGTCTTGTTTAAGCTAGTACTTACATTATTTAGCGCTAATTCAGCTACACTCACAAATATAACAAGTTCAAGCATCGGCAATTGTCACCAGAGAGGTGGCAAACTACGCCAGTATACTTGTGAGTGCGTGTTAGTTGCAAAGCGGGCTCACCGGATCCTATCTTGTAGAGATCGAACTGACCGTCGTAGATGTCTGCGGGGCAAGCGAGAGGGTCGTCGTCGCCCCAGTCGGTGCAGGTCTGCGCCTCCTGATGGAACAGTGTTCCGGGGGGACAGAAAAACCTGAAGTCCCGGATGCCGCCGCCAGCCACCCTCACGCACACGTGGAACGCTTTACATCCCGATTTCGCGTCTGCGTAGTACGCGCCAAGTATCCGCCCTCGACAGTTGAATCTTTCTGCTCCCCCTGCGTTTGGGAAAAGAAATATGTTTATAACGTGAAGACATAATCTGACCAGGCCCTCGGTTTATAACATTACGAAAAGATCTTCGATTACGATATCTGTTAAGGTTAGAAAAAGATAAAGCATAGATATCGAACTGGAATTTAATCACAAACTTCCTACGTTTCTGATATGAAAAATTTGCTGAAAGCACAATTAATTTAAGTAGGTAATCGATATTAAAAGTTTCTGACTGCGAATCAGACGTCTTGTAAGGGGATTTTGGGGGGAGGCACTGATTGTAAGTTATCAAGGCGTTTTAATGTTACTGTTGCACCATCGCGGCATCGTTTGGACATTACAACTAAACAAAATAAACAAGTTCACCTCATTACCCATGAATGGGCTATCTACTCGTAATTAGTAACTGTCTGTAATATCTTAACACCGATGGATGATTGAAATTTCTTCATGTTCAAATTGAATAATTTCGATTAGTGACGATGTTTTTGCAATCCTGTCGAATTACTCATATGCCGTGGATGAACTAGATTAGCAGCTATTGCCTTATGAAGCAAAAACGTGTTTTGTCGGAGAATCGTGACCGGAGCGTGTGAATGTGGAGAACGAAGAAGCGTAGGTCATGCGTCGTTATCGTTATCTGTAGATAAAATAGGGTAACGTCGGGTGCTCTTATGGACATGGTTGACCTTTTGGGAGACAACCAGAAGTAGCTCGAAAAATAGACATTACTTTAGTTGCCAAAATGTGCGTATCGGCAGTCGCAATCGTGTTTTTGATGGCGACTGAAGAAATGCATTTTAGCTTTTAGTGGCTGAAATAAATATTAGCTAATATAAAACTAAAATACAATTTCTTGTGAGTCCAGATTCTTAGATGTTTTGGTCTTGACTTATTTGGCAACATTACCAGGAGTATTTTTCATCATCATCAGCCCACATCAGTCCACTGCTGGACATAGGCCTCTCCCAAGGTTCGCCACTGTGCTCGATTTTGGGCTTCTCGCATCCGCGATTTGGTCTCTTTTGCATCCTACCAGCTGACTCATTTATTATTTCGAGAAATATAAAATGAACTCAATCTTCGAAGAGTATGTATTATATGTCGTTATTACCTAATTACGCATGTGAATACGAACTCTATACTCGTTAATTAGCATACAGCTATAAAGGGAGCACGTTGCAAATTATGCTATAAAAGTAAGCACATTATTTTACATAATTACCACAATCATCGTTATGTCATTTTAATCTAAGATCTTCATTGAATTAAAAATTGCGCGTGAGAAAGGTTAAATTTAATGTTTATATCAAACGTAAAGTGGGTTCTGAGTTCTGAGCTACTTTGTAGGAAAATTATGCTTGCGGTGTATATGTGGGTAAATCGGATTTAGAAATTAATAAAATTACTTCTTTGCTGTGATTTTACAGATTTTCGTTCATACTGATCTAAGTTAGTTATGCGTCAACTACAAATATTTTAAGCTCGTGTAAGTATGACCGCTGAAATCGATTTGTAAAAATGAGTGAAAAACATATGTTATTGGGTTGCTGCTTCCAGGAGCATTCGCGCAAAATATAGACGATCCTGTCTGAAAGATCACTGCAGCATTTTACTATCAAATATGAGGTAATTAGTATTTGGTAGATATTCTATAACTCATATCAATGCCTTGAGCAATAGTAAAGACTTGGCTTTTAACCCGTTTTTGGAACACGCAGAGTAGTTACGATGACAGAAAATATCTTTATCGTTATCTACGTTATACTACCTATAACGTAGATAACATACAACATAGGCAATATTATGTTGCATGACCATTATATCTCGTTCCAGTTTAAGAGATGAAGAGAGGACAAGTTTATTGGAATAAACAAACTTGCTGAATAAATAATCGTAGAGAAATATATCAAAAGTAACGAACTTATGAAAGCTTGTGAGCATAATATAGAGCAAAATAATAAATTGGCGTATCGAACTTAAATTTGACTGGCCCGATGGATTATTTGGTAGGTAGTAGTGACCTTTCCTTATGAACCAAGAATCATGGCTTCGATCCCCACCAGGATCAAAATTCATGTGATGAACATTCTGTTTTTGTTCTGTGCATGAGTGTTAGTGTTGTATTAAAGTGTGGTAGGTAAGTAAGTATAGTTTGCGACACCTTCGTTGGGTCGGTTTAATGTAGGTATGTGATAGATATACTCGTATCATTACTAAAGGTAACACTTTTAGTAGGTATTGCTATTTTCTACTATTTACTTTTTTTTTATGAAATAGGGGGCAGACGAGCAGACGGCTCACCTGATGGTAAGCGATAACCGCCGCCCATGTACATCTGCAACATCAGGAATTCTTACCATATACACCCACACTAATACTATAATATACGTTAATACGTAAGAACGACTATGCATTCACTGTTAGGTATAATTATGAAACGGAGAAAGTACTTACTTGTACGAAATATTTTGCTTTCTTTCTTTATTTTGGCAATGCTAATACAAATTAGCATCACAAATGAGAATGATTTAATATGTTTATTTTTTTTTTAATTTGAAAGTAAGATGTACCTATAACATATGAAAAATAACATCTTGTCATCCTAATTTCTGTTGATTGATATTTAACTTTTCTGGACCGAGATACAGTAAGAGTAAATATTTAGGGATGTATTGTATTGAATAAAACAATATTTCTATGGTGTCTTCCCAAGCTCTTCATGTGACTTCAACTTGAAATTTAAGTTTTACTTGAAGCCTTGTGATTTTATCTGCTATTTGTGCATAGTGAATTCATCTTCTGAAATTACTGAAAATCTAGCAGTATCTATGTTTGTAACATAATGGTTTCTTAAATATAGCCAGGGCTATACTATAACAGTAATAATACGAGTATACCCCGGCTAAAGCTATTAGAAACAACCTTTCTCAAAAATGTTTATTTTGAGAAAGGTATTAACTAATACCTACCTGGTATTAGTAATTAATAACATTGCTCAAAAATTTTATTAAGGTAAATACCGGAAGAATGCCTTTAAAAGAAGAAATACCTTTTAAAAGAATGCGGTTGTGGACAGGCTCTATACTTTGATTCCTCGTAAAAATATTTTTATTTCACATTATTTGTCGTGTAACAAAGGTTATTTCGTCAATTTGTTCCTAGGTCCGAGGCTAATGAGGTTCCCAGGCGAGCGCGGGCGGCGCGGGCGCGGGCTGAGATAACATCTCTTGCGCAATGGACAGGCCACACAGACCATATAGGGCTTGCAGAAATGAAGTTTTAACTTCCTAATAGTCGAAGTAAATAATAACAAATATTATGAAGAGTCACTTCATAAAACTTTACAATTCTCGACAATTTCTCTTGTGTTTCCTCTTTCCTATAGTGTGGGATCTTCGGAAGCATATTTTTGCTTTGAAATAAATGATAATTTATTTATTTCTCACCACAATAAATATAACAATTAACATAACAATGTCTGAAATTAAAATAATGGACTTCCCTTATGTTGAAATGGTTTAAGCGGAAAGAAAAAGTTTAGATTGGATTTCCATAATTATCTACACCAGTGCCGATTTAGGAAAGGTAGGTATATTCCAAAATTTACTCGCGTTAATATTAGGTCTACCTTATATTAATAACATGGTTGACAGAATTTTGGTAACATTTGGTAAGGGTATATGACCTTGTAATAAATTTGGACATCATCATATGACTAGCAACTGTGTCTTCTTGACATTGTATATTGGCAGCCCTGCACAGCGCGCCGCAAGGTGCTGTACCATCCTCCGGCGAAAGGTCATCGGTACCTACTGCGCTCTTATGTAAATACCATTTGAGCTCCACCGCTCTGCTCCGAAACTATGTCTCTGAATCTATACTACTGTGACATATTTTCATAAGCAAGCTTTGTATTTAGCGTTTATATTTTCCAATATATGAGTATGTGCACCTGGTCGCAGATTAATGGATTAAAAAGACGTTTAAAGAATCAGTTTAAATGTTTATTGAGGTGATTAATTATTAAAGTATGTTTTGACTTTTGAAACTGCGACGGTGAACTGTATGCACTGATAGGCTGAGAGATGTTTTTGTCCATACTTTATCCGTAGCAACAATAGGAGAAAAAGTATATAGGTACTTAATTAACATATTTTGATTAGCATTTACTGAATATAATGCAATGATAACATTGACTTATATCAATGCTGACTACAATATGGCCAATTTGGGAAGCCTATCAAAGTACCTATTTACTATTGTACATATTCAAAATTCTATCAGACTACAAAAACCATTGTTGTTGGACCTACATTGTTTTTGATTTGTTCCTTCAATACATATTTTGGCTTAATACTACGCATTACAACGGTGTACCCAGCCATACTCATCGCGTTAACCAGAATCTTCACCGTAGCCCGCTGATAAAGCCTAAACTTCAACAATACAAAAAAAGTGAACAAGTTTGTTTATATCAAATTATTAGTCTAGACAGCTTTATTTTTGTTTCACAAACCGATTTGGCTCATACCCACAACACATACCGTGAAATGACATTGATGACTGACATTACTCATTTTTGCATATACTCAGTCCATATCTAAAGAGCAATTTGTTATGCCAATGTCGAAAATGTAATCCGTGTGTAATACCGGAAAGATGTTTGTTTATTTGTTGAACGTGCAATATAGTTGTAGATACGAATTATGCTAATGTACTCGTGAGTGACGTAACTTATGTTTTGATGAATCAGTATTTTATAACCGATCAATCTTCAATTGTATGACTCAATGACGCCTATATCTTACTTGTCAGACCAGACACAAAGGCACAAGTGACTGCGTTTTTCTGCAACAATATTTCTCACGCGTGATAATTGCGTGATCGTAAGAAACACTTGTCACTGAATCGTTATTGTGATTTTAAAACTAATGTTGGATTAAGAAACCTCGTAAGAAGTGGATAAATTTTGCATAGAGTTAAAATTATATGGAAACATTGTGCTTTTCATCATGTAAGCATTTCCAAGTATGGTCGCAAAAGAAAAATTATGTAATGTTTAAAAGAAGCGAAAGTTTACATTGAGACGGAAATATCTACAATAGATCATAACGAAAGTGACATGCTGCCTTTATTATGTAGAGCCATAGAGCTAACATCAAACTCAATGTAAAAGTTATGAATGTTGTTATCCAGGTCTACATAAGGCATCTTATTATATTCCATATTTGTAAAAATATCAATCGAATAATTTATTTGCTCTTTTATGTACATATCTGTGGCGACACATTGTTAACATACTCGAAATATGTGGATGCTTTTTATTAGATCACGCTTTATGTTGCTATGCCTTCTTAGCTAGTACTTAATATTATTTTTTTGGAAATTTTGAACGAAGTGTCCAATGCATAGTCAATTATTCTTTTAGATTTTTTAGGAAAACTTGACGGATGTTGAATTTAGAGAATTTTACCCCTTATTTATTCAATTTATATAACTATTTAGTTACTCTTTCATTGGTATATCAAATAAACTAGTCATAATGGTTGCAAATATGTGCAATTAAGAATCACTTTATATTAAATTACACAGTTTTGAATTCCATTTTTTCCCCGGCAATCGCAGACGCATTCCGCTACAGATATTTGTTTCATGCGACAATTTCGTACGGCCGAAACTATTTACTTGATACGGAACCTTGAGGTAGGCAGCCGTTCGCTGGCCGTCAAGCCGCCCCAGTTCCCCGGAGAGCGGACCGTGGGAAAGTCACTTATGCAAATCCGGGGAATCGATGATCGCGATGCGCGCGATCACCCGCGTTCGCGACGAAGCGTACGCGCCGCAGGGCTGCCTGCGAAGGTCATTTGCTTAGCTGTGTAAACAAACATTACATGCTGACCGGCTAGGAACTAATTTAGAACTACTTAGACTCGAATTATCGATTTTGTCACTTCCGACAGCAACGAATTGCGATAACAGTATTTTGTGACAAAGCATTATGCTCCTAAGTACCAGCTTATACCTAACTGCCGCTACAGGGCCCGTTTTTTTTTCAGAAGTACAAGTTATTTTTATGTAATAAGGTTATTTGTACATAAAAGCAAGACTCTACACATTCAAGTAAAGCATTTTTAGAACATAGCATATGAGGACAATTAAATATTGTTCCTGAACATTGACAAGTAGTTACGATCGCTTGCGTCTAAAGTAACCGCTAACGTGTTAATAAATTAACTTGAATATGAGGGTATTCATTCAGTATCTTAGTTCAATATCATCATCAGCCTGTCGAGGGAACTGCGACATAGACCACTCCAGTTGTTCGCCACTTTGGGCAAAAACATGGATTTACCCATAATCGCCATACCGATCACAGGGCGTAGCTCCTCACTCCAATGAGTTCAATATATTGTTAGTGTTATTATTGGCTCCGTCAACCCTAGGTCGGGGGCCGAATGGAAAGTGCATCGGTTGCGCAAGCGAGCTCGCGCCTCACTCGCGCACTGGATGCAGGCGCGCATCTCGCGTTAGCCGCGAGTTAGGCAATTGGCGCTAAACCCGACTTATGCGCCAAAACATCCCTGAACTAAACTATTGCAACGCCGCTACAAATATGGGGCAAGCCTGCAATTCACAGACTAATATAATTTGCAGTCCGCCTCTACGTAAGGTAAGGCAGACTTACGAACGAAAGGGCGCTTGTGGGATTTGATGATAAGTAGGCAAGAGCTCTTTCACGGAAATACGATAACATGAAATACTGAAAGATGCACACTAATTTGACAATGACATAATAGTCGCACATTTGTTCTACCTTAATATTAGGTACTTAATATGTTAAAATGTAGCCAATTTTCGTCATTAATCACAAAACACTATTAACATGAAACTAACTGTTATACGAAGTATGGTTTTAATACGATACTAAACGATTGAAGTATTTAAATATTTCTGTACATCACACAAAATACATAAGTACAGGTTACTTTAACCGCACTACCTTTTCTTCTTATCTAATATACGATGATTATAGATTGATTAACAGTTTAATTACAGATTACACAATGCGCCATGAAAAAGGGGTAAAATTATAAAAATATTTCCTCGTTAATTCCGATTAATTTCCCACGCACCGTATTTGCACACATCCGTGCGTGTATGTTTGCACGCACGTATCGATTACGTACTCACATCCGTACTATGCATTTTCTTGGTTCCTTACTAATACACCAAAAAACTAAATGAAAGAACATGATAATCTATATAAAAAGCAATTTAGATTTTTTAGAGGATGGTTGATAATTAGCAATGATCTATTATTTAAATGACTTCCTATTAATTTTTCCTTCTTAAAAATATTCAGCATCGTTATCCTTAAGGAATCATCAATGAATATCACGAAAATGATATAACTACAAACACGCGTGTTTTACTGTTAATTTATTATGACACTATTTCACTTGATAACGGAAGAAATAAACCGAGCTACTACGGTTCCGATTGAAATAAGTTAATTAATTTCTATTATTTCAAATTGCCAACGATACTAATATTCAGTTAAGACGAGCACGCTTTTACTCATATCACACTGAGATTACCTTACCTGTTCGTTTCAATATAAGCTGAAACAATAATTTGTTAAAAAAAACACACAAATTCATCTTGCCGCCGTTACCCCGAGCACCTTACATTACACGAAACACTTTCTTATTTGCATCACTGGTCGTGTATCACAAGCGGGCTGATTTGATCGAGAACACACAACGCATTTTCGTGCGTCCAAGCGGTTTAAACTTCACGAGTTCGAAAAAAACCTTTATTTACTTCGTCGTGGACGCGTCGAAAATCACGCTGTTTGTTCTCAGTCTTACCGAGTGCGGGGAGTAAGAAAATTGCCAGCCACACGGGAAGCATGCTGCCGCGAGGTGTGCCACGGAGGGACTGTCGCAGATGCGCGCGCGCCGCCCGCCCGCGCCTCGGGAGGGGAGCACTGAAAAGCTCGCCGCCCGCCCGTCGCCGCTCGCCGGCTAGCCACAGTCTACAAGCAAACAGTAATATAAATCATCATCATCATCAGCCAATGCTGGATATAGGCCTCTCCAGGTGTTCGCAACTTTGGGCCTATAATAGCCTCGTGTTTCCACTTTTATTATCAAGTGATCGTGGTACAAAGGAACTATACTTTGAGATTATGTAGTTATGGCCAATATTAAAAGTAAAACTTATTTGCATCAACTAAACAGACTATATGTAAGGGATGTAAGGGAGCGGCCTATCATCTTGTTGCTCCAAACCAACCTCACCTGCCCGTGGTGCATTCTGCCGAATAACAAACGAGGCGCTGACAACCGACTGTTGGCGGTATAACCATCACAAATGAAGGCGTAGCTAAATACCACAGGCCGATGACGGGCAGCAGCGCCACCAGAACGAGAGGCTACGCCCTGCAATCGCCAACTCGCCTGCCCAGCGTTTTATTTATTCCTCGAGTCGGAATGTCGCTTTTGCCTAGACCTATACATTGAATTTAAATCGTTTTGATTTTCAGCCTTTACGTGAGTTCCCCTCAGGCCTTGGGTGCTCGGAGATTTAATCACTACCTCTACTACACTGTGGCAAATTCCAGGCACCACACACGTGATTTACGAGCCATAAACGATGGCTATCTCCGCAGGTATTGTCTTCTGCTCATTACTCAAAGCGCGCTTCATCGCTTACGTCACGCCTCTGCCGGCTGTTGCGCACATTATGCACCAACATCTACGTATGTTAAATATTTTATTGCTACTTAAAGAATACTTTCACTGATAGGATCGGGAGTCAGATTGAAATCAATTGTTCAATTTTTTCGCCCATTACTGAGCAAAAGACATCAACGCGCTAATGCTCCTATTACTCCTACTACTCCTACTACTCTTACTCTTCTATACATATATTTCAGTGATTATGTAATACTTGGCCAATTTTAATAGGAAATATATACCTATTAAATGATCTTACTTATTTTGATAAATATAAACCTATCTATCTATATTACGTACACTCTGGAGTAAAAACGGAAGACCCCAAATATTAAAGGTAAGTGACCAAGAGTAGTCTTATAGGAAATTGATGTCCAAATGTATCTTTGATAATATGAAAAAAAAAGATAATCTTTAAATAAAATTTGATCATCATATTTTAAGCATTCTAACTTTAATTGCAATTTGATAATTATCGAAGAAGTTGATTATGAGAACGTAGACGCTTATGAGAACGTAGACGCTTAAATGAGAAAGTTATTATTCGTGACCTAACCAAGTCATTATGAGTGAGTTCCGCCAGATATTGAGTTGGATTCCGCTATGCGCTATCTAGATGTGACATCTCAATCTAGTGGAATAATCTGCGAGAACAATTAAACACGAAGTACCCGGTTACGTCACGTTCGCGATGAGGCGAGGAACTCTGAATAATCTGTAGCCCAAGCACGAACTTTTCGTTAATGCGTAACGTAAAGTAACGTAAACGTAAAAATACGCAGAAAGAAAGTCATAACAATCGCCGACTCGATACGAATACGTCGGGGATGTCATCCTTATCTAAACGTTCAGAATCCATATCAAAGAGATTTGAGATATAAACCCGAATAATTATATATTTAATTAACGGGTGAGTTAAATCAAATTTAATAACTAAATAATGTTTATAATAGTTTGAATTTGAAAAAAATATTATCGTAAAATTTTAAATATCTAACATTATTTTCAAGTTTAATAGAAATGCTGTTTTTGAACGTCTCTCGTTACGTTTGACACTTTGACAGAACGTCAAACAAAATTTTGTTGGCATATTTATTGTGAAACTATTTCTTAATATTGAAAATAAATAAAATCAAGGAAAGTTACTTTATTTTGAAAATCAAAAGTCGTATCCATTTGGAAAAGAATTAGATGGAAGCTGATTCCAAAGAAGTGCAGTTGGCACGAGGCGAAAATTGCGTGTGGATGACTTTCAACTATCAAGATGATATGGATGAAATACTGTTATTGCAACCAATAAACTTTACCTAAATTAAAGGAGGCGTACATTCAGCAGAGGATGGAGCGAGGTCAATAGATTGATATAAGAAATAGTTTGGAATTATGTTTGTATTATCTTTTGAATACTTAAAAAATATTAAATATACTTATAAACATTTGTCTTTAATTTACAAAGCTAATAGCCACGAATGCCTACTACCGTTCCCATATAATCCGTGAGGATTCACAGGGACTGGTAATAGGTCACTCGAGGAGACTTCCCCACGTTGTACCCCATCACCAACCTGCCTGCCCAGCGTGGTTATATTAGGTAAAGCCTATAAGGCAAATGTCCAACAGTGGACTGCGTAAGTTTATCAAATTCAGCGTATTATGTGAACATCTTGGAGAGCTTTGCATTAGTTTTATGTTAAAAATTACTAAGCTCACTTCGAAACATAGTCAATAAGTAGAAAAATCTAAATTATCAAGTAAGATATCTTTTCTCACTTAAAAATTTTAAGTGACGAAGTATTCGTAAGGTCTCGATAGCCAGCCTTTGACATTTACTTTACCATACGTCAAAACAAGTTTGCGCATGCGCTTTAATACAAATTGGTTTACGTTACGATACGAAGGCTATGATTTTCACTACGTTAACGTACGTAAACGTAGTACCTCTTACGCACGATAGGGGCGCTGTACCAAGTTTCATACAAATGTTTACGGTAACGTTACGCATACTTTTTCGAAAATGTTCGTGCTAGGCACATAACTCTACTTCTTGCCTGACAAGACAATACCTACTTGCCACAAATATGATAAATTTATAAAAATACAAAATTGTTAAGAATAAGCGAAAAGGCTACTTTTTAATTTAAAAAGTCATTTCGATGCGGCCAATCTATCAACCATCGCGGACACAGCTGGGCATATGTGAAAACTAGCTGTGCCTGCGATTTCGTCCGCGTGGAATAGTTTCATCCCATAATCTATATACCCTATATACCCTTGGGGATATAATTCATCAAAATCTTTTCTTATCGGAAGCTTACGTCATATTATCTACCTGCATGCCAAATTTCAGCACGATCCTTTCAGTGGTTTGGGCTGTTCATCGATACACTATGTCAGCCTGTCTAAATCTCATTAAATGGACTCTTACCTTCTCTGTGAAAGCTGCATCTACTGTTACACCGTCATTGAGCCCATGACAGCTGAAGTATCAATCAATAGTAGTGAAGTGAGGACCGAATTTTGTTAAAACAATACATTCATAGGCTTCTCTTATCAGGACTTACTGAAAACCAGCGCTGTAGGTTTGCTTTGTTTGATTTGTGTGTTTATTCATATTTTTATATTGTGATGTTTGAGTGGTAATAACACTATTCTTATTTCTTAGAACAGGTAGTTTGAGTTTGTTAGATTAACATTACGTTTGTAGAGCCATCCACCAGAATGTTAAAACAGTGTGCATACACCACATGTCTTAACTATCAAAGCGCACTCGATCATATGTAGGTATAATGTCAAACCAGGTACGATGAAGCCGGGCGTAAGGCAATATTGCCTCTTGCAGAATGTGGGCTATTTTAATTAGAATTCTACAAGCGCGGGTAGGTATATGAAGTGCTTGACACATTAGTGCATTGCCTTGGAAATACGTATACACTCATCTTATCTATGATCATATGTAATGTAAGTATTATATATGTGTGTATACATAAGAAATTACTTGTATAATAAACAATAGGAAATTAATGTTCGTAGTCACTAGATGCGTGGGATTTTAATGCGCCCACGGCGATAAATATCATCTCAGCCTACTGTTCAAAAGTTTCGAATAGATTCTTGATACGTTACTCACTTATAACGTAATTTAATTACAATGTTAGTTATGTTAACATTAGATAACCTCGTAATAAACCTTAATCGAAAATCTTTAATTGATCTTCAAAATACGTCAAATATTTAAATTATATAAAAAAACGCTCGTGGATAAATCATATAAACCTTGTTTTTGATCAAAGATCTGTCCATTAATTTACAAGTACCGACAAGAAATCTTTAAATAACAGGATGTGCGTGATGCGTTCTATAATTTATTCAATGTCAATATCAGTTTAATTGGGATTATACCTTTTCAGGGCTTTTTAGGGTCGTTACGAACAAGTAAGTAAATAATATTGTCAACGGCCCTTGTTATTAGGTACTGGGATGGTTAGCGTCGCAATACTTGTGAAAGTGCATCGCTAGATGCCAAGTAGGGTTCGTCACCTATCACGCTGGGCCTAGAAACCTACGTTCAGAATATTTAAAATACCAAACGAGGTTTGAGATTTCGAAATGTCTTTTATTTCCTACAATATGGACTCATTTGTAAGACTAAATGGAGTTTAAGTCATGAAGATCAGCTTGATATACGAAGTTTTTTGTACTTGAAGAAGGTAATTGATTGATATTCTTTATAACATCAATATAATTACACATATTATATATATTATAATTACATATATTACATATTTTGTTTGCAGTATCAAACCCAACACAAAAAAAAATTATCTAAATCCATATTTCTTGACAGTTCCTATGTGTCAATAACAAATTGAATTTTTATTATGTCTGGACGGTGGTCAGGAGAAAGGTTAAAAATATCGTCATTGGAATATACTGCCAAAAATAATATTTTCTAGAACTATATGTATAAAGTAATAGCTGGAGTAAGAGGGAATACTTTGCTTTGGTTTGATGGGCAATGTGTTCCAATGTAGTAATTTTACATTCTATTTACAAACTATCATTGTGGTTGGTTACATATTCAAATGTGTATATAAAATAACCATAATGATAGATTTAGGGATGGGAGAGATGTAAGGGAGCGGCCTATCATCTTTTCGCTCCAAGCCAACCTCACCTGCCCATGGTGCATCCTGCCGAATAACAAACGAGGCGCTGGCAACCGACTGGTAGCGGTATAACCATCACAATTGAAGGCGTTGCTAAATACTAAAGACCGGTGACGGGCAGCAGCGTCACCGGAGCAAGAAGCTACGCCCTGCGATCGCCAACCCGCCTGCCCAGCGTGGCGATTATGGGTATATCCTCCAGATGTTTGCTCTAAGTTGCGAACAACTGGAGAGGCCTATGTCCAGCAGTGGACTGTAATAGGCTGATGATGATGATGATGAATGATAGATTTTAAAGTATATTAAGGTTCCCAATTATACTCGTATATGTCACGTATACATTAGTTTTAGATGATCCAATTATTATTTCACGAAAAAGAAATATAGTATTTAGTACAATAAAACAAATGTATTATTAGAAAACTAACAGACCGTTACCTAACACGTTTAAGAAAGGCCCATGTCAAATCAGTGATGAGTGTGAGCAATTATGGGCACGCTACCAGTGATTGCGAAGTGATATATGGTGGGTAAGTGGCGGGTAAACTCTACGAGAACTGACATAGATTGTTATTATAATATATTACAAATCAAACCCATTAGATCAATTTCCCATCGCTTATTCCGAGCTTAAGCCTAGTAATAGATGAGAGAATTTTATTTCATTTTAAGAGGTAGGGTATGGTTCATAATTATCATCATCATCATCAGCCTATTGCAGTCCACTGCTGATCATAGGCATCTCTAGTTGTTCGCCATCGGTTATCATCGGTCTGTGGTATTTAGGTAATGGTTACTTATATTTTATTTATTTGTTTTTTTTCGGAAATTAATTTCGAAATGTGTTTAGCTGAACTAACTTAAGGTTCTTTGATTGAGCTTTGCTCACCATTGACGACACAGGGGAGTTTAGTGTGCATAGCTTCCCATTCTTAGATGTGTGATTCCCCGCACCTCGCAGACACCCCACGGAAGCTGCGTGAAGGTGCCTAATGCATTCTCCTCTAGAAAAATGGGCACTTACTTTAAGTTCTTCATTGAAATTTCATCAGTCAGGATTTATTAAATATGTACCTAATGCATCTTTTCGCCGAACTAATTAAAAATTAACGTATAATAATGAGCAGGATTTGTGTTTAAATGTTCTTATAATTACATATTGCTGTTTTTTGATTTAATGCAAATAAAATGACGGTATTTTCGGCAAAAATAATCACGATATAGGTTGTTTACTTTCACTTATGTTTTATTAGTTTTATGATTCTTTGGTAATGGTTAGATAAGTTGATACGATTAGAATAAAAATCGTGCAGCTTATTGCCTTATTGAAGGTTCATGATTAATAAGCGAAGTACACACATTTAGCAACAATGTAAGGCTTTAGAAACTGTTTGAATCTACACTGATTATGCAAATTATCATTCGAAATTACGACATTTGCACGAGCAACATCGACATGTCCTAAATATATATCAATTTATTTTCAAATTAATTTAGCATACTTGTAAAAAAAGATATGTAAGTTACATTTCATATCTTTCTATATTCATCCATCTTTTATTGTTTGATCTACCATCTTATACCTGCGGTACGGTATCATCAGACGAATTGCGCTTGACTACAGACCGATTTTTTTTTTAAATCGCTAATATAGCGCTAATACCTGTACATTGTAAAATTCGAAATATAAATGGTTTTATTTCAACAATGAAATTGATATGGACAGGACATTTGACAATGATCTAGCTAGTCGCACCCTAAACGCTGAAACGTTTTCGTGTCTGCGCCGCGCATTGCCCAACCTCAGCCACGATCTGCCTACACGACGCACGCCATTACTGTCGCACGCTCTCACCCCTCGCTTTATTTATTTTACTCATTTCTGAGTAGCCATACCTACTTATGGTTAAAGAATTTTTATTCCCAATAAGACAATTAACAGTCACTTATTAGGTATCCCATTTGAATCAGCACTGAATACGAACTAAGTGTTTAAATGGCTGGATCGAGCCAAATGATTGTTTTATATGGACTCTATCGAAACATTTGTTGTTTCACTTGCGAATTGAAACCTTTAAGTCGCAAGGTAGTAGTCTAGAGTTTAAAGGTTTTCTAATGTATATAGGCTATGTACAAGGACGTAAGTATTGCACAGTAAAAGTGTTGATATACCCGGTAGACTAACGAAAGACTGTGCTAAATTTTTCTAGATGAGAAAGAGGGAGACCTAAGTCGCTTCGGCAACTGACATGTACGATTATTAAGGCAGTACGAGTATACTAACTTATCCCGAAACCTGACCAGAGTCACTTCACGGGTGTTTCGTTGAGTGTACGGTGGCTGCTAGCCAGGAGTGTTAACCCTACCACCGACAGACAAGCTAAAATGTCAAGAAGGCTTTTACTCAACTTTTCCATCAGAATAGAAGAAGAAATTATTTATTTACTAACGCATGTAAGTAGTTTAAGTATGCTGTTATTTTAAAAACATGTTCATTAGCTAAATGCATCACGGTAATTTAGTGTTATATTAGTGTTATGTAGACTCTTGTTGTGCTCACGCATTATCGGTGATTGTTTAAAACGATTTTTGGCGAGGTTAAATAATAATGTTAATGGAACTAACCTTTGCTCCGCTACGATGGAAATCTCACCGGTAAAATAAGTGAACCATATCGTGATGTGCACTTATCGTCGCTACGAACATAACGCCGTCAAGCTATGTTACTGCACATGTTACTCAATGATTTATGTAATGACACGTATTAATAGTTATCCGATAGCGGTCAGGGGGCAAGTCCCGCTTTCGGAGCGAATCATTGGGCATTGTAGCTACAGAATTTCGTTCATCACGTCTCTTTTGTATGCCACTGACTCGCGTGTTGACGCATAAATCATTGTGTCCCGTTGAACTTTACACTCTTGTCATTATGGTTAACATGTTTCTTAATAGGAAATACTAACAAGAGGGTTATTTAAGCATTTTTGTCAGGAACCTAGAATTTATAACATACTTCGTTCAGATATGTTACTGTCTAGTCCTCATGAATTGTGAGAAATACGCTATCCTCTGACCTGTATTAATGTAATTAGTAATAAGTAAATTAAATATGTACCAGTATAGTCTTTTCTTATTTCAAAAAATATATGCCTATACAAACTGTGTGTACTTAAAAGTCCAAGTCATGCTTCAAATTTGACACATGACGAACCCTAAAGAGCAGTCCGATTAAGTGAAATAACGGTCGACAAATGACGGTGTTTATAGTAATCCACCATTGTGAGGACTGTGGAAAATGGAGAACTAGTCAAGTTCTTTTTTTTTTTTTGTTTTTTTTGCATAGGTGTTAATCCAAAGATTTAATTAATAATGTACAGGGAAATTACATAAATATGTACATGTAGAAATACAAAGAAGTAAAAGTACAAAGTAACTTAAGTCTACAATAAATAAATAAAACCTAAACTAAACTAATATGTACAAATATTAAAAATCTTCTAAAACGGGACCCTGTGGCAGAGACCCCAGGACGCTGGCTGCGTTACCTCGCTGAATTGCTAGCGAGATGCGCTGAGCGAGGTACGAGCCAGCTCTGGGGTCGCCCGAAGCCTGGACCAGTTTAGACGAAATCTCTTTTACAAGAGATTTGGCCTCCGGACCCCACGGTCCCAATGTCTCAACTGCAAACGCCGCAAATTCATTGTCTCTCAGGAGAGATGAATATTTGCGGCGTTTGAGCAGTTGAGCTTGTTCGGCAGCCGAGCCGGCCCTCACCGCAGTGCTCTGGATGTGTGACGCAGCCAAAGTGTCCACACAAGTCGCATCCCAAATAAGGATGCGACCAAGTTTCCAGGGCACTAGCGTGGCGCCATCAGGTCTCTTGCCATCGTCCCTAAAAAGGCCACGAGGTTCTAACGTGGCCGGAATAGAGGCAGTGGCAAGAGAACGGCGCAAGATGTCGTTGAGGGCGTTGTGGCGATAGCCACGACCCGAACTCTGGGGACAGGAGAGTCCGTGGCGTCCGAACTGGTCCACGCTTCGGCCACAGTGGCAAGTGTGGGCAAGGCAAATTTTTAGGCCCAAACGGAGGGAGCAAGCTACGCGCAGGGTATTGGCATCAAGCAGTGTGCCGATGTTGCGAGAGGGCAGGGCTTGAAGCCAATACCCCGACTCCCTTTCGAATGCCGCGAGGAGCCGGGCGCGTTCCGAGTTGTCAGCGCTGTCCACTAAAAGCTGAGACTGCGCCGATTTGATACCCGGGAGGTCCCAGAGCTTTTGGCTGTGCTTTTCGGAAGGGGCATCCGCCAATGGGTGTGCGACACTCCACGCCTGCCTCGCCTCCGCCAGGTGCGCCACCTCAATGCCAGAAGAAGAATCTAGAATGGTACTGACAAGAGGTAGCGAACCAAAGCAAGAGGACAAGAAAGCGGGGAGAGCCACACAAGTTCTTATTTTAAATTAATTTAGAGGTGAATGACTAGTGAAGCAAACAACTTAAGGAAGGAGAACTTGAGTAAGGGAGAGAGAACACAAATAAATGTATACAGAAAATAAGTTCTTTGAATTATTTCCACAACAACAACCAACATTAACAACTATATAATATTGCAGTCAAATAATTTTAAGTGAATCAGCCCGTTATTTTGCTAATGGCGATGCAGAGGCGACCACATCATGGCTGAGGCAAGTAACCATGTTTTTCTTATACCTATTTGGTGTTTAGTGTTTCAAGCGTCGCAAGTGTTGCCCAACGCCTCACACACGCCAGTTAAATGCCTACTTGTGTGACTATTTGCATAGGTTTCGAGACCGTGTAATTATTTATTTTTGAGGTTAACTTTTGTACAACTAATTATGCGTTTACCTACTTGCGGGAAGATATGACGTTGCTATTATGTAATTAAAGTGTTTGAGAATTCAGTTATTTACTAAGAATCTTCGTTTCAAGTGTTTTTACACTTGGTATAATAACTTTTTATGGATATGTTATGGACCAAGTGATAAATGGAGCATTATATATAATGCCCGGGCATTATGATAAATGGCCAATAAGAGAAGGCAATTTGATAATAATTATTAAAATAATCAAATTGACCGGGCATTATGAATTTTGTTTATCACCTTTTGGGCAGAGTGATAAAAACATATTTAATAACTATATCGCAGTCTCCATTTGGAGTGTTACTCCTCCTGGTCCTCTGTAAGGCACGAGTGGGGACACAGGCCCAACACTCCTTGAGATAATTTAATATGTGTATGTGATACTCAGGCCATACATAATTTCTGATTGCTCCAAGATTACGCACTTAGTTAATACACGGCAAATGCAGCACTATTGCATAGTGATGGGAACTAAGTTATAGGGCTATTATTTAATTGACAGGCCCTGTGTACAGGATAACTGGGCCATTGGTGTGATATAACGGACGTTAGCCATTAAATTTTTATAAGGTATGGAAGTACCTAAAGGGTGAAAACGGAACCCTATAAGTTTTCAAATTATGTATATCTGTTCGCTATAAAAACATGATGATGGTGCAACCAATATTAAAAACATAATAAAATAAATATTCAAGGGGGCTTCCATACATTGTTGGCCAATACGACATTAAATTCTAATTTGTATTTGTTAAAACGTGATAGATCAAAATAATATAGCTACTACACTACAGTTATGTACAGTTGCACCACGTTAATAAGTCCCTTCGGCAAACATCGTATGTAAAACTAAACAAAAACATATTTTAGCGGATGCAGCGATCTCCGAATAAGTGATTAGTTACGCGCGCGTCACTCCTCCTTGCTTTATTATCAAATTGCCCAATTGTCAAGTAGCAGTGCAATAATGACCGGGCAATATGATAAATAATGAAGTTTAGATAGTAATTATCATTTTGCCCAATAGAGCTTGACATTATTCATAATGCCCGAGCATTATAAATAATGCCCGCATTAATCACTTGGTCCATAACAGATATACCTATTGAAAGCAATAACCTCAATACAAGTCAGCACTAAGATATAGTTAAGTAGGTACTGAGTTTTAGACCTAATCGATAAGTTCTTGAGATAGGACTCTCCATCAGATTGTAGGTGGTACCGACCGTTTTTTATACCACTAAGGTGACAAACAAGCGAGTTGAGCGGTTACCGCAGCCTACGTTTATGACTCTGCTCTCGTACGCAATATATTAAAAACAAGTGAAATATCCGAATTAATTGTGCATAATATAGTAAGGTCGGTCAAAGTTTAACAATGCAACATCGCCCTATAATAGCAGCAACATCGGCTCGATTTCGTGGTCCATGCCACAAGCAATTATTTATCTTTTAGAAACAATTTGAAATGGCAACAAATATTTCACAAGTGGCAACCTCGCATGGAGCAGTGTAACTTCCCGAAGCCACCGCTGAGACCACATGAACTCTTGTGAAACTGTGACACTCGGATAATCGATACAAATTGCTGCTCGACTCGGCTTGAATTGAACATGAAGTGTAATCGAATACGCCGCGCCGATTACGATATCTATAAAATATTAATTACTGGTGAACGAATTTTTAAAAGTAGTATCTTTCCTTCTATACTTTCTACACGGCACAGTAGTGCCAGTAGGTTATTTTGTTTTTATATTATTGTCTATTTATTCGATGGTTGAGTTCGATAATCGGGGTGCAAATGGGTTTTAAGTCTGCAATTCATTGATTAAACACCCGCTGTCAGCGAGATGACAGTGACTCATTCTGATAAGCTGTTCATCGTGCAGTTAATACCTCTCTGGTCATCATTTCTCGACCAGCACATCTATAGGGCTCATTTGCATTCATTTGCACGAGAGCTTTTTAAGTTTCAAAAAGCGTACGAATAGAACAAATACGAATGTAAAAAAAGTCTTATACGAATAAGGTTAAAACTTAGCCCGTTGTAAAACCTTATTATTAAGATTTAATTGATTATATGTGGATTATGATGGGCCGAAAACAGATGATACCAAATTATATTTTAGTACCCATATTAATTTCAGTAGCAATATCATATGCATTCACATCATAAATTAACTTGCCGGCGCATTTGTTTCCTCCTTTCTACTATATGAAACGTGAAGAAGCATCTCACGATTATGCTGGCCACTAATAGAAAAATGTGCATACTTACCTGCCCGTTGCCACAGTCACCTAAATACTCTTTCTCGCTTTCAATCAGGTGAAAAGGTAAGCCCTTTACAGCTACAATAAAAAAGTGTTTATTTCGTAATGTACATTAAATATTAAATACATCTTATCTAAAATATAAAAAGAACTAAGTAATTGTTTTATGAATTGAAAAAAGTTGTTAAGTAACAATACCTGGTTTTTTTTTCTCTTACTTACTCCAAAATTTTGTTGCAGATAAGCAAAGTTTAACATTAGTTAATAATGCTTGTCATTTCCAAGACAATATGCTTAGGCACAGTCTAAACTTATGTTGCATAGCCTGTATCACTATACTGGGAATAATCCAATTTTATGTAGGTACTGTGTTTCGATTTCCACTCGGGACAAACATTCGTGTGATGAACATTTGTGTTTGTTCCGTGTCTGGGTGTTTTATTTGTATTTAATTATTTGTGGTACCTTCGTTGTTCAGATACCCATAACACAAGTCGCGCCTTACTTTGGGATCGGAGCAATGTATGTGATGTTGTGCGATATTTATTTATATTCATTTCCACAGTGACAGTACGAGTGTGATCGATCACTACCGCTAGTCACCTCTTATATTTATTACATACATTTCAAAGTATTGGAAGAGAAAGTAGATAGTAATAAAATCTTATAGTAAATGCAACCATTACCATTTGGTAATAAGGAACATTGCTTTTTATTGACACGAGGTAGGTTTAGGTATGCATTGTGAGTAGCAAAGGTACAATAAATATTTATGTTACCTCGCCTTATGTACCGAGAGTCTATATGTGTATGTAGGTTTGTTTCCCACCCGAGACAAACATTCATTTGATTTATCAATTTTATTGTGTCTGTTCTGTGTTTGGTAGTAAAGTAGATTAACTGTAATATAAAGTACTTTTTTAAGATAGTTCGTTGATTTCTGTAACTTAAAGAAAGCTAATTAGGTACTTAGAATGGGATCATCGGTTTAGATTTGTATATTAACATATTGTAGGGAATTAAATTGATTAGATAAATAATTAAATATAGAGTAATCTCAGTGTTATTTAAGGTTGTGAATAATAACTGATATCTTACTGGACAAATGCTTTTATAGATTTTTGACTAAATACTATCAATGAGCTTTTTCTGTTGTCTCTACCTTCCAGGTTTGAACTATTGATCTCTTGACCTCTTATTACGAAGTCTAATACCAAATACCTTGGCTTCCAATCAATGAACTATCAATTTGCTTATTAGATAATGTATTGTAAGCGTGATTAACGTGTAATACTTATTTGTAATGAAGTTTAAAATTTTCGATTTGATATCGATATCCTGAATCAAAATAGTAACTTACTTGTTATTCTGAAGTATGAGCAATGTTATTGTTAGGTTGTATTAAATTCCATTAAATGTGATATGTGTGAAAGAATAAAAAATAAGGTATCTATTAATACAAACTTTCGCGTTTATTATATTACTAGGATATCCTATTTGCATGTTACATTATTATTTCTAACTTGATCATTTCCAAGAATTCATTGAAGCTTATGTAGATAAAAGTAATATTACGTTTGAGTTGCGAGCGTTATTACGGGAAATACTTGTAGGTGAAACTTATTACAGATGCAAGCGTAAGCGCAGTATGCCTATAAATACTCTCATGTTACGCAATATTTTGCATAGTGCAACATGCACATAGTAAGTATTATGTGTTTGTTAGCACAATCTGAGAAAATACAAATAAATTAGATAAGCGTTTAAAGTAGTTTTATTGCTTCTTCATTTGGAGAGTAGTTCTTTACATTCCGCGGATGTGTTACGTAGAATGTGAGTGAAGCTCCTTGTAAAGCCGGTCTAGCTTTGCTATGAAACTAGTTTTGAGACACATTAGAGGATGCAATCTTGATAATTATGTCGCAAACCATTCGTGCAAGGGGCGATCGCATGATTCTGAAATCAGTAGAATACGCTTTTGAATGACGTTGAACTTCTCACAGTAAATGCGCCGAAACTTACTTATACGCTAACCGGTTAATCCCAAACTAAGATTTTGTCTATTATTTATTTAAAGTACGAGGTGATAGTTATGACAGGAAATCGAACCCAGGCCGTTTTAATTTTTTTGTAGTAGCCTTAAATAATACCCAATGAAGATCATTGATGCCAATGTTTACGCCTGTATATTATACACCTTCAAGTTTCAACATAATTTACTATGAACAATAGTACTATTAGGTTTGTGGCTACGAAAACATGTAAACACATAGTAAAAAGGATATTCTATCAAGCCTTTATTGCTGCTTTAGCATGCATGGTGTGAAACCCATGTTCAGCTACCGATTGGATAAATTGAAGAATATATTATTTGGGTTTTCACTTTTAACGTGTTTTGATACGCTCACCCACAGAAACTAATTACCTTAATATAAATTCGGGTAATAAATATTACAACCTTCATTTATAAGACAAACAAATATAACTCAAAATAAAGTCGACCAACACCAGAATCAGTCACTGACCCTATATTACGTTTTCATCTTATTTAATGCTAACTACTTTCGGATCGGCGGCGTAGAGCAAACGTTACACGAACACCAGCCGTCACCCGGGCTAAACTGTCCGTACGCACTTAATGAGGCGCCTTGCCCAACCACCATCAAATGAATCATTGCTCTTTAAAGCAGTGTTTGAACGCTGATGATCCGACCAATGGTTATAAAGACCATTATTATACTTCACTTGTTAGAATTACGCGACTTCTAATTATGTTTCGCAACGCACACCTTAAAGTAGTTGTTAAGGTTTGGAGATACATGTAATAAGTAGTTATGTGGGCGAATACTATAACTGAGAATGTTTAGGATAGGTTTAATGGTCGGTTCAATTTACGTCTAATAGCAGGATGCATTTAGATCAACACTTATTTACTTTAAAATTAGAACGAACTACATGTGTAGTTAATCTCATGAATACTAGTTGGCTCACGCATAACTTATAACCATATAATGATAGTTCTAGACCCTTATTTCGTGATACCGATGAAAATGTCGTTTAAGTTAGGTGTATTTGGCAGATAAATTAATAATATTATGTGATTTATATCCTGTGCAATACCCTGGGATGTATGGGAGCGGCCTATCATCTTCGCTCTAAGCTAACCTCACCTGCCCGTGGTGCATGCCGAATATCAAACGAGGTGCTGGCAACAGACTGGTGGCGGTATAACCATCACAATTGAAAGCATAGCTAAATACCATAGACCGGTGATGGGCATCAGCGTCACCGGAGCGAGAACCTACGCCCTGCGCTCGCCAACCCGCCTTAATATATTTCGTTTCCTGACTTTAAAATTTAGATTGCATTGAAAATATGTGATCAATTACTAATTACACTTACACTACTATTATACTCTTATTTTGGCTGACTACTATCAGTGAAGGTACGGGTAGCATAATAGGTATGTATAATACACATATATGTTGACAGATATGATAAGCATGCGTAAAAGTCGACACTATTGGGTCAGAGTGCAGAGTAAGTGAAGGTATCTGACCTCAACCGAGGTAAAGTACAATATACTGATGTTATCTGACACTCAGTGTTGATATGTGTGTGCATTCGAATGTCAATTTGAATTAAGTAGTATAAATATTAACCGAGATTAGTCTATACTCGAGGTACTTGTTAATATTAATTTAATAATGTTATTGTAAAATAACCGATTTAAATGTTGTTAGCTTTTATTAGTACTAATTTCCACATGAATAAAATAAAAAACTAATTTCCAAATATTTTCTTTCTGAATACCTAGACATTTTGAAACCTAGAATTTTGTGCCGTACTGCTACGACTATAATAGGCACGGGGATTAGCTTTTGAAATATTTTATATTCTTTAAGATTTTTCTTTGTTTATGTCAGTCTAGTTACATATTAGCAGAATAACGGTATCATCGAGTCTCCAGCTTTTGTCACTAACTCGTAGAAAGTAGATACCTTTGTTTAAAAAACATTCTAGGTAAAGCTAAGTAAAAAACTTAGTAAGTAAAGTACACGAGCTTGCTTAACGCTAGCTATTAGCCTGCGGATGTGCGCAGCCGCAGTAACCGCCTAATTGAACATGTGGCTGAACTATTGCAAAAATCTCACTTGTGTCTATGAGATTAGGTTGCGAAAATAAAATGACTCGAATGATTTCAACCACATTATAGATAGGTACTTACTCATGGGAAACTTTCTGAAATGTTACTCACACTGAAACGTGCTAAGGAAATGCTATTTACGATTTCGATATTATTTTTCACAATGAGAAAGAAACTAAAGTTACATGTCAGTTTTAATGCCTAGTATTCTATTATGCAAAAGTGTGTATTGGTTTCTTTTGGGGGTAGTAGAACGGGAAGCAGAAGAAGAAGAAAAATAGTTAGTCTTCAATTGTCTCATTATAAGAAATGCATAAAGCTAAATTTTTATTATAAAGAAAACATAAGAATTTAAATTTAAAATTTTTAAATATATAACAAAATATCTATATTGATCTCACGAATCACTGCACAAGCGGTACAGTACTGTATACGCGTTGATGTCTTTACTAAGGTCGTACATTGACACATAGAAATTATGTGAGGGATATACAGGAATTTCAATTTCTCTATAACTTTACACTCATGTCACCACGGAGAGTAAAGTGAAATAACAGTTTTACAGGCAGTGTTATAGTGCACTAAGTGTCAACATAAGAATCCTTCATAATAACTAATTAGTGTATTTTGCAATCACAGAATCTACCAATTTTAACAATTTCATTTCTATGCTTACCAACTCAATAATAGAATCAGATCTAATGTGCTTTAGGTGCCTAACATATCCGCCATATAATTTCTGATATTTATTTATATAACTATGTATATTTTTAGTTCATGACACAAAAGTTCATATTTATGAAAGCTATTTCAAATAATTCTTCTAGTATTTATCTAAACAGAGTCCATATACAAAAAAAAACAGATTATTCTTTAAATTTCCATACAAACTACAATAGAATATTGCATATATGTGGTCATGCATAGAGAGCGTACAGGTGGACCTAAGTGATGTAATAACCAGTGGGCGTTAACCGATAAATACATTTAGATTTGCCCACGCATTCATTAGTGCTATTTGTTTTTGTGTATTCGCGTGACCGACAGAAGTCGAAACTCTTATTGTTTCCACAACCAATTCAACCACCGATGGCTTATTGCATAAACTAGCCTTTCTACTTAACAACCGTATAAACATTTTTTAGAAGATTGCACGGAGTATAAAATTAATTCCAATTTTCTATTATATCCGCACATTACGTACAAAAGAAAGTAGCTTACAAACGTTTCTAATTGCCAAAAGGATTTATGCGTGCTCTTCATTAACAGCTAAATCGTTGGTAATGGCCTTCATCGTTCAGTTTTTTATAAATTATTCAAAGGTTTGGTTAAATAATTCATTATGAGAGTTTATAGTACGAGTACACTCAATGCGTTTCCACAATATTGGATGATAAACTGTTTTATTTTTTATTTGTATGTAGCTGCGATCGCCAACCCGCCTGCCCAGCGTGGCGATTATGGGTGTATCCTCCAGAAGTTTGCCCTAGGTGGCGAACTACTGGAGAGGCCTATGTCCAGCAGTGGACGGCAATAGGCTGATGATGATGTAGCTCAAATCGGAAATGTCTTTTACAACTGAACATAGAGGATGTGCTGCTACTAAAAGCCATATGACTCAGATCCGTTTATCAATAGGATCAAGAGGTCCTAGTCTACTCGATCATGAACAGGTAGTGTCAGAAGAACCTAGTCTCCTAGACAACGAACAGGTAGTAGATATGGCCACAGGATCCAAGCTGAAATTAAGTTGTTTACAAACAGCCATTACGAAAGCATAGAAAGCATAAGCGAAATGTGTCTTTCCTACCAAGAAGGCCAACGATAGCCTATAGAAAATCAAATACTATTACGAATCTGGAGCAGCACTTTAATAGACAGGTTTACCAATGTCATCTCCATATCGCACGCTAATGAGCAACAAATTAATTAATATGTGCGTTTTAACACGACGACTATTGCGCAAGCGGCATCTTCGCATCGATGAAATGGATCAGGTTGCTAAATGGTCTGCAAATGTGTGTAAATAGTTCTTTCATCGGCCTTGGGGACTCATTAGCGAAGAAAGGATCGGGATTGGCCACTGCCGGATCAATTGAGATTTAAAAACAAAACATTTTCCAAGCCCCTTTGGCCATAATCGCAACTAAGATTACAAATGAGAGAGTGAGATTGTCTTTTTTACCTCTACACGTTTTATCTACTGGAGTAATTCAGCAAATAGCTAAGAGTGCTGTGAAGGACGGAGGGTACCCATAAATTTCATCCCAGATAAACTACTATATATTACCTGATATTATGAGCCGGGTTCGCTCATTTGATAGTGGCACTAGCCTTCGGAAATAAGGGTCGTGGGGTCGATCCCAGACCGAGGTGAACCAAGTAAACATTTATGCTATGTCCCAATGAACACCAATATGTTTCCGTGTCTGGGGTTTTGTATTTGTTTGTAAGTATCTCTAAGTAATACATCTGTATCGGATCGTTGTTCATACATGTTATTGTACATAATCTTAACTAATATTATTAAATAAAACTCCGTTTGCTCGAAAAGAAGACAAATTTATTGTCAACGCCGTGCCTATATATACAACTGTCGGATCACAATACCTCCGCGATGTAACTAGGTATAGTGACATCTGTTGGTAAATAATGTTAAATGTTATACACAGCGTGACCGCTTGCTAGAGCTTGAACATACCGCCCACCATGGCCGAATGGACATCACTATTCCGCCCACCATGAACCAACACCCTCTTCAATAAAAGCGGACTGTACGGTTAAAAGTTTAAAACAAATTAAATGATTGGTAAAGTGTTGATTCGATCAGCTATGGTGGTTAGGATCCAAATAGTTGCTCGGTAAAGTTTAAAAAGTTGTTCACTAAAGTCCAAAGTTTATAAGGTACAATTAGAAAAGGATATTCAAAAATAAACTACAAATTACTCACATTGATAACAGAACAAAACACAAACAAAATATTCTTCAGCCGTTGGTAAAACACATTAAATAAATTGATCCTATATAGCATTTGAGACTCACATAGTACCTTTGTCCAGACCTTTGTGCTTTTCGATAACAATCTCGGATTGACTAATCTGTGACAAGAGTGATTTGTTATGGTAGTGTACATAATGTGAGTGTTAATATTAGCTTAAAGAAAATAATGTGGTAAAATCAATGAAATAAGTAAAAAAATACTATTAAACTAAACTTTTCAGATAGGTAGTTTCCCAGACAGGATCCAGCCTAGTTTGGTATTCTGAGCTATTGGGCTCCCTAATGAACTCCTAACTAGGCCTTCAGTGATTATCTGACTATATACCTCGCCACCCAATAACAGGTCCACCTTCCCGGGTATATTAAAATTGGGATCTGCTAGTACCAAGTTTGGTACGCTAAGGCATGCAGTTCTAAATTGCCTTTCAGGAAGAACGGATGACATGTTGTTTAAGACATGAGCCTTTACATTGATCGCGAATGCTGGATCATGGACAGATTGTAGTTTGACATGAACAACATGATCCGATTTTAGTGTGTTTCTGTAACTCCCTATCCCCGATATGACGCTTTTGCTTTGCAATTTCTTCAGTCCGAGTAACCGGAGTGAAGACTCCTTGATGAAGGAAGCTGTTGATCCTTGGTCTACTATAGACCTAAGCGTCATGATAGATCCGTTATCAGTTTCTGCATTAACTAATGCTGTTGGTAATAAAACTTCACTCTGGTTGTTAGAGAAACAAGTGGTAATTTTGGTCTCCTTTGTTGATGTTGTTGCTGTTGCTGCAACAACATGGTCACCATTGTTTTTCATCCCAGATGCATTCAAATTGTTAAAAGATCCCTGATTGTTTGAATGCAACAACGAATGGTGTTTCCGTCTACAGATTCTACACCTAGTAGGCAAACGACAGGATGTAACCGAATGGTTTGCACCTAAACAGTTATAACACAATTTGGAGGTCTGAACAAAGGTACGTCGGGTTGGTAAGTTTTCATTTGCAAACATTTTACAATTACCCAACTTATGATCATTGTTTGTACAAAAGGAACACCCTTTAGGTACATTGGTACTCGAGACTATATGATAGCAATGAGTGCTCTTTACAGGGTTAGGAATATTCCTAGGCTTAGGATCTAAGAACTCAAGCGATCTAAACCTATGTTGTAAAAATTCTAGAAATTCAGATAGTGTTGGTAATTTATCCGTAAAGTTACAAGTTTTAGCCTCCCACAGTTTACGCGACTCCCCATCAAGTTTTGATGATAAAACATAGATAACAAGAATGTCCCAGTTTTCTGTTTTAATGTCTAGGTTTCGCAAAGCATTGAGACATTCGTTGGTAGTGTCAAATAGTTCCTTGATCGAATTTGAATTTTCCTGTAAAATGTTCTTTTGGCCGAAAAATCTATCTAAAATACTGTTTGTCATAAATTTCTTATTGTTAAATCTGTTTTCCAAAAGTTCCCAACATACTGTATAATTATCGCTTGTGATCGGTAGATGACGCACAAGTTGTTCAGCTTCACCAGTGAGATACGTTTTCAGGTAATAAAGCTTTTGGACTTTCTGTAAAGACTTGTTGTGGTGAATGAGTGACAGAAAAAGATCTCGAAAGGTTGTCCACTCTGAATACTTCCCGGAAAAACTTGGTATGGTAATCTTTGGCAAGTGCACGCTAATCTCCTCCATGTCACTTAACACCTCTGAAGATTCCTGATTTATGTTACCGGAAAACTTCTTCAAACCTTCCATCAAATCAGATTTATAGTCCGTATACAGCTCCTCTGTCACGCCATAATAGTCATTTATAAAATAATCTGATTCCTCCTGTTGTTCTTCGCTGAAGTCACAAATAAGTTTTCGGTGAACTTCATTAAAGAGTATCCACTGCTGCTCCAAATTTTCCATTCTGGTTTCTAAGTAACTGACTGTCAATCTCGCCTTCGGTGATTTCTTAAAATTGCTGTAGTTAATTTCGATTCGTTTGCCAATATGTTTCTGACCTCTTATTAAAGAATCCATTTTCAAGTTTAGTATCGATAAATATTCCAAAATGTTCAAAGTCCCGTGGTATGAATTTTGTTAGAGTCCAGTTTGGTCGAAAATTTTCTAAGTCTTTGGCGGTGTTATTGACTTAGAAAATTCGGGCATGGATTCCCCGTCTTAACCACTTATTGCGTAAAATCTTCTAAGTCCAAACTTCTAGCTTCTACGTTAATATGTGTCAGTTTGGTACTTACAGTTTTTCGCCCATACAAACTCGATATTTAAATTGGTTCCTTTTTCAAATCCTCCGTTATAGGTTGCATCTGTGGTTCATCCTTTGACACTTCGGCTTGGTTCACTTATATCCGGCTCGAAGGACCATAAATAAAACTCCGTTTGCTCGAAAAGAAGACAAATTTATTGTCAACGCCGTGCCTATATATACAACTGTCGGATCACAATACCTCCGCGATGTAACTAGGTATAGTGACATCTGTTGGTAAATAATGTTAAATGTTATACACAGCGTGACCGCTTGCTAGAGCTTGAACAATTATAAAGCTGAAGAGTTTGTTTGTTTGAACGCGCTAATCTCAGGAACTACTGGCCCGATTTGAAAAATTCTTTTTGTGTTCAATAGACCATTTATCGAGGAAGGCTTTAGGCTATAACATCACGCTGCAGCTATTAGGAGCGAAGAAATAATGGAAAATGTAAAAAAAAACGGGAAAAAATAACTATTCCACGCGGACGAAGTCGCGAGCACAGCTAGTATAAGTTGACAAACTATTTTGGTGTCGGGATAATTTTATTTATTTATTTAATCTTTATTGCACATAACAATTTGTACAAAAGGCGGACTTAATGCCGCGTAGGCATTATCTACCGGTCAACCATTGGGCTAAGCAGAAACAGTAAGAAGGTAGTGTGCTACAAACAAATAGGTACATAATTATGAGACTTATAGGAAGACCCAAAACAAAAAAAAAGAACTAATAAAGAATAAAAATGTTATATGTTGATTCATAGCTTACGTAATTACATGTACATAATAACTATTACTATACTGATACTAATAATATAAATAACTAACTGATACTAATAAGTAATAATGTATGGTACGTCTAGTTATATTTATATTGCCGCCTGCAAAAGCTAGCATTTCCATAAGCGTAATTATCATACATATCTGTCTACGTTTTTTAAGATCATAGCTAGTGGCTAAACCCAAAGAAGTCATCACAAGTTTGGTTGGGAAACACGACTGGAATGCTGTCCGGCAATTATTTCGCACTAGATGATGTCCGATGCACTTATGGCCTTTGCGTCGATCTCGCTTGGCCAATTAAAATCAACCTGATTTCTTGACAGGTAGGTTATTTGGACATAACAAAATCTAGTTTATTAAATCCCAACAATACAACGAAATACACATTCCGAATATTCGTTAAATCTATTTTTATGCAATTTTTAAATAACTCTAAATATAAATTATTTTTTATAGTTAGTTCTCCAATAAATCGCTCGAGTTTCCTGGTAATTAAAGAAAATATATGCACTTACAATTAATTGATTTGGGGATATAACGACTACAATTCTACCAAATTTTCTCTTCGAGACATTATGTTGTTACTCAAAATCTTATTATCTATACTTTCGTCAACTTATTTTCTTTGTATGGTCTCAACTGTTACTCAAATAAAATGTAAAATGTTCAGAATCGGAATGTCATTTCTACAGAGAAGAGCCTGCAAGAAACTGAGGACTCTTTTCATCGTCAATGTGTTTCAATAATTACGTTTACAATTTCTTTATACTTAACTTTATACAAAAACGTATATATTATATATAATAAAAAAATAAGGGTTAAGAAAACGCTGGAGCGAAATTGCCGCGTACAAGATTTCCCGATGTAGCGATATAGTTGAGGGACCCTTGCGTCACAGAGGCGAGTACATCAGACTAGAGTGAACAAACATTAAGTCTTCTCAAGGAGATGTCTTGAAAAGATAAATACTATGCGTAGGTACTGGGTGAACCGCAAAATATCGGGTTATATAAATACTGGCAACATAAATGTTCCAGATTTAGCACGTCTTTTTTTATTAATGACAACCAGCTTTATAAGATCTATTTCTGCCGTTGAGCGAATATTGACAAAGTTTTCTTTAAAAGAATTACAATGTTTCAGCGGTTTCTTGGAGACCACTCTTCCTGTAAGCAAGACCCCGAAAGTTTATTATTCGGGGTTTTAGAACTAACATACATTCCTATTCTACCTGGTGGTAGAAGAGGTAGTAGTGCAAAAGTATTACTAGTGAATCTATTTGCTAAAAACTATTTAATTTTCGACTAGGTATATACTTAACTAACTATTCTCTACTAATATTCCCTATATTAGAAAACGTGCCGTAGCGTTTACCTGGGTACAAATAGAACCTACTACTACCAACTTACCAACTACCTAGCGTGGTAACTAAGGCAAATCTCCCCAAATGACAATCCAAAGGCTATGTCCAGCAGTGGACGTTTGCAGCCTTATGATGATCAATCAAATTGTCCTATAGAAACGAAATGTAAGGCTACCGTAGGATAGGGTCACCGCGACGCAGGTAAGCCTTAGCGGCGTTGACCCGTGATGCGGCGGATAAGTAATCGCCTAATTTGGCTTCTTTCACAACGTCTCCGTGCCCAATCATACCCGCAGTTATGCCACTACTGTCTGACCATTATTTTGGTTTCAAAGCGGCCTTGTGTCTCTTGAGATTTCGGTTTAACTACCAGTATATAGGTAAATAGTGAGACTTTATCTCGAAAGTTATAACTTTTTTGAGTATTTTGTTAAGTCGTTTTGACTGGCCCGGTGGCTAATTCGGTAGTGGTCCCTGCTTTATGAACCAAGGATCATGAGTTCAATCCAGTCAATCAGAACATGTTTATTGTACTTATGCCTCAGATGAGGTAGTATGTCTAAGTTTCTGTAATGAAGGCAATAAAAGCTAGTATCACCTATACCAGCTAATATTTCACATTAAAAGCCTTTAGGATATGGATTGGAACTCATTTTCATAATAGAGCAAGAATATGTTCTGTTTATCTTAGCAAAATATTATGCAACAACGTAATAAGAGATTCTTACAATAATTTGAGAGAATATACACTGATGACTGCAATAAAATAAATGAGTAAGAATTCCTTATTACCATATTAGCCATGACGTAAGGAACCAGTGACCAGGTAGGTACAAGACCGTTCCGCAAATATGTGGCCACATTATCTCATCGTCGCTATATTGCACCGAGTTCCTCTTAAGTAATTGATAGAAGGGTAATTTAGGTCATCCACGAGGCCGACAGAGCCGAGACTAATAAAAATTGATTCGAACGCTTATGTAGATCCGCTTAAAAACCCATTACACTTTTGGTTGCTCACGCGAGGGGAGCAATAATATTCGATAGTTTACCTTCTGGTTAATTTTAACAGCCATTGTACTCCACTCCGGCGCCGGCCTTGTTGTGACCTTTACTTAGGAGGATGTTCACATTCCGTGTGGAACATCCAAAGGCTATATTTATGTAGAAACAGGGCTATTGTTCCGAGCTCTGTACCTGATACAGTGATTTAGTTCTGTAATTGCTATATACAAAGCATGGATTGCGTTGTCGATAGACTATCTAGTAATGTCATTGGCGATATGTAGGTAAGAAAAGGTGTGCGATTAAATAAAATCGCTTTGAGGCTGCAAAATATAGCTTGTGTAAGAAGGTATTATCATTATTTTGACGGTATAAGAGCTTTTGAGTGCGGTTCCGTTTGAAATTCTTTGAGATGTAGTTGGGTGGAGAATACACCAAAATCTCCAGCATCCCAAAATGTTATCTCTTGTATCTTTTTCAGAGATCAGGTGGGTTATAGTTAAATGAGCCCAATACCTACAAGCTGATCAATTAAATTATACAAAAAAAAAATTTTTACCTAAGCTAACTCTTGATAATATAAATAAGTATAAGAAGAAATAAACCTTGACCAGAAGCCAAGCAGTATCTATACATGATTGGGTATAGGTAATTAATTATTTTAGCAATTCTTTGACACATAATGCCTGCGGACTTACAAATACCAAATAAGTTGAAAATATTCCCACACTCAATTCTTTTCAATATTTTACTAATTACTTTACTGCCTGTCATTAATCATCGAAGATTAATATTAATTATAGCATCCGGACTGCTTATTGAAGAAGAATCGATAGCCAGGCGCGGTGTAGTGTTCTTATTTCGTGTGTAGTAAATGCTATTGTTGTACGGCGGGTTAGCAATCGTGATATCGTAAGTAAAGGTCGGACAAGGTCCCTGCATCCTCACCTCTCTCCCCATTGTGCTCGGACGTGTGCAGACACTCAGGTTATTAGTGGCATTATATGCAAGTGCGCAGTCATTGGCAAATTTAGCTATTACATACTTAATAACAATAGGTGATTGATAGATGAAATAAAGGCTCTATTACAAATAATTTAGTTTGACGAGCGTAGTCATAAGTAGTTTTTAACCGACTTCGAAAAAAGGAGGAGGTTCTCAATTCGTCTGTATGTATAATTTTTTTTTTTTTTTTTTTTTTTATGTTTGTTCACCGATTATTCCGTCAATTATGGATGGATTTCAAAAATTTTTTTATTGTTCGACAGAGAATACTTCCGAGGTGGTCCCATTATCACCAAGTCAGGATCTGATGATGGGATCTTGGAGAAATTGAGGGCAACAACCGAAAATTGTATGCTCATATGGTGTTTTTATTACGTTATCATATTCTACTCAGGTATATGCTTCCGGGCGTCAACATCTGGTGCTGATGATGAAGCTACAGAACTCCTTAACGGTTAGGAGTTAGGGAACAGTACTGACATTGGTCGATAGAAACTAGGTGGTAGTATGTACTTATGCAGGGCTAATAGGGCAGGTGATTTGGTAAGTGATTTGCTTGATTCTAGATGGCAAAGTCTTCACTTGACTTAAAGCAAAATTTTTCATTCCTAAGTAAAACTCTTAAGGACATTAATTAGCCCTTATTCAAGGTCACAGCACATTAACGCAACTAAAAATAGAGAAATAAAATTATTTTTTTAAAAAAAATTAAACCGACTTCAAAAAAAAACACAAACGACCAAAACTAAAAAGCGATAAATAACGTAAGTAATTCTATCCTTAATACATAATTATTTTAATATTACAATTATCACTTATTTTTGAAGTCGGTGCCAGCCAAACAAATAAATGTATCTATATTGTCGTGGGGATTTGCCGGCCGCGCGCGTCATACAACAACAGTCTACGTTAGGTACCTAGAGGCTGGCACCGACTTCAAAAATAAGTGATAATTGTAATATTAAAATAATTATGTATTAAGGATAGAATTACTTACGTTATTTATCGCTTTTTAGTTTTGGTCGTTTGTGTTTTTTTTTGAAGTCGGTTTATGCGTTATGTTGGTATAGTAATTATTTTGTACGTCTATGTAAAAAAAATTAAACAATACGCATTGTTTGATAGACGTACTCTATTATGAACTTGAGTAATTTAACAATTGTGATTCATATATTATGTTATGATATAGCTTAATCAAGCTTCGCTACATTGTTAACTGAGAATATTCATAAACATAAGTACACAACATACATACTAAAATAGGTATCTTTTCGTTATAGAGACCGGCTCAAGACAAGATTGTAGTTTTATACGCTATATAAAAGATTGCACACATTCACAGCACAGTTAAACTAAATATGTTCACTAATTGCTGTTGCTACACCGGGTTTACCAACACAAATATTCGCAATTAAATAATATCGACAGGCAGATTGGGTTCCATGTGCATAATTGCGCGGTGGTGTAATCCACCGAACAGGGGTATTGTGATCTAGCGTTATGACAACAAAAAGTGTCTAATTTGATTATCTCGCTATTCATTAATTGGTATAACAATACGCTTTGTTGGGCGCGCAAGAACGATACAATCGCAGGACCAACCTCCACACGCGGGAAAATGCGCGTGAGTTGAGGCTAGTTAGCTAGTAGTTAGCGGTGAACAGCGGCGTGGCCTCCTTACGTGAAATTGTATATTTTACAACAATATTTCAACTCCTACAGGCTATCAGACGTGGTAAAACTCAATTGGGATGATGACTAAAAAATAATTTAATGTCCATCAGATAGATTAATGAAAAATATTGGATACGTATTTTTTATTTTGCCTCTTGTTCAAAAACTTACGAAGATACATTGATTTTAAATGTCACATGACGTCACGTTAGAGTACAAAATATACTCTAACGTGACGTAGTTAGCCCCCACTCCGTAACTTTAATGCGCTATATCTAAGTATTTTCTTGTTATTTGGACAAAACAAAAAATACGGGTCTTATATTTTTTTATTATCTAAGAGACGGACTAATTATTTTCTTCATTTTCATACCTTGTCATCATCCGTATTGCTATGATGCTGTAGCGAATGATACAATTTGAATACTCATTTATGATTTCAAGGGCGGTCATTAATAGTTTCTGCATGGTGGGAATCATTCATAGACGATAACTTTCTTAAAAATATAAAGTAAAAAAATATTTATTACTTAGATACAACATAAACGTTATTATACTAAAGTGAAATAACACACAATAGAAAAAGCATTGTTTGACGGTCATCGGTTACCCCCATGGCAGGTAGGTACAGTGCTGCTGCTAAACATTTTGTGTTATGGAAATCGAAATAAATGACCACAAATATAGTTCTAGATATACTTATGTAATATTACAATAAACACCCAGACACAGAATAAACATAAAATGTTGGAAGAGATAGAACATCAGAAGATCACTACCAAATGAGCCACCTGGTCAGTAAAATAAAATACAAAGAAACGCCTAGAACTAGCATAGCATGACAGGCTCGATGGCTCATTTGGTTGTGACCTCTGCCCTCTGAGCCAAGGGTCGTGGGTTCGATTCCCGCACAGTACAAACATTATCAGTTGTCTAGTACCCATAGTACAAGCTTCGGTTTAATTTGGGGCTAGGTGGCGTCGTGGCCCAGCGTGGCATGTCTTGGGATATTTATTATCTATTTATAGGTTTGTATTGTAACTGGTAAGTCATTTACCCTTTAAACGTACGTCTCATAAACCTATGACCTATAAATTTAATCAATACTTACTTTGGTATGTAAGGCTATGTAAACCCGTCATTATAATATGTTTTGCGTGTGTTAATTTAATGTGGAGCTAATATCATAGTCGACGCTTACACATCTTCAAAGGTTAATCGTGTAAAAAAATCTTGTTCTTTTGAACTTTAACCCTCACTTACCTCATAGAGTGCGATGTGATGTATTGTGTGCAAATACATGCACGCGGCAATACGCCCAAGATCCGCCCATAGAATTAGCTAATGTAAATAAATCTGATGATGCTAACAGGATGTTGGATATTCGGGGTGAATCACGTTGAGTAATTTGTGCATTGTCAGCCCACACTCGCACTAGACGTTTATGGCTTAATAACGTTTACTTTACTGTAGTATCAACGATCTAGTCTCTCTGAAAACTAAATGCATGAGATAATGTTAGTGAGGTAATATTCATGAGTCGATGGAAGTTGAAGATCTAATTTTAATTCAGGACTTCAATGGCTCTTTAGATTATACTTACAATGCTATATTTAAAATGAATTTGTTAAAAAATATATTAAATTCATTTTTATCAAGCTCTACAGATTTCCAGAAAAGTATTAACACTTTTCTTCAATAACTTTTCATAAAAGCCGCATCGGTGAATTCAGGTTCTAGTTAACTCTTTTATTTAAAACATAGTCATATTTACTTACCTTTAATCTCATTTGAAGTGAGCATCGATAGAAACAAGACATTAGTGTAAGCATTTTTCCATTGACTGAACATTATAATCTATGTAGTTGCAGTTAATTGTTCCATGTCTTTTTGAGTTTGCTTACTCAATGGAACGCGTTCCTTCCGTTAACAAATTGCACTTCCTTTATTTACAAGTTTGAATTAACGATGCGCGATGGTGTACTTGTACCCTTGCCCCTATTTGTGTATTTAGCCCTATGTAGAGAGCATGCCACTAAAACACATTCAATCAAACTGATGATTGAATTTGTTTCAATGACATTTCTTACGAATCCACATCTACGTATACTTGCCTGTATTATTTAGGCAATTAAAAAAAACCGGCCAAGTGCGAGTCGAACTCGCGCACGTAGGGTTCCGTACCACTGATTGAATGAAAAAAATTAGGTAATTCGATTTATGATGTTTAAAAAAAAACTACTGTCTAGATTTCATTCAAACAAAACCTTTATCTTTATCTTTATCATATTTTAGAAGTTACGGGGGGGGGGGGGGGGGGGGACACACATTTTACCACTTTGGAAGAGTCTCTCGCGCAAACTATTCATCTGAGAAAAAAATAATGTTAGAAACCTCAACATCATTTTCAAATACCTATCCATAGATACCCCACACGTATGGGTTTGAGGAAAAAAAAATTTTGAGTTTCAGTTCCATGTATGGGGAACCCCAAAAATTTTGGATTTTTTTCTGATTTTACTTTAAAATCTTAATGCGGTTAACAGAATACATCTACGTACCAAATTTCAATAATGTAGCTCTTATAGTTTCGGAATAAACTGGCTGTGACATACGGACGGACAGATAGACAGACAGACATGACGAATCTATAAGGGTCCCGTTTTTGCCATTTTGGCTACGGAACCCTAACCAGTGTATAAAATAGGTCTCACCTAAACATCGAAAAACAACGTAATATAATTCAAAATTAGCGGTAATATATTTAAAATAAACACTTATATCAAGCGTTTGAACCCCTGCAATTTCACCAAAATCCGCAAGATGAACGAGGAAATTACGAAATGATGCACCGTAGCTCGACATTGTGAAGACGAGACGTCGCGTGCTGCATTCAAATTGCTAGTTAGTTTGTCTCAAATATTCCGTATAGTTAATAACGTTTAGCGGTTGAGACGCAAAGAGACTACAGTATGAAGTGTTTTTCTAGGAACAGTTCGTTGCCAACTAGGTCAGAGTGCATCGCGAGTAGGTATGTATACTTACGAAGACATACTTGTACTTATGAAACTATGTCTACTACAAGACGAACTGTACCACAATACTAACATAAAGTTTCTACAGAAATCTTTTTGCATTAATGTACCTATTACAACTGAAATACTAGAAACCATCAATGCAAGATCTTTTCCAAAAGTATCTATAAGGAAAGCATATTTTATTTTTTTAAATAAGCGCCCAATATACATATACATATGTAATACCAATATAATTGGCTAGACAGCAACTCAATAAATATACCTATACAAATGGTGCTAAAAATACGTAGTGACGTTCACCGTGTATGGGCTTGTGCGTGTGGTCCGTTCGTCAATTTAGAGTGTACCTCATAAGGGTTTCGATGAACACTGTATGGAGCTACACGTGATAGGATCGAACTCTGTGATTGTATTTTCTGAATATGGATTCCTCGGCCTTGAACCAAATACTGTGCTCAGCGCGGTGATCGTGGCCCGACGAACACTACTGTTTGCCGACCCAACCATGTCGGACCACTGAAGCAACCCGGCGAATATATGATGATGCATTGTTATTTTTTCATCGCTGATGAAACTCATCGACCGTAGTCTATTCATTTCAATTGTGTTGAAAGTCAATGAAGACGTTGCTCATGTAAGCAAAAAAGGTCGATGTTCCTATCTTTATGTAACTTGGTGATATTGGGTGAAACTTGATTTACAGAACCATATCCTGATTCGGGTATCTATTGCTTATAGTAATTCCGGTATTTGGAAACCAGCGCTAAGAGCAAATCTGGGCATACTAACATGGGATTGCATACAGTGGGTGGCAACAACTTTGGTGATTAGGTACAGCAAGGGTCTGGATGAAATATAGTGACAGCACTCTGTTGAAAATAATGATGATGGTTAGTCCAAATCAAGGGCGAAGTTCTCTTTCAAAGTTCAACAGCAGAAAAACCCAAATTATGACTTAATTTAACAAAATATTTCCCATATCTAAATAATTTATCGTGAGTTCCTATATAGAACAATAAATGTTTACTAAACACTACATGATTCAATTAATCTCCAGTTTAAATGTACAATTTATCATTTTTATTGCTTGCAAAATTAAGAGCTTCCATGTTAACATCTTTTAGATTATTATTAACAGAACTTTTCACACATGATTTCAAAATAATAATTTAGATAGTGCACCGACAATTATTGTCTCTCAAAGGTTTCCCAGAACACGCATTGTTTTACGGCGAATATGTGTTACCTTGTGCAAAACACATTTACAGTTTTGCAATGTGTCGCCGAGTCAACTGGGGCTTATCTCTATCCTATAGGATGTATGTTGTTATGAAACTTGGTTGGTGTTACATAACTTAAAAACCTCCTTCTTCGTTCCGTAATTGCTAATTAGACGCTCTCGAGCTTCCGCCCTTACATTGTCGTTATCCCATTCTATCCGCAAGTTTCGTTCATCACTCTAAATTCATACTTCAGACATCTATGAACTGGCATAGAAATTTGTAATTTTGTGTTTGTGAGTGTTTTTATTTCTTGTATATTTGCGTTTTATTCCATATGCGGTGATAATTTTTTTATAAAAAATTAGAGAAATATTTTTAAATGAACCAGTATTTTTTTCCTTTGGGGCGACTATTAGGTTTCGCATAAGAAGATGCGGACATCATGTGTGAACCAAGCCAAAAACTCAAACAAAATATATAGCGAAGTATGTAGATATAGAAGTGTTCTGAGAGCAGCGTTTTTGCCGCTTTTCCTTAAAAGAGCCCTTAGGTTACAAACAAATGCTTATTTTTAAAGGTTACGATTTCACAATTCCATAATAACGGTACTGCAAAGACAGTACAGTAGGCACTAACTCTCCCAAGAAACTGTTCGCCATACTAGTTACCTCACGATGGCACACTGATTTGACATTTGCCACTTATGATCGCACAATACAGCTCACAATGGAAACTTGGCAACTTCCGAAATGCGAAGTTGCGCCATGTCAAACAAGGCCCAGGGCGACGCGACGGGGTGCGCACGACTCCCCCGACGCGTCAGATCCAGACAGATAAACCGACCGTGGGAACGAGAAGATCCTCCGAGCGAGCCGCGGCTAAAAGTCAATACACACTGTGTAGTGTGTGCTATTTTTGTCTTGAGGTTTTTTTATCATAACATGTCATAGTGGACTTCCGTCACCTGATCGACAGCAAATGGGGAGGCCTAATTTGCGCAACGAATCATTATATTATCAGCTACCTATATGGAATTTATTATTAGGCTTATAAAATCCAGCATAAAGCATAGTTCCAAAATTCGATCAGAAGATTTTTATTTAAAGTGATATAAATGTACGTAACCGAGATATATATTTACTTAAATACTCGTACACAGTACCTACATTAATTCAGAATTATCGACGCAAGATATAGTTTTCCAATCCTGGGTTATTTAGGCGGGGCGTGAAACGGCATCTCAACGGGCCTTCAGGGTAGGCGACAGGCGCGGTAGGTTTGTCCTATTATGCCTGTCGACCTAACATTATTTTGGACCTCACGACTGCTTACCATCAGGTGGAGAGAGGTCATCCTGAACGTTCTTTTTATAAGAAAAAAGTTACTTATTGGATTTTCTGATATCATTACTGTCTTAGACATTTTCAACGACACCCACGGGAATAGATGGGTCAGCTATCGTTAATATGAGATTGCGGCAAAGTGTAAACACAGCTTAAATGATCAAGTGGCTCATTAACTAAGTTCCTACTACGAGTATCTAGAACCCGCCGTGGGCTAGAGTTGCACAATGAGACCGTGTGTGATGACCACTTGATAGGCTGAGAAACTGCGGGCGATGAAATAAGACTCATCATGTAATAAATTTAACAGCTCTATTACTTTTTGTGTTTACTTCATTACAGTTATCATCCGTCATTCACATGATTAAGTCAGAGGTGAGTGTTATAATTTTTTTTAGAATGTACGAGTATTAGGTATTGGTTTATATTGTTGAAACTCTATGTTCTTGTATGTGGACAAGTAGAGTTCATAAAAATAATAAAAAAATGCGTTGGACAATTTACAGCAACCAATTGATTTCAAACTAAGGTTTGTTTGATATTATTCAGAACCAATCAATTTTGAGGATTACCAAATGATGACTTGAGGCGTCTCTCAAAACAACCAGATACGAGATAAAAAAGAAAAAAATAATGAAGACATGGAGAAATTATAATTAGGTTTTTTTTGTTGGAATTTGACAACTGAAAAAGGGCCTTAGATAGAGTTGCGTAAAAGTGATAAACGCTCTAAAATACGTACTCCAAAATGTCAAAAATAGAACACAGACAATATAAATTACACATTTCAAAGAATTTTTTGCCATAAAAGCTACATTCGGATAGGACTATGGTTTTAGTCACGCTTGTGTGATAATATCTATCCAGTTTTATTACAACTAAAACAATATAATTGACAGCAAATCGAACCACGATAATTTGGCAGGAAGTAGGTAGGTAAGCATCTTCGCAGACGCATCCTTGCGATCGTGACTTCATCGCGGAACCGGCCCGCGATCATTATCGTTAAAGGATCTCCACTCGAGCCATTATTCGACCATTATCAAAATTGTATCTAAATGGTTCACTAAAGTACAATTGGCATATAATTTTACAAACAACTAACTTCCGCCCCCAAGTTTACTCGCGTATAGGTAGACATAGAATTAGCATTAAAAAGTAGAACGCTTAATTAAAAGATTAACTTTCCTACAAATTCGCTTACGTGTTAGGTATTTAGATTATTTTATTTTATTTTATTTTATTTATTTTATTTATTAGGAATAACAAACAGTTATACATTATATACTTATTATGATAAATACTAATTAAACTTATGAATTAAATGTACAACCAACAGCGTTATCCACCGATTAAAGTATAAAAAAAATAGTGTAAGTTACAATCAATTCTTTTTGCTTATATAATTTAAAACTTTATGGATAAAGATAACAATACACATACGATGTTATCCTAATGACTGGAGAGAGTCTATGACTAGCTTTTTAAAGGAACCGGGACTATAACAGAAATCTAAATGATTAAAATGATTGTTAAATATTTTCAACAATCTTGTTATAGGGGCGCGTTCACCAGCACATGTTCTGCACCTTTCGGTGTGGAAAGTGTGGCCAACGCGCCTGTTATTGCAACTTCTGGGGACCATGAAGCCAAGCTGGTTAAAAATATCGATACAATCAATGTTACTATTTACTAAATTGTATAAAAACATTATCGAGAGAAGGAGACGTCTTGCCTCCAGGCTTAACAAATTATATTTATGTAATAAATTTTCATAGGGCAAATAGGAACGGTAACAAGAGTAATTAATTTTTTTCAAAAATTTTCGTTGAACTCTTTCGATAATATTTATGTATTTCTTGAAATATGGATTCCAAATTGGCACGGCATATTCCAACTGAGACCTGATTAGGGAACTGTAAAGAGTCAAGAATGTCTTTTCTTTCCTAAACGAAATGGCGGACCTAGAGACAAATCCGAACATTTTGAATGCTTTGCTAATTATTGAGTCTACATGCGCATCCAAATGTAATTTTGAGTCAAGAATAACTCCCAGGTCTCTGATCTCTGAGACTCTGGACAAGCTTGTATTGTTGAGACTGTAGTTAAAATTAATGATATATTTATTTTTCGTGAAACTAATGCAGGCACATTTGGGAATGCTAAGTGTTAGCTTATTTTCCGAGCAATAATCAGTCAGCCTGTTGAGATCATCCTGCAGCAGTAAACTATCATCTATAGAGGCAATCTCTCTGAATATCTTTAAATCGTCTGCATATAGTAAGAATTTGGAGTGCAAAAAACATTTGGAAATGTCATTAATGTAGAGAAGAAATAGCAAGGGTCCGAGAATAGAGCCTTGCGGTACGCCAGATGTCACGGTGACCAATTCAGACTCATACCCATTAATAACGACCTTCTGGGTTCTATTACTGATGTAAGAGACGAACCAGCGCAATAAGTTGCCTCGAATGCCGTTGAACGCCAATTTCTCCAACAGCAATCTATGGTCCACCTTATCAAAGGCCTTTTGGAAATCAGTATATACGGCATCCACCTGGATCTGACGATCAATGTTGCGAAATAAAACAGTGCAAGGTTACTCGTGGTGGAGCGGGATTTGACAAATCCGTGTTGTTCTCTCAGCAATACTTTTTGAAGAGATGGGTAAATTTGCTCGTGAACTAGGCGTTCAAAAATCTTAGAAAGTACGGAGAGGAGGGAAATTGGGCGGTAGTTCTCGATGCTTCTGCTGTCACCCGATTTTGGAATTGGAGTAATATTTGCACGTTTCCATAAACTCGGGAATACACCCTCGTGCAAGCACTTATTGTATATTATATATAAAGGTTTGGACAGTGAGCTATAAGTAAGTTTAAAAAATAACGGTTGAATGCCATCAGGACCTGGGCCTTTAGTTGTATCGAGAGATTTTAATGCGCTTTGAATGGCAGTGCTCGAGATGGTAATATTGGACAAAAAACAACTGTTATCAGCATAAGCGTGAGGTTGACGTTCGTGCCACGTTTCATCAGGGTCAAGAGAGGTTGGTTCATAAACAGAGTGAAAGAACTGGGAAAAAAGATTACAGATCTCTAACGGATCACTAGATTGTGTGTTATGGTAATACATGTCAGATGGGATGCTTGTTCTTCCTTTGCGATTTTTTATATAGGACCAGAAATACTTCACGTTGCGTGTAATACTGTCCTCGACGGAATTAATATAAGCTTGGTATAATTTAGCACATTCAATCTTAAATCTATTGCGATACAAAGAAAAGCTCTCGTAGTCGGATAAATTCTTATATTTCTTCCATTTGCACCAAGACCGCTCCTTGTTTTTAAAGATATGTATCAATGAGGGAGAGAACCACACCGGATAGCGTGACGATTTAGGACGCGTAAAGGGGATATGCATCTTAATAATATTGTAGATATGACTGTAAAAAACATCCACAGACTCCTGGGCGGAAAGCTCTGACAAGAGTTCATCCCAATCCAAGTTTACTATTTCATTGTTTATTAATTCATAATCACCTTTGTGAAAGTTGGGTTTCGAAGATTTATACCTAGGCATACGCTTGATACTTTTGTCCAATATGGTATGCACACAGAATGGAGGGTGGTGGGAATCGGGCGGCAATAAAGGAGACGCTGCTGATACATCAGCTTCGACATTCGTTACAAAAAGATCCAACGTGCGACCCAGCTCATTTTTAAGTTTATTGCATTGACGCGCATTTAGAACGTGTATAAGATTTAGCAAGGATCTGCAGGCTGAACTCCCCCGCGAGGTGGGTGCCGTGCTTGTCCAATCTAATTCGGGTAGATTGTAATCGCCTACAATATAGAAGTTATCGGTGACGTCGCTGTTCAAAACCTGCAGAAGAGAATCAAAGTGCAATTCGTACGAATCGTCCGATGTTCTAGGCGGAACATAAGCAGCACTAATTATGTGCCTTTTGGCACGGTCCGAAGCTGGCAAAGTCACCATGATATGCTCTAAAGCAGATACTTCAAAATCGATTCCAACCCTATGAGGTTTAAGCTCCCTGCGCACCGCAATCAGCACCCCTCCACCCTCTCTTTTTTGTGTTGCGAGTCGGTCACGATCGCACCTAAACACCATGTAACGGTTATCTACAAGTTCCATGTCGAAAATCTCAGGCACCAACCAGGTCTCAGTCAAGACTATGATATCATAGGATGCGGAAAGTATATTCATGAATAAGGTATGTATTTTTGTACGACAACCACGACAATTTTGATAATAGATAGAAATGTTTTTATCCATTAAAATAACCGAATAAATGATGAATTCGTAGTAACATAAAGTATTTTTCCCTAAAATAATTCAATATAAGCTCATGAGCGTAATGGAACATAACCAAGCCGAACCCCAGGAGCCCCAAAAGCCACCGATAAATAATCAAATTATAAATAATCGACTGCAACATGCATACAGTCATAGCCTCACACCTCACAACAACAGTTACAGAACGTATATTACAGTCAAGCAGCACAAATAATCTGAATCCAGCCATACAAATAGTATAACAATGAAAAAGAGACAGTACAGCAATAAACCCAACGTTCGTCGTATTACAATTAATGAATGAGACATTGTCATATAAGACTATCATTACATTAGCATTACACATTGACAGAGCCACGTTTGAAAATAATTTTTTCAATATCTCCAGCGGACCTAATGGCAATCGCAGGCGCATTGTCCGACTCGCGTACAAGAATGGTTGAATTTTTAACCCAAACATATTTAAAGTTATTCTTTCTTGCAGCTTCCCTACAGAGACGAAATAATTGTTTCTTTTTCAATGTTAAATGTTCATTTATGAAAATACGAAGGGATGCACCCGAGATCCCGAGACGGTCCGTCTTAAGTTCCTTACATTTACGGTAAGCGCTCAATATATTATCGCGAGTGGGTCTCGAGTTGAGTTTCACAATGATATTTTTAGGTTTACTGTTGTCCTTATTAGGATGGGGGACACGATGCACGGACATGATGTCCTTTTGCGAAAGTGGATACTTGATGCATTGACCGATGGTCTCGACGAGCACCAGTAAGTTTTCATTGCGTTTTTCTGGGATATTACTAATTTCCAGGTTGCATTGTCTGGCCTGTTGCTCCAATATGTCTATTTTATTTTCAAGAAGAGATAGTGTATTGTTTAGGTCAGATGGACACTGCACTTTGCTTGAGATTTGGTCGAACTTCCTTTTCAGGTCGCCATTCACTTCAGCCTGAAATTCAACAGATCGCTTCAAGTCCGAAACATCACTCGATAATCCAGCGACTTCCTGCTTTATGTTAATTTGGTCTGTACGTAAAGAATTCAGCTCTTTCTGAATTCCAGACAAAGTGGTTTTGATGTCATCACCTATACTCAACATGCTCGTTTCCATGCTAAGACGCCATGTGTCCAGCATACCTGTCAAGTTCTGGGTGAATTTATCAAGTTCGCCCTGGGACACAAACTGTTGCCCTGCACAATTAGAAGACGCAGACGGATCTCGGCAGTCAGGCGGAAGAAAACTGGCATCTAGGTCGGCTGAAGCGTTTTTATGTGTGTTTTCGAAAGACATATCCATCGAGTCGTCATAGATAGGTAACTGCGTTCTTCTTATAGGAGTATTGGTATTCGATTTCCGTCTGTTGGTTACATTGCTGCAGGAGGGGCATTTCCATGCTGCCTTATAGCCATCACTCAACCGTGGATATTGATCTTCAGTAATATTCAGACATTCGATATGATATTTATCACTGCAGCCAGAACATAGTAAGTAGTGATCTTTATTAAGAAGTTCCCTTTTGCATCCTCCACAAACCATTGTAATTTCTTTCAGTATTAAAAAGATAAATAATAATAAAAAAAATATATATATATGTAAAACGGAAAAAGTAAAAACAAACTAACTGGCCACCCCCACTCGGATTCGAACCCACAATCTTCAGACTTAGCCAGCTGCGCGCTGTGTGCGCGCACTTTATTTCTGTGAAGACCACTTTGATGAATACAACAATAATATCGGGTGTGAGACTTGTAAACAGTGTTTTATCGAGCTCTTCAAAATAATATTGGAAATACTAGGAAAAAGCGACTATTTCGAAGTGAAAGTTATATACAACTGAAGTGCAAGTTACCACGGACATAATTGTGAAATTATTATTGTGATACATTGGATAATAACAGAATTATTTGTGTCTAAAAAAACTGTGATTATTGGATTCGTCGGTATTATTTAAAAATCAGCTGTGTTCATTTGACATTTCGCGGACGCTAGATGCGGTGCGTGACGAGTGCGGAGCGAGAGTAAAAAGAGACGCACGTTCAACGGTGCGCCTGCGTCATAACAACAAATCTACACCAGTACCTAAAATTCGCCCGCTTATTCAAAGCATCGCTGGCCCATTTGGTAAGGTGCGTGCGCCGCATACGACTTTCGTGGGTTCAAGTCCGATCCGAACGGCCTGTCTTTTTGTAAAGAACTAAATTTCTGTTCAGTTTGTACTATCAAGCAAACAATAAAATGCAGAGAACTCCGAACAAAAACACATGTTCAAGCTCCAAGAGTCCGAAACAAGGCAAATCGACTAAGGGCAAAGGAGGAGGTTCTAATAATGACGAAAGCGATAACTGTGATGTAAATATTACGCAACGGCCAACCAAAAGGTACGCACCATCGTCTTCTCCAGAGTCTCATCAAGAGACGCGAGACTTAGCTTCCAAGGATGATATTAGGGAAATAATATCTGACGTTGTTCAAAGCAAAATGGCGTCGATTATCAGTGAAATCAATAGCTCCGTGTCAAACTCCATAAGGAGAGAACTATCAACGATTAAAAAGGACTTAGAAGACCTAAAAGAATCAATGTCATACATGGATGAAAAGTATGAGGAAATCACGACAGAACATCAGAAAATGATTCAGAATGTTAATAATTTAAATGCGGAAAAGGAGGAACTTAAAACCACCATAGCGCAATTAAAAATAAGAGTGAACACTATTGAGCAAAACGCAAGAGCTAATAATTTGGAAATACAATGTGTCCCAGAGAAAAAAAACGAAGACCTAAAAGCTATAATTATCAATATATCTAAGGCGGTTGGCTGTCAATTACAAGATGAGAAAATTTACCAGTGTAGTCGAGTCCCTAAATTAGATAAATCCAACAATCGACCCAGATCTATCATAGCACAACTTTCGTCGCCTCAGCTTCGTGATCATGTTTTGGCCGGTGTTATAAAATTCAATAAGTCCAACCCGTGTGATAAGCTTAATACACACCATATAGGCATTGTTGGGGAGAAAAAACCTGTATTTGTCATGGAACATCTGTCGACAGGAAACAAAGCGCTGCATGCAGCAGCTAGGATCAAGGCGAAGGAAATGAACTACAAGCATGTATGGGTCAGAAATGGAAGGGTCTTTATGCGCAAGACTGACGAATCAACTTTCATTCTTGTTAAGGACATGGACACATTACATAAACTGAAATAGGATTAAATAAATAAAACTCACGTGTTAAATAAACGATTTTGGATATAAAATTTTTTTGTCTAAATATATATTATCAGAATGTTCGTGGTCTGCGAACAAAAATTACTGATTTCTATACTAAAATATGTATTAGCAATTATGATATTGTAGTACTAACAGAAACTTGGTTAAATGAGAGTATCTTAGATGCTGAGCTATTTGACGATAGGTACGTAGTACACCGTAGGGACAGACATTCAAGTAATAATAAAAAACTAGACGGAGGAGGAGTCCTTATGGCCGTCTCAAAAAAAATTACTTCTTATAGGAAACCAGAATGGGAAAGTGGAGCGGAGGACCTCTGGGTAACGTTAAACTTGCCTGTCAACAATCATGCTCGGGAAATAACCTTCTGTGTCACATACTTGCCTCCTCCAGTGACCACAAAAATGCTAGATACTTTTTTAAGTAATTGTAGCGAAGTTTTAGAAAACTGTAAATCAGGTATCTGTGTTTTGGGAGATTTCAACTTAGGGCATATACAATGGGCACAATGCAGGGACTTAAGTCGAACTTCATCATCGATGGAGTCGATTCTTCAAGATTTTATGGCTTTTAATGACCTAAAGCAATTGAATAACGTAGTAAATGCAAGTGGTAAAATTTTGGATCTCTTTCTAACAAATATTGACAATTGTGAGATTTCATCTGCTACTGATATCCTTTCCAAAATTGATATTCCCCACCCTCCTATTGAAATACATATACAGATGTCATCGCAAAAACACCTATCCTATAGCTATGCAAAATTAACTTATAATTTCTATAAGGCAGACTACGACGCTATTAACAAATTCTTAAGTAACGTATCATGGACTAATGAACTCGCTGGGTTAAATGATGTCAACGACATGGTAAAGTACTTCTACCAGACGCTTTGGGAATCTATAAAGTTATACGTGCCTATTAAAAACCGTAAGAAATCTAAGTATCCCCCCTGGTTCCATGGCAGTCTCATCAATTTGTTGCGCGAAAAAAACTGTTTACGGAGAAAACTGAAAAAATACAAAAACCCCCTTGACGAAATATCATTTCAACTTCTTAGATCACGGTGCAAAAAATTGGCAGCAAAATGTTATGTGGAGTACTTGGATAAGATCGAAAAGTCAATTTCAAGAAACCCTAAACACTTCTGGTCAGCCATCAAAGGAAAACGTAAAGGAGTTAGCTCTTACCCGGCTACCATGAAATACGACTCACAAGTGGCATACGATGGTGAGGACATCTGTGAGTTATTTGCTAACTTCTTTTCATCCGTATACACTAATGACGAACCCATTGGTCTCATCGAGGCGTTACAAAATAACAGCATCAGTTTTCACTCTACAAATATCTCAAGTAAAGACATTTTTCATAGGCTTAAGTCATTGGATCCCAACAAAGGTCATGGTGCCGATGAGATTCCTGCGATTTACGTAAAGATGTGTGCGGAAAGCTTAGTTACACCATTACATATCATATACAACGCTTCGTTAAGATCTGGTATTTTCCCTGAAGAATGGAAAGTAGCAAAGGTAGTGCCAATTTACAAGGGGGGTGATCTTACTAGTGTAGGGGATTATCGGCCCATCTCTATTCTGGGTGTATTTGCTAAGACCTTTGAAGCGTTGATATGTCCTAGGATACAGAATCACTGCAAACAACTATTTACTGATAGTCAACACGGTTTTCTGGAAGCTAGATCAACCAGCACCAATTTGGTGTGTTTTGAAAACTTTCTGTCGAATGCTATAGATGCTCAGAAACAAGTTGACGTAATTTATACAGATTTTAGCAAAGCATTCGACAGAGTTAGCCACAGGGTGCTGGTTGGCAAGCTGAAGTGCTTTGGTTTTGATGGATCTCTTTTGAACTGGTTGCGCTCTTACTTATCCAACAGAACATTTTATGTTGTTATCAACGGATACAGCTCCAGTAAACGTAGCATATCCTCGGGAGTGCCTCAGGGATCTCATCTGGGTCCAATCCTTTTTAATCTTTTCATAAATGACCTACCGAACTGTTTTAGCCATTCAACTCCTTTCCTATATGCCGACGATTTGAAACTGGGACGTATTGTTGAAACCGAGAGTGACGTTAGTAAACTGCAGGCAGACCTAGACAAACTAGTTGACTGGTGTAAATGTAACGCCATGAGTCTTAATATATCTAAGTGCCAGCAGGTACATTTTACACGTAAAAAAAAGATCCTTCAGGCGCAATACTACCTTCAGAACACTGCCCTACAAAGCGCAGATACTGTTAAAGATCTTGGTATATGCTTCGATCAGAAGCTCACATTTGTTCCCCACATAGAAAAAATTGCAAATAAAGCTTCCAAAACACTGGGATTTGTCATACGTAATGGGAGAATGTTTAAAAATGCTCAAACTAAGATTATGTTGTACAATGCGTTTGTTAGAAGTATTTTAGAATACGGCAGTGTTGTGTGGCGTCCTCACTACGCGACTAACATGCTAAGGCTGGAGCGAGTACAAAAGAGGTTTTTGTGGCACTTGGCCTTTGCTAAGGGGCTTAATAAGAAAATAAGATCCTATGAGGGTAGACTTAAATATTTCAAAATTATGTCACTGGAAAAAAGACGGGATCTCTTGGATATGACATTCTTATCTAAAGTACTTAACAATAAAATTAACTGTCCTCCGTTGCTTTCGTTATTTAACCTCAAAGTACCCCGTAATATCCCCCGAAAACCCATAACTCCGCTCTGCCCTCCTCTTCGTCGCACAGTTCTGGGTGCCAACTCTGCCATTCCTCGCCTATCGAAAGTCCTGAATCATCACAGTAGTCAGATTGACATCTTCCATGACTCAATTGGTAAAATACGTAAAATAATGTGTAGTAAAGAATAGCTCTCTCCAATGTGACTGTATCTGAATAGTAGTATACCTAGTTAAGTTAAGTACCTAATATTAAGTTATGTAATTCATATAAGCATGCGGAGTTTACTTGTAACCGATCTATGTATTTTAGCTATAAGTTATAAACATCATATTTGTCTGTAATTAATACATAAATTGTAAGTAAACCTAAATAAATAAATAAATAAATAAATCACTGCAGCCAGAACATAGTAAGTAGTGATCTTTATTAAGAAGTTCCCTTTTGCATCCTCCACAAACCATTGTAATTTCTTTCAGTATTAAAAAGATAAATAATAATAAAAAAAATATATATATATGTAAAACGGAAAAAGTAAAAACAAACTAACTGGCCACCCCCACTCGGATTCGAACCCACAATCTTCAGACTTAGCCAGCTGCGCGCTGTGTAGCCTTAACCACTGAGCCAGTACGCGATTACGCGAAGCGATGAAATTATAGTTTGCAACATACAAAGCGCAAGTGACGTGCAGTAAGCGGGAGTTGCTCGTAGAACCGGTGTACTTATTTCGATGCGTGCGCTCACCAGAATGATGGCTTCGGGGATTGCCGCGCGAACTCGTGCGCCGTCGGAATCAGGATCAAATCCCGGCCCCCAGACAGCAGTTTTCAACGGTGTACCGAGTAAATGTATGTATCCTGCTCTAGGACCGCCCAGTAGGAGGAGTTATTCCGTTAGAGAGCTTCAGGAGTAATAAGGAATTGAAATTTACACTCACAGCCAATCACAAAAAAGTAAAGCAAATATTTGGAATGTAAACTGACACTATAGCAGTATGCGAGCGCTCCGGACCAGAGTTGGCGGAGGAATGATTAGAATAAAAACACTTTTTCAATTCCTCAAGAATTAAATTTCACAATTTAAAGAAGTTTTTATAGTCAGAAGATTACCTTTTATTTATTTGGCAAATAATTTATTGTTATTGAAGGTAAAAATAAAAAAACCAGCACAATTCGCTTTCACAACAACAAAGCTAGTTTAGTAGTGGCGACTAGGAGCTCTATGAGTAAAAAGACGTTTTTAAAAGATAATCTGAAGATGCTTTTGGGTCATCATGCTTAAAAGTCAGATGCCGAAAATGATATGACTCGATTTTAAAATGGCCAGATCATGATCGGTATGATAAAATCATGATTTCTGAATGTAGTATTGGTCAATAACCAATGCTCATTGACTTTTTTTTTTAATTTAAGCATTCCTACTTACACCCCAACTTAGGTAGCATATGCCGTACTACAAGTAACATACTACTACATACATCTTAGCCAAATCCGGACGCAACCTATGTATAACAATAGAATAAGGCAGTCTTAGCTGATGACAGTTGCAATAATAATAACATTTCCTGCCGCATTTCAATCTTCGTCTATTTCATAACAATTTAGATGAGCAAGCGACACCAATTAAATGGCGCTCTCATTTTTCCTCACTTCCAACCAGAGGGTAACACAAAGACCCGGCCTGCGACCGTATTCTCGACTATCTAACCCAATCGAGGCGTATTAATTGTGGGAAAGAGCTAAGAATAGAAGCCCGGAACGAAAGCAAGAGCACTCTTACGCGTCCGGCGCATGCGCGCTTGTTAGCGCGTTTACAACATTACAATTACTTAACTACTTAGTTGATTGCGCGAATTTGCATTGAGATGAGATAAGGTTTTGTGTTAAAGATTGAGGTCAGGAGGCTGAACGAAGATTTGGGACTGGGCACTTTGATTGTGGAGCACTATGACAGTCATATATCTGATACTATCATCAAAGTACAGGTTAAATTAAAATGTTAACAATTGCAACACGATTTCATTGTGCTGCCTTGCATCGTCGTTATAATTGGACCATTGCACTAGGTACTCTTTATTATTACTCACCATTCTACACAAATGTCTTCAATAATAGTACCTCCTTCTTTCTAAAGTATCCGTTATTACAAGTCGCAATAAAGCATCTAAAGATGGCATGTCTGGATCTTAAGTTACTTACTTATCCACTACTTGCTCGCTATCATTTTGGCATTAGGACATAGCAAAACGTGGCCACGATTTTTATTATGCTACTTTTAAATAAAAGTGTAGGTATCTTAATACCTAACTGTCGAGAAAAGGAGGGTAATGACATTTCGAGAGTATATATTTTAATTTATACCCATTATAGCGTACTTACTTACTTACCTACGCCATGCACCAATGCACTATGTATTCGTATCTATGAGCAACGAAAAAAAATAGCAACAAACATAACATTCATTGCTTGTTTGATGCCGTCACTATTGGTAACACGATAGCATTAATGTGTATAGAAACCTAAAACTACTAATCGTAGTGTTTTTAAACGTATTCAGAAAATGTGGTTAGCGTTCATTCATTAGATCACACTCCGCGATAATTATCAAAAACAGCGTTTCGCAATGCAACCGCGAACCGTTTTTCAGCGACTGACACTGAGCATTTTAGACAATTTACAAACTATTGATGCACGCGAGTGTCTAAAATATCATTGTTCGCAACATTGCAACATTTGCTACAGTGAAATATGTATCAGTGAGTAATCTCACCTTTGGTAGGTAGATAGAGTACCCTGCCTTACTAGGAAAGATTTTCTTGGTATGTTATTAATTAATTCATATAAAGGATACATTTCATGTAGGCATTAAGTGCATATAAATAACCCGTTCTCTGCCTACTTTGAGCTATTACAGTAACAATACTAAACAATTCGACTGCCGCCTCTTGCATAAAAAAGAACAGGTATAACGTTAACTTTGATTCACTGATAGATTACCTTACTGATAGTCAGTGTGCTGGGCCGTTGTTGTCGATTATTTAACTGGGGACAATGTTGGTCGCACGCACGCTGCACCGGGCTTCTCACGCCGCCGAAGGTCGCGATAGCTTTGTTCTTACAACACGCTTTAAATAATTTGATTTCATAATTTGGCGCCCCGAGGCGTGCCCCTAACGAGTGCGGCATGCACGAGGTACACCGGCAAATGCACACTCATCTTTAATACTTGAACCTGTCTGCCTCATAACGAAATTAGCATGGCTATGCGCATTCCACAAGAGACACAGATTATGAAAGTGACGCGTAGGGTTCCGCAGTCATAGTCAACCAGATACTATTTTATTTTCACCCTGTCTATCTAGGCTATACATACACCCCACCGCCTAGACTTTCTAAGTACTAAGTTGGAAAAAAGCTGCTGTTCAACATGGATAGGTTACTGCGTATATCTAATTAATGAGACGTCAAGAAATGGGTTTTTGTCAGTTTGACAAAGACGGTTATTGGAATAGACATATTTGAAGTACAATACCGAGCAAAAGGGGTTTGGGTCATTCTGGCGTCGTTTTAAATTTTGGCGGCCTAAAATTCAAATGCCATTATCTTCGCTCCGATATTATTTACAGAAAATCTTCTTTCATTAATATGCTAGTGCTACACACAATATCAAAATGAACGATGGCCGCTAAAAAAACGACGCCAATGCTCCATACAAAACGCCCAAACCCCTTTAAATTGATTTTGGGAAAGAGGTTCATCTCTCCCACCTAAACAAATCTCCCGGACTCCCTCTAAGGGATGCAGTTAAACGAAAATCTTATTTTCATGATAGTTAACGAGAATTTGGGTAGATATTTTGTTGCCACCAGTACACAAAATGAGTAGGTACCTAACTTTTATTATGAGCATCCCAGCAACTCTCGATGTCAACGTATCATAATTGAATTAAACTTATCCTTTAAACGTGTAATTAATTAAGAAGCAAATATACAAACGTTAATTACTGATCAGTACCTACTTAGTTATCTCAAAAGATGATTAACATAATTACTAAATTGGTTACAGTTGTTACAATTTTTAAGATCTCACAACCTTGTATCATCTTTAAAAGGTCAAACAGTACAGAATAATCCTGTTGGCCCTGAATACTCGAAATTAATGGTAACAGCAAACTTCATGCTTATAACACGCGGTGAAGATTACTCCAAATTCGGACAACTTGGGTCACGCTCCATCTATACTAGACATCGGATTATATGCATTTGCATGTTTGCATATGCAAACGCATATAATGCTATTTTTATAGCGTTATTGCATATTTTGGTGCTTTTTTATTGACAGTGCATATTTTAGTATTTATACGTGTTAGACGTGATACCCAGACTTTAATAGAATCTTGGTTAAATAATACCCAGGTCAATTTACGACTGACAGCACTGTGATTTTCTGCAAGGTTTGTGAAAAGCGAATACCCTCATCAAAAAAATATTAGATCGATCAACATGTGAATACTGCTGCTGCAAGACAAAAACCTACAATAAGTCGACAAGAATTAAGTACTGCCTAATATTTCGACTTCTAATTCAGATACTAAACAGAAAATAGAATTCAACAAAGAACTATGTGAATTATTTGTTGCTTGCAATATTCTTTTTCATCAATTAAATAACGAAATATGCCGAAAATTCCTGAAGAAGTAGGTATTATACTAATCAGATAATTCCTAAAGAATCCACAATTCGTAAAAACTACCTATCTGCTATCTACAATTTGCGCCAGAAAACCTTGAAAAATATGTTATTGTATATTGTCACAAGAATTACAACCAATAGTACCTATATAATATGTATTTTGAAAATAAAGTTAATTCTAATATGTAATGGACTATGGTTTTTTGATTGTGCATATTTGGTGCATATTTCGCCATTTTTTAGTGCATATTTGCATGCCTATTTTGGCATTTTGATAGTGCATATAATCCGATGTCTACTTATAATAAATCTGTAGAGAGGTCAATTCTGTACATAAAATATTTTTTCAAAATAACTATCAGGGGGTGATAAGTGATCGATACTGATACCAAAAATGCAATCAGTAAAATTTTTGTCTGTCTGTCTGTCTGTATGTTCGTAATAGAAAAAAAAACTACTGAACAGATTTTGACGAAACTTGGTACAATTATTCTTCATACTCCTGGGCAGGTTATAGGATATTTTGCATCACGCTACAATCAATAGGAGCGGAGCAGTGACGGGAAGTGTTGGGAAAACGCGAGAAATTTAAACCTGTATGTTTGAACGCGCATTACGCGAAAACTACTGCATAGAATTGAATGCGGTTTTCACCAATGTATTGCTAGAGGTCTAACTTAAAACTTAGGCACAAGGTATAGATGGGTATTATGTGGAAGTCCGTTATTTTTGAAACCCGATATCCACGCGAGTGACGCCGCTGGCACAGCTAGTCTCAAATATTATTGAAGGTTAATATGTTAAACTGTTTATATTGATGTGACTGTACAATTTGTAACTATTTGTGGATACTAAAACTGTACATTTAATCTACATATCGTTATAACGATTTATTAATTGAAGAGTTGTATGTAATAACCACTGGGTTACACGATAAATCTAGTTTAAGCGAGCCTGTTGCAAACTAATCTAGTGTAGAGTGCTTAAATGACTTAGATCTCTAGAAACATGTCAAGTCATATTAATAAAATAGTAATTAATATAATACATTAAGTACTCGTACCTACCAAAGAGAAAGGCTGTAGATTGTTAAGAGTTTCTCATGGGTAGCTTCCTACTTTTAACTATTATTCGTTGGGACTTGCTGTCTTGAGGAACGAAGTAATTAAATAAAAGTGCTACCTACTTAAGAGGTTGTCTGGCTTATTTATTAATTTATTATTATTATTAGTATAATCCAGTATTTAAATGTGCACCTAGTACCTACCTACCTAATATAGAGAATTTCCTACCTGGAAATACAGAGAATATTCATACATGTATATAGTACCTAACACATTTAATCCCATAACCGTGATACACTGACATTAATAAATAACATTTGTAATTAACTTGTGATATTAAGGGCATTACATGTCAACATAAAAGGTGATGTAAGAATGTAGGTACGAGTAAAGTCGATCAACTTATAATTTACGTGATTCGTGATCGCAGTTTAACGACTACTAAATAAATGAGCCTTTAAGTAAGTAGTTTATTTACATTTGTAGTGAGTTTTGAGTGATGTTATAAGTAATAAAACATTACAGACGCATTTATTTCATTTCCCAGCGTGGCATGTCTTGGGTCATTTATTTATTTTATCATTTGATTGAATTAGGTGCGTAGATAAGCTGTTATTTGTAAATTTTAATATCGGAATAACTTTAATAACTATCCAAAAGATAGATTATTATATTCAATTTCGAAAATCACTATACTGTTACGCATTTTTCTTTGATTACAGTCACTACTAAAATATTGAGATAATACAACATTTTAAATATTGAGATAATAATACAACGTTGTCTAAGCCATGTGAAATTTTTTATTAGTTCAGGACAATGTATTTTTTTTAAAATAATATGACCTACTTTTATTTGCAGAAGTAAGTAGGCTTTATTAACAATGCCTGGCATCCAAAAAAAATTGTCATTCTTTAAAAAATCTTACTGTACATTTGCAACGAGTTAGTAGTATCTAGATCATAGATCAGTCATCATAATTCAAGGCGTAGCGAAATATCATAGGCCGATGACGGGCAGCAGCGTCACCGGAGCGAGAAGCTTGCCCTGCGATCGCCAACCCGCCCGCCCAGCGTGGCGGTTATGTATACCCACCGCATGTTTTCCCTAAGTGGCGAACAACTGGAGAGGCCTATGTCCAGCAGTGGACTGCAATAGGCGGATGATGATGATATATTCTAATTATCTTTTGGTGATTATACAGATTCCCAACAGGTTACATAAGAGCAACCCGAAAGCGGACCGACTCCGAGCAATAAAATTGTAACATTGTCTTATATTCTACTCTACCGACGTCAAACTAATAAATAAATAAATAATTTATTTATGTATTTATTTATTTAATCTTTATTGCAAAATTAAACTGTGTACAAAAGGCGGACTTAATGCCACATAGGCATTCTCTACCAGTCAACCATTGGGTTAAGCAGAAACTAATTTAAGGTAGTGTGCCACAAAGTTAATTAGAAAACAATAATTCTAAATATATACTTAATAATAATAAATATCAAAATAATATATGAAAAAAAAAATATAAATACACATATAACAATCAGAAGGAACAAAACATAATTTACGTATAATATTTACGTACATATACTTAGATAATATATACTCACAAAATATTATAAACATACTTATAATAAATATATTAGGACGACGACTACAGAAACTATTGCGCTGAATGTTGGATAATAACCCAAGGCATGCCACGCTGGGTTACACTGCGCCACCTAGCCCCAAACTAAGCCGAAGCTTGTACTTACTATGGGTACTAGACAACTGATAAACTTACTTATATACTTTTTTTTTGTACATAAATACATATTATACATAGAAAACACCCAGACCAGTACAAACAGACATGTTCATGCACACAAATGTTTGTACTGTGCGGGGATCGAACCCACAACCCTTGGCTCAGAGGGCAGAGGGCACTACCAAATGAGCCACCGAGCCTGTCACTAGATTATGCGCATGGGAAACACCTTTTAGTATGATTTATTTCACTCATAGATTAAACAACAACTTAATATAACCGACCCGAGGGCAAGCCACGTCAGCAAACTGCCTCTCGTGGATTTACGCCGCTGATGCAACGTGCCCATCAATATGAGTTATGCACGAGTACTTAATTAATGCAATGATTTTAATTAGCACACGTCCATGATATCTAGTTCGTTGAAATATGTTTAGTAAGTAATTACCAAAAATATATTTGCATAACCACATAATCAAATAAAATGCTGGCATCGTAACTTTCAACTAAAACAGGACCTGTCTTTATTAATAACATGAAGGTAAGTCTCAAAATAAATTCGTTACCTAATGATATTAAGAATAGTGTGCGGTAAAGAGGGTGTGGCATGAAGGAAAAGTAATCTGGGGACACGGTAGTGCACCCACCAAGACGATCCAAGCAAAGCGCAAAGGCACTATATTACCTACCTACCTTTTCTCAAGAGGTTTTTTTCTCATAACTTTGATTTGAATATTTATAGTACTTACTAGTTCGTACCTACACAAAAATCTTCTCCGTGACATAAATGGCTTAATGTACCTATGTACATACCAATCTATCTAACATTTGTCATATACAATGATACACAAGCACTCATAACCAGTGCATTTGAAGATTGTCCCATAAAAGTCAACAATTCACGGAAGTGAAATAGAGACAGATGCGTTACGAATGGCGACTCACAGAGATTACCTATTCATCCAAAATGGCTTAGTTCAGGGCCGATGCATAGAATTTACAGTAGGTAGTAAATACACGCGCAAAGAGCTCTAAGTTTTAAACCCGCCACTATATGTACCTACTCGTATTTTCCTACATGCATTAATCAAACAAATTGAACAGCAAGATGTTTTTCGTACACTGTACCTAATGCTCGGAATACATTTAGCAGGCTGCGACGAGTATTCAACGCGATAGTCTTTTTCGATAGTAGTAGGTAGGTAGTATTCGGGTGAAGACTATTAAGATCTTAGCGCTGACATTTTATAACGCGCCTACGCCACACGAATCTTCGACCAGTAATGTAGCCCGAACATAATAGGTTAGGTCAGCCCTTACCCCGTGCTTAGATAAGAGTGCCAGCGGCGAGTGCACTTTCTCCCCGCGGTACATCACGACCGGCGACCTCTCGTCTTCCGCGACGCCTGCGCATCGCCCGACCCGCTGACCCTAGGGCTGACACAGTCGCACGAACTGTGCTGCCGTAACCGAACAGGCCGGTGAATACCAGTTTCGTTATTAATTAGTCATGGCTTTTGATAAACAAAGCATACGTAACATGAGAGGCGATATACCTAAGTTGCAGACCCGACAATCTTTGACCAACGAGTTTTAGATTCATAATTTATATATTTTATTTTAATGTAATAACATAAATTTTAATAATATAATATTGTATTGTAATCCTAAACTTTCGTATGCCGAAATGGCAGATCGCAGTGTTACCTCAACGTTGTTAATATAATTAGATCTATGACATACCTGTGAATCACGAATAAATGTTTTGATTTGATTTGATTTTAGAGTGGACACCGCTACTCGGCAAACATACATAGTGTACAACGCCCTCAGGGCAGGTAGAATGACGATTTGCGCAGGATGGCTGGCAAGTACTGGATGCGGGTAACCCAAGACCCCCATTAGTCCAGTGATGATGACAAGGCCGTCCTACGTAGTCATTTAGAAAAAAAAGCGTACGTCACTCGGATAGCTCGCAAATCTATAGAAAGGCCTAAATTGGAAGCACGTATAGCTATATATCTATGCATAATACGAAGAAATGTGACAATGAAATGAAATAATATGAAATCTTGAAAGCAAGCCAAACATTAAACTCCTCACAAAAACTACTCTTTTTGACCGAAGTTCGGCCAAAGCGACCAATGAAACTCCAAGGAGATTATTTAAGTGACACAAGCGATAGCAAAGTGCACAAGTGTACGACACAAAAATGTATATAGGTAGGTAAACCATAATGCGAATCTCATGCAACCCGGGACCTTTTGGTTTTTATATAGGTTACTGTCGAGACCACTACCAACGAATATGTAATAGATAGAGACAGAACTCTTATCACAGCTTAAAAACCTCTTGTTCTTTAAAAGGACAAGATACCTACCACACAAGAAGCGAGTTTAAAAAACGGACACAGCACGTTCAACCCTGCGCAAAACCTGTTACATAATATTCGGAGACCATTTCTCTCGGGGCAGATTGGACTTTTGTTGTCAACCTATATTGTAGCCGACTGCGATTATGGTGTCGAGCCGTATACGTACAATACCAACACACAATCGCATAAACTCAACTCACATTCTTATTTGGCATTCGGGTCAATAGGTGGAAGATAGTTATCTACCAAAATGTCAAAGGGGTTCATCTTGAAATTAATGTTACCCGATACGTTCAATTTGTTATGTCGCAATGATCATAGCTCGTTGTGTGGTTCAATTGAGGTCGCTATTTTTATTGGTGCAACGCAATGTTATGAGCCATTATGATAGTTCGGCAAACGAAATGTCGTGCCGTGTGAATGCGCCGGCATGTGTGTGATAAATTGACAGGCGGGCACGTAAGAAGCGTTTGCATTAGGCTCGATTAGCACAATTATTTGAGACGCTTTGTTTTCACAACATATTTTCTTAAATTTTTACTACTCATGTAGGGATGGGTACCACAAGAATTCTAATTCAAGTTCAAAGATAAAAATAGGCACTCATAGAGACAATATGGATTGCCCTAAGAGAATGTGCACATCTGCTCTGTGCATGACCTAAATCGCCATTCGCCTCGTCATTTGTACCATTTTATGCAATAAAGTTTAAATAAATTAAATCCGTTGTTCCATATGTCATTGTTTTAAATTAATAAAATTAAAATCCGATAGCGGTAAGATAAAATTAAGACTCTGTAATTGTTAGTTTAAGAGCTGTGGATTTTGGATTTAAATAAAATAAAATAAATAAATAAATGTGCTTTAAAAGTATATCTTACCTCACTGAAACATTTCTTCTGATCTTTCGATGTTGAAGGCTAGAGTGAACTGGTTTTTGCGGGATGAGTGCGTTCCATCGTAGACTGTGATATTGCTTACCATCAGGTGCATTGAAGCAAATCGTGTGTTACTTATAAGAACAATATGAAGACATGGCGATAACAAGGAAATCGAACATGTACCTAGTTTTTGTTCCGTAGTTGAGAAAATGCATAGAAGCTCATTATGGGCGAGTACAATAGAAGATGGACGTTTAAGCCAACGAACGGACATTCCTCTGCGGAGCCGCTGCGTTTTTTGCTGCCCCACTAATGACACGCACGTCACTCGCGCACGCGAACAATAAACGGCTCTACTTTTCCGGAAACAGTCGTCCAGACGAAAAGGAGCTTACTGCCTAAGAACGGTTGCAGCTAACTAGATATACCTAATCCAGAACTTCAATGCCAATACTAAAACACCCTTTATAAAATAAAAGGCTCTAGAACGGTAGGAGGTAGATTCGTAAAAAATTACAGTCAATTAGGTGGTTTCATGATAGGTAAATATCTCATTATTAAATCATAATTTTTACTTGATTTAACATTCGCCTGGCCAGGCTGGATGGAGCGACGTATTGCGCAAGAGGGATGGATGCGAGAAGCCCAGGATCGAGCAAAGTGAACAATTGGAGAAGCTAATGTCCAGCTGTGGATGCGAGAGGCTGATGATGATGATGATTAGCATTCGAAATATTAAGGCGTAAATCCTTCTACAATTCATATCAACAACCTCATTATTAACTCTTTACCATTTAAATGGTTGTTGTTGTTAGTGATTTTTCCACATTTAAACTATGTTATTACCGAACCATCTATACCATGCACTCATAGTTTACCTCTTTTTGCAATTTGCCGGTACTATAATTAAACTGTCAAACCCTAAACACCCATTACTGGAAACAGATAAATAATGGCGAAATCACACAACCGACCGGCACCAATAAACTAATGCGTTGCGATAATGATACGTTACCAGTTATAGGTTAGTATGAACACGACACTTCTATTCCCACACGCCAAAGATGCTCGATGTATGTGTAAAAACCTCTTACGTAAAGCATTCTTGATGCTTGCGTGTCCGATTGCTTAGGGTTGTTAAATTAAAGGCTAGGAGTAGCTTATTAATAGATTTAAAAGCTTTGATCCGTTTTTTTTTTTTATAGTGGATCGACATAATGGCTTCCCTACACCTGATGGAAAGCGAAAGAGAAGCCCAAGTCGCTGTGACAACGGGCAAGTAACTGGTCAGTTACCTGTCAGTTGCCACCGCCATGCCGGCCCAACCCTAACCCCCCACGAGCTCCGGAAACCCTACTCACCGGCAGAAACACGACCCAGAGGTCATTTGACTGCGGTATTCTATAGGGTGGAGGCGTTTATATCTTACAGCCTAATAAAATAAAAAGATCCTAAGGAAAATAGGTGGGTAAATATATAATTTAAGTGGATAGCTTGAAGGATTTTTCGTTTGGTATAAAAGACATTAACTTTTCATTATAGACTCAAGTCTACAATGAAAAGTTAAAGTCTTTTATGTTATGTCTTGATAGGTATATTATCAATAATATACCTAACCTAGCCTACTATTATACAAGGCTTTACCTAACTTACAAAATGACATAATTTCATCATCATCATCATCAGCCTATTGCAGTCCACTGCTGGACATAGGCCTCTCCAAATATACCTATAGATAGGGCAAACTTCTGGAGGATATATCTACCCAATATACACGTAACTACATCATTAAAGGGATGAGTAGTAGGTCTTCCAAAGACGGTTGTATCTTCATAAAGTGAAAGGTAAATAGATATAATTCTGATAATTTACAAGTAACTAAGTGTATTTACCAGCCCTAAGAATATCGCATCGCCGTGAATGAATGTCTCGTGAGTTTGATTAATTTATTACCGACTTAAATTGACACGACAAAAACACTGATTCGGCACTTTATTGATATCGCACATACATTGTGATGACAATACAATGCAATAATGAATGGAGGACAATTAAGTACAATGGACAAGAGATGTTCGTACCTGTTTAAAAATCTCATCAAGAATCTTATGTAATATGGCACAAGGACTGAACAAAATCATATCTATCATAAACAATTATCTAGGTACCAAGGTACCAAATGCAACTAGGTACATCTACCATTAACACCTCTGTATTCCTATTTATCTTCTGTGTAATGAAGAGTTTATATTTAACAACCCACTACTATTTTTTTGGCAGAGTACCTACCACTTTTGTGAACTCGTAAGGGCCAAAACTCTGTTACATGATCAACCGCGCGGTTGCATTTAAAAATGCTCCTTTGGTATAAAACAGCGCAGTCGCCCGCTTAACATATTCTTGGCTCTAAGTACATGGATCTGCTCATATTAATTTCATTTTATTTTAAACAAATAAAAAATGTTCATCAAACCAAATTCATCACATAGGTATGATTGTGTGTGTGAATTTTATTAATCAACGCAACCAAAAGCGGTAAGTTATTTTTATACTGACCGCATAGAGGTATCCAATTTGTATTGAAGCCCTTATTCCATGCTACATATTCCTACCTATTACGGTCTATCATGAAATCGTTACCTCGTGTTATCCGTATCAATGCACGGCGAGGATGGCACGGCGCGCTGCGCAAGCGCAGAGCGTGGCGAAAACTCATCCCGCGGCGCACGCGTCACGTGTGCACGAACTTACTGCAACCCGGCTCCGTTGCTAAATTCACAGTTTTAAATTAAAACAGCACATTATTTAGGCCAACTAAGCTTTAAAGCTTTGCATAAGGCAATAAACTACATGGAACTTTATTATTATTATTATCAGGGTGTACTTTGAAACATGGTCAGGCCCTGAAAATTAAGCTGTAGATATGTTTTAATTGTACAGAATAAGGATACATATCAACAATAAGGAAAATATAAAAATAGGATCTGCCCCAACTGATATGTATTTTCGACTATTTAGGTATTTATTGAGATGCATTCAATGATGTGGACATCGAGGGCAAAGTGTTCTTAATCACTTCTACCACCTATAAAAATTAAGAGGATGAGAAACAGTTTCGTCTATAATCATAATAAAGGTAATTAGTACAATTGCCATCATGTTATTTTAGAAACTCGAGCTAGACTGCGGGCAAAGGCTAGTTTATGGTTTAAATCTACTTAGAGATGCATTATCCATAAGAGTATGTAGTTTTTGATGACAAAACCGTCTAGTTTGCACAACAGTTTCGCGTTTAAGCAACTTTTAAAACACCTTAGTGTCTAGACTAGGCCATCTACGAGTAATCCAAGTCTACAATAAATATCCATTGACTATGCATAGGCATTTAAAACAAAGTCAGCTTTTATGTGCTCGGTATTCGTATAGTACGTTTCCTTCTCTATTATGCAATTAATAGGTGTACCTCTGATCTTCGTAAAACAATTCAATCAATCATCACCTACCTCATTGAATAGATTTATGCGGAAGTAGATTCAATCACACAGCAATCTTCTGACATCTAACCGTCGCAATTTAATAGTAAGACAATAGTAAGGATCTATGATACCTACGGACGGTGATTTATCGGCAATCTCTTGAATCAATCGTTCACTCACAAAAGAATTGCAACGTTCTGCGAACGCTTTCACCGCGCTTTTTGGTTATTAAATTAAAACAATTGAACTGTTCGATTATTATTTATCTCTTATGTCACTCAACGCTGGTGACCGATGATATTGTTTTTAAGTGGCGTCCGAAAAAAAGACAACCTATTGAAAATATATATTTGGAAGATCTTTGGAATGAAAACTTTGTAGGTACCTAGGTCTATACCTGGCTATAAAAATTTATACCCATGTATGTTCTATTAATGACTATTTCGTGGGCGTAAGTGTCTCCAACACCATTCAAAGATACCTACCTAGAGGGAGTTTCTAGGTAGGGATTTGGTGAGAGATGTTAATAGAAATCCCCCAGACCATCAAAAGCGACAGACTTGATGAATAAACTCTTGTGCTTATTCTGATTTAATACTAAAGTTAGAGGTATGCACATATTATTTGCGTTCAAACTAGATAGGTAGATATCTAATAAGTACCTAATAGATGTTTGTGATGTGATCTGATTTGTTTTTATTAATATGTAGGTAGCTGGTAGATCCTATCTATTCAGTTTGTTAATTGAATTCGGAGTGTGTGACCGTAAAGCCGGTAATGTACCTACCTCTAGATATCATTAATCATAATTATATAACTTACCTACCTATCGTTTTCTAAGCAAACCGACATTACTGTTTCTGATACATAACTTATCTCCCGTCTAAACCTTCTAAGTGAGTCAATTAATTACGCGAATATTGACCCGGTTCACATTCACTGGGAATCTAAGCTGTACCGAACCGAAATCGTTTATGTAAGATGATATCTACATTATTAAATGCATAAGAGAAGAAATATTTTACTTCGAAAATGATACCTTGCTCAAGTGTAACATACATTTTATTTTCGAAATTTTGTTTTATTTATTTATTTTATTTATTTAATCTTTATTGCACAGTAAAGTAGTGTACAAAAGGCGGACTTAATGCCACATAGGCATTCTCTACCAGTCAACCATTGGGCTAAGCAGAAACTAGCAATAGGGTAGTGTGCCAAAAAAGTTTGTTTGAAAAACAAAATTTAAAAATTAATATAATAGAACAACAATAAATATTAAAGTAATCCAATATAATAATACGTAGGTACATAATAAAAAAAAATATGTATATAGATATTCATTTATATAGAAATAAATATAATATAGTTTTTATAATAACATACATATTTATAATCCATAATTGTGAATAAAATAGACTAATAAATAAATATTTATACATTATACTATAGACATACTTATAAAAAATAATATACATTAGAACGACGACTGATAGAAGGAACTATTGCACCGAATGTTGGAGCCAATAATATTTTTGGAGCCTTATTTTGAATGACGCTCTGCTCGGAGCACTACGGATGCTTTCTGGTAGTCCGTTCCAGAGTCTGACCGCCTGCACGCAAAAGGAGTTGGAGACGAAGCTCGAGTGGTGTAAAGGAATGGCTAGGAGAGAGTTGCTTGAAGAGCGAAGTTCCCGAGTGTGTGTCGAGTGAAGAAATTGAAACATAGTCTTAAGATAAGTGGGAAAGTTTGGATTGTGAAGAACCGAATAAAGCGTAGAGAGAATATGAATATTACGACGTAAAGAAATAGGTAACCAGTGAAGCTGTATACGGAAAGAAGAGATGTGATCAAATTTACGAAGGCCAAATATGAAACGTATACAGTTGTTTTGGATACGATCTAGCTTGTTGATAAAACATTGATTGAGGTCAGGACAACACACATCAGCATAGTCGATTATTGGAAGTATCAAGGACTGAATGAGTGTCACTTTGGTATTTATAGGCAAGAAATGTTTAAACCGATAGAGAGAGCACAACGCAGCGGTGACCTTTCGGCTGACCTCGTCGATATGCTTAGACCAGCTAAGGGTGGAATCGATGTGTAGGCCAAGATCCTTCACAGTAGTGCAATACGGAATAGTAGCACCACGGTACAGGATTGGAAAAACAGTAGCAGTGTCCAAATTTCGTAATTGGTGCGCACTACCCACGATAATCGCCTGACACTTGTCAGGGTTCACAGCTACTCCATACCGATCCGACCAGTCAGCAATGAGGCGGAGATCATTATTTATACTCTCGATGGTCACGTTGATACCACACACCGTGCTCTGCTGATACAGCTGCAGATCGTCTGCATACAAATGGTGAGAAGAGACAAGACATGAAGTAATTGAATTTATGAAAAAAGAAAATAGAAGAGGCGATAGTATGCCCCCCTGAGGGACACCAGTGGCAAGGTTACACCATCGAGAAAGTGCCTGATCGATCTTGACAGCCTGTTGGCGGCCACCGAGGTACGACGAGAACCAATCGATGGTTGTGGAAGATGAGTTAAGACGAGTGAGCAAGGACAGAAAAATAGCATGATCAACCGTATTGAATGCGTTGGAAAAATCAATTAAAATTAGTACGGTAATCAAGCCACCCTCCATACCCTGCCTGATGTCCTCGGTTGTTTGCAATTAAGCCTGAATTATCTTGAGGCTTCTTGCAAACTACTTAAAAACAGACGGTATTATGAATTTTCCGAAGCTACCTGAATTAAAATTAACATAAATCACTGCCCTATTTCATCCCGTCGTATCGGTGTATAACCAGAATAATCCTCGAAGCCAGGATGCCAGGCTTTACACATTGCACCAAGTAACTAAGTTATCAGTTGTTTAATACCCACAGTATGTAATATGTAGATACAAGCTTCGGCTTAATTTCAGTCTAGATGGCAATGTGTGGTCGAGTGTGGCCCAGCGTGGCATGTCTTGGATTATTTGCTATTTATTAACTTATCTAAATAGGTCATGTACTTTTACACAAGCATTTATGTGTTTCGATCAACTTCTTAGACTAAAATTTGAGAATTCAGAAGACACTGACACGAGCAGACATGACGTAGATAGTAGGTATACAAGCCAGTTCATCCCGTAACAACCTACATTACCCATAAGATTTCCGATTTTGAAAAACTATAAAGATCATAATTATGTTCAGCAATTCGGTAGGTATCTAACCACAAGGTGGCGACATAACCTGACGATTCATGTCTAACGGCCTATTCTAAAACCGTAGAACAGACAAGCCCTATAAGCAGATAACGATCAAAGAATTATTCTCATGCTGCTGGGAAGTTCCGCATGCTTCTCGCTGACATTTAGGTACACCGACCTCTTGTACTATGAGAAATAAATACCATTTAGTAGATGGCATAACACCATGATGGGTGCCTATAGGTACCAATAGAAGGTACCTACCTAAATATGTCCGAGTATCTACCTACTTAAGGGGATGTAAAATATTTGTAATTTAAGAAGGTACCTACTTAAAGTTCCTACATGCAACTATTGCTTAATTAGTTAGTACTATGTATGCAAAGCCTATAAATTAGCGGTTATTGCAATAGCCTTGTTTGTAGGCATGTGTCTATGTTTATTATTTAGGTAATATACCTACCTATAGAGGCAGCAACATATCCTTCACCAAGGTATCGTGTAGGTAGGTACTGAAGTATAGGTAAGCTAAGTAGTCGGGACGTACCTAGGTAGGTGTACCTTTTAAGTAGATAACTACCTAGGTCTAAACTACCATTCAGACAATTAGGCGTAGAATCGGGTAGGGTACCAAGATCTGTGGTAGGACCAGGTAACAGGTAACTACTGTCACAATAATGTAGGTAAATTGTTATTGATATCAATTAACCGTTTACCTTTTATTTATTTCATTGCCTACTAATTTTCAGTCAAGTCCAATTTAGGAATAGATACGGCGGTATCCTAGGGATTTAAATTTACGTACGGCCCACATACATGCCAAGGCTGTTATTGGACCTGAATTTAGGCAGGGAAACTGTGGTTACAGGCAGGAAAGGTTATGTGACTACCCAGGCTCAAATGTCTGTGTAAAATAAGAAGACAGTTCTGAAAAGAACTTTTTTACTTCCTATCTTGTGATCGGATTTTTACTTCCAATCTCTTGACACGTACCAAGGAAGTGACTACCTACACCTCCTAATACCACCAGGTTAAGTAGAAGACCTACCTACTTGCTAAAGTTGCTCTTATTACCTACTTAGTTGCTTACCTAATATTCCCCTTCCCTCAATGGACACACGTCAAGTTTTCCAAATCTGCCAAAATATATAAGTAATAGGCATTGGATCAAATGAGGCAAAATAAGATCAAAAAAAAATCAAATTGAGAATCGCTATAATCGCAACACGGATATACCAACCTAAGGTCAGTCAGAGAGCAGCACATAGGAAATGAGATCAAATGATGCATAATTAAATCTATTTAAATATGGTTTAACATTAATGGAGATGTAAGAAAGTGATCTGTCATCTTTTCGCTCTAATTCCACATGCACGTGGTGCATCGTGCCGAATAACAGACGAGACTCTTGCAATCGATTGGTGGCGGTGTGACCATCACGTATGAAGGCGTAACTAAACACTACAGCAACATCACCGGAGCGAGCAACTACGGTCTGCGATCTCCAACCCACCTGCCCGGCACGGCAAATAAGTATAAAGCAACCAGATGTTCGCCTAAAGTGGCAAATGTAGAGACCTACCTATGTCTGTCAAGCAGTGGATTGTGTTAGGTTTGATGATGATGTAGGTTTAAAAAAATCGATTTTTCTCACTGTGATTTTGTGGATTGTGCTGAGCTACCTATAGGTATGTCAAGTTGTTTCAATATTAGCTAACAAACGTTTATCCGGCTCGTCAAGGACTAACGCGACCGGTCGCAAGCTCGACACATCCTTTCACGACCCACTTACTATACAGAATTATGGATACTGTTGGGAATGTGTATATAGATACTAATTTAATACCCTAATAACTGTTAACTATGTAGCTTAGGCTTAGAAGTGGTATTGCGCTCATTAGGTACCTAAAGATGATTTTACCTATCACGTGAAACCTAATACAGCCAATAGGTAACAAAGAAAATTTACACACATTTGATTAGATATTGAAATTAATCCAGGGTACACACACAATACATATTTTATCGTTTGGGCTAACTTGTGGAATCCCGTCGCTAGTGACTCGTGTATAGACAGAAGTTCTAGATGATTAATGTCACAAGAGGTATGGCAATTCAACAAGGTCAACGCAATCCTAGAGATTATCTATCGATTACATCTATGTGTCAAACACGTAGGTAATCGATTTGATCAAAAAATTTTGAATAGATTAGAGAAGATGGCATTAATGGGGTTGACATTGAACTTTAGCCCGCGATGAGAAAAACAATAATGAGGCACCTTCGACAACCCTTCACTTCACCGCCGCCAGCAGTGTTGGCACCATTCCAACACAGGGCTGCCGCGTCTCAATTACTAAAACTTCATATTATTTAAAAAATCTAGTACCTATTACCGGGATGCATCTCGTCTTCGGTTTCTAGCAACTTGGTAGTACGATTCCTGTTTAATATTTCAATTAATTGTTTGAAAACAAACTAGAGATTGAAAGTTCCTCACACATATTTTGCAGCCCTGTTCATAACTGGTAATTACCTACATATAGGTAACGTGCGTGTTTAGGCAACACGTAGGACCTTATAAAAGACAAATACTTAGTAGACGTACCACCTATGTCAAGTGGGTCGCACGTTGCACAGTGCTAACGCTAACAAAGTATACCTACCCAAAGGCAATAATACAGACAGAGTAGATACTTATCCATTTAAGCAGTTAACATTTTAGACAAAAGTGCATGCATGAAATTTTAAAAACACCTACCTTCCTGGACAATGGTGTGCTATTCACAATGCCTTTGCAAAAACGTAGTTAGGTAGTTCATAATATTATTTATTCGATCCGAATTCCAGCTTTCGCGTCGCGTTTAGAGCGTCCGATGCAAACTGTCAAATTTGAATTAACGTGCTAGAAAACTGAGTACCTACCCACCTATTATAATCACATCAATATATTATAGTTGCAGAAAAATCCAGTAATTTTTGGTCCAACCCGGGATTCGAACGATCAATCTCTTGTTCCTTAGCTAGTCCTTGCGACCATTAAACCAACGAACGAGGCAGTCAAGACAACATACCTCTAACATGAAAATTCCGGAACAACTGGGACAATTTGTAGCATTTCTTTAAATACCTTTGTCGTACCTGTAGCACCCAAAGCAGGTCAGATACCTGCATTGTGCACAAGTGGCCCAGTGTGGTGATGTGGAGCCGATATGGCGGAAGGCGGCTGCGGTAACGGCCGACTTCCGCGCATTGTGCCTGGGAACCGGGCCGCACACTTGCGACACACTTCACACCACACGCGGTGCCGACTGTCGTTAGCCATGCAAATACAAGCGTCCTGTCCTTATACGACCTCTTTAGGGCTTGTACAATCAATAAAAGGAAAATGCATGGATATTGCCCTTTTACGACTGGTACTTATTGTATTACTTGGAGAACTAGACACCATATTTGGGTTTAAAATGGCAGGCCCATACGGTTCCGATTTGGCTCCAATGCCTCTGTAGGCAAAGACTCAAATGGAATATTCTATACTTTATACTCTATATCCCTCGAAAGCGATACGAAAAGATATTATCAACAATCTATACTTAAGTATAATAAATCTGTAGAGAAGTCAATTCTGTACATGAAATATATTTTTAAAATAACTATTCATGTCGGATAAACAGGGGGTGATTAGTGATCGATACTGATGCCAAAAATGCAACCAGTAAAATTTTTGTCTGTCTGTATGTTCGTTTTAGAAAAAAAACTACTGGACGGATTTTGACTAAACTTGGCACATTTGTTCTTCATATTCCTGGGCAGGTTATAGTATTCATCACGCTACAATGAAAAGGAGCAGAGCAGTGACGGGAAGTGTTGGGAAAACGGAAGAAATCTTTATCTGTATGTTTAATCGCACGTCATGCGAAAACTACTGTATGGAATTAAATGCGGTTTTCACCAATATATTGCTAGAGGTCTAACCTATAGATCAGGTACCATTTTATGCAAGTCCGTTATTTTTTAAATCCGATATTGACGTGTGCGACGCCGCCGGCACAGCTAGTAAAAAATAAACTTCACATCACAATTGAACTAACTTTGCTCTGTTTCTAATATTTATATTGCAGGTATATTAGGTATGTCTACTATGAATTTATGTTAAAAAAAAAAACAATTAATTTCTTTCCAATTTTTATTTACAATATATTAATATTCTCTTTTTTCAATTTCCACGTAGCTTCATCGTCCAGGCACTGTACATACATCCGTATTAAGCGTAAACATACATTTAGTTCAACAGTTAATGTAAGACCTCACTTTTTAATCGCATACGCGAAATAAATTGGTGACGAAAATTATAACTACAAAATACTTTTTGAAAAGATACGCCTTTGGCGATGAGAGATCACCCGCTAAATAATCTCATTAACAATATGGCTTAATCAAACAATTAACCTAACATCTACTAACTACACCATCCGTCAAACTACACAGTTATTGCACAACGAAACAACATTAATAAGTTCAGCACAAAAATGTTAGACAACAAAGTTATAATCTATACAATTGTTTCTCAACCTTTCAGTGCAGAGATCTCTTAAAAAGGCTAAGATTTGTTAATGGCATTCAGTTATAATAAAAAGACAACATAAGGTGGTTAGAACACATAAAAGCTTTAGTTACAAAATATGCTGACATACACAATTTTGAGGAGCCGATTTAATCTAAAAAAAAATTAGAAGACTATACATTTTTAAGAATATGTCTTTCCAAAAGTTGATAAATGATAGAATGGTATAAGAAATGGAATTCACTAACATACCATTAATTTGCTTACAATTAAGACAATCTGAAAAAATAAATATTACTTTATCTACATAAAAATATACTAGGTTAACTAAAATATACAGATCCAGGTTGAGAAACAATGTTCCACAATAAAATGCTACCAAGCTAATGCATAATTATTATAACGATAAAATTACCACCAGGAAGTGGTCAGAGGTAATGAGAATGCCACGAATAAGTCACTGACCGAGTTTCGGTGTTATGAGCGATGACACGGCGACCACACAAACATTATTACGAGCTTGTTATGTTTCGAATAACATACAGAGTTATACTGGCTAGTAAAGCAGTAACAAATTAGTTACGCTCCTGTGGCATGGTATTGGCACTGGCCTTACGCCATGTTCAGTTCACTTGGCTCCAAGCTTTCGTTGGAAGATGCCCTTAAGCAAAGACATCCAATGAGCACATCAAAATATACACCAAACGGGCGTGCCTTAACGCTATTACACCAATTACAAGATAACAGTGGTAAGTCGATCAGCGCATACACATTGAACATCAAACATTCCATAGAGCAAAATTAATTCGGAGATAGCTAAATTACTTTAAATTTAAATGTTCATTGCACCTAATTATTAACATGAATTGAATAAAATAAAACGTTCTATAATAAAAAGTGAGGTCCGTGTTTCGAGATGGAGGAGAGATTAAATATTCGCTATGACACCATGAAAATGTTACTACTATTGTTTATTTTTTATTAAAAATATAACATTTCTGCCAGTGCGGCTTGATTTGTGGATCACGCATTCATAAGTTACGTTTTAGAGTCAATATAATTATTAACAATGTTGCGAGCCCCAATAGTGGGATGAACAACCAGAATGTACCATAATATATTGCATGAACTAAAGAAATAAGTGTATTTACTTATTGGACAACGTAATTTATGAATGATATGAAATCTATTTTTAGATTGATTTCTATAGATTCGGATATCGTGATTGCATATTTTACTTTACATCAATCTAACGACTAAATGAACAACAACCATTCCCAAACACTGAAAAAATATATTATAAAATCCATTGTTACAATAGTCGACAAAACGAACAACGCTTTAAATATAACGCGTAAAGACAAATGTGTAGGAAACATTACATCAACATGGATTTTGTGTACAGGCAAGTCAAGAAGTATTCTTGGTACAAAAAATTATATCTATAAGTGACGGCCACACCCAATTTTGAGATCCACATAACACTGCACCAATGCCACGTGAGTTAAGAGCACAATCATATTAGTAAAATAGCAATACCTTTTTCAATCAAAGAGCTTAACCAAATATGCAAGGCTCAAGCTCAACGTTGGAACTAGGCAAAGAACATAAAATGAAGCATGTAACTGAAAATAACAACATTTATAATTCCAAGATCCTTGCCCAGTTTGGTTTATATGGATATAGAGACTATAAATAGAGGTCTGATAATTTTAAATGAGGTAGTTCAAAGTTCGAACATTATAATTAGGTACATACCTAATTCTTCCCTAAAAATATATATTCATGTGCTCCGAACTCTTATGGTGTGGGTACAAAACGACAAATTACAATACTACTTTTGGATAGAATATACTAAAACGTGCATACTAATTAATCCTGGCCGGTTTATTTAACTTTCATGCTTCTTTATATTGCTTATGGATAAGTACCATCTAAAATAAAATAAGAAAATGCAAAACACATTAAGTGAGACGCGGATGTTAATATCCGTCAGAAGTACCAAAGTATCATTTTCTTATTTATACCAATGTATTTACCTATAAATAAACATAACAGAAGGTCAGATTTCTAAAAATATATCAGATATTAAGAAAAGATTATTACGAAAATTATAAAGAATAAGATTACTTGCCTGAATTTATATTGATTAATCTTTAAACCTGGGAACTTATGTTATGAACAAATATGTCCGAAAATAACGAACATTGAAACCACAAATAGTAGGTCAGTAAAAGACTGATAATCTCCATAATACTGAGAAGTGGAGGATGATCAAATTTGGTTTCGGAGGGATACAGACGTGATTCAAAAAACAAACAAGGTAAGCCGTTAATATCGTAAATTTGTCATTATACGGGCTCAGTGTTTCTTGAGACATTTTCAAAAGTGTAGATACGCGAATTATCAGCCTTTATCATTCGTAAATTTACAGTATTCGTAGTTTGTCTCAGCAAACGTGAAGATATAGTAAAATATTTAACCACTGAGTCTGCAATGTACAATGTCCAGAAACAATTAAAGTTCTGTACATTGCAGATTCGTAAATTCCAAGCTATTCAAATGGTTACGGATGCAGTGGCGCTGCGACGCTGAGAAAACAAGTATTGATGATGACGCACGGTTTGTAATCGAAACTGTTTTTCAATGGACTCGTAATTTTATTATTCTAACATTATAATTTATTATTGTCTAATTGTCTTTTGGAAACTCTCCATATTATTAATATTGACTATGACTATAAACCAGTAGCCAAATATTGCTGTAATATTTTACTATTTATTGCACACGAACGTAAAAAATACGGGTAAATTAATTCCAGCAAAGCTTAGAAGACTACTATTTATGAGGTCCTGCATCGATACAAACCTAAAGCCTAAACTCAGAAAAATGTTGATAAATAAGCAATTAACATTTATAAATGTAACTGCGACCACAATTTTCGTATTGAAAATGTGCGGAAGGAAATTAGAAGTAATGGTAAAAAATAATTTGGTTAATAAATGAATTTATTTATTAAATCAAGGAACTAATAATAAGAACAGTTTCGATTATAACGAACCACGTCTTTTTGACTTCATACTTATACTGCTATTACTCGTTTGCTCATCAGCTTGAAGAGTAAGGGTTGAATCATACCATATCAAATCGAAACCATTCAAAATGTTCTTATAAATGGACAAATATGGCCATCGGCATAAGTAGATGGTAAATTTTATTAAAAAACAGATATCTAATATACCATTGACTTCTGCTGATGATCATACCCTCAACAACACTTGTTAAGTAAATTTGGAATTACTCTTCATTGGGCCGGCATTTGATTTCACGGCAAATTTTATTCATATTACACTGTGAACTCATGAATTTAAAAACATATAATTTCTGTGCACAAACTTTAAAATTGTGTATTTTTAAGCTAAAGTATTCTAATTGACGCATTTTCCAATGGAATTGTTGACTTTTGTGAAGCAAACATGAGTGAAGACCGTAAAGATTGTCACAGTTTGAATTTGATTTAAACGCAATACCTTTAGGACGATAATCTTGGACTTAGTTCTCGATGAGATCGGTTTCTGGTAAAATCAGGGGATAACGACATAATATTTAACATTCCACTCGAATTGAGGTTATATCGCTAAAGTGGATTCCTTAAGGGTTACTCTATTCGTAGACACGGGTCGGAAAATGTAATCGACCACGCGCCAAGTCACTCCACAAACGAAGCAGACACAAACATTCAACATTACGTTTGTACTTACCAGTACCTACTTTCCCAAAGATTTGAATAAAAAAATACCAGTCAGAAATTTTCCTAAAGCGAGCCACAAAATGTTATACTTGTATTATAAAAATATTCTTGTAAATCCGTGCGTGTTCTCATGATGGCGTCAATTCGAAGTGGGGGCCGAGTGTCCGAGGACGAGATTTTCTCATAATTCGCTACTAAGCGTGTCATCGGATTTCTTGGTTATACATTACGCATTCAAAAGCGAATTGTGAGGAAAGCTTATACAAGGCACTCTGTGTAGAGACTGTATAAGGGCCAATTTATACCAGCAAAGAGATTAAAAAGACCAAGTCGCGGGCTCACACGAATTTACGCGAATGCGTGCAAGTAAGGTGTGCGTTACGTTGTTGAGTTAAGGTTGAATTCGTTATGTTCAGTTTTGGATGAGACGCTTCAACGCGCTTCGGCTCTGCGCTAGTACAAATTGACCCAAGTGTAGGTACATTTGGTCTTGGTTGGGTGGGTCGGGTGGTGCGGGTGCATCACGTCAGGCGGCAGGAGGGCAGGCGGCCGCACGACGAGTGCCAGCGGCGCTTGTGCCGCGCCGAGTCGGCGTCCGACAGCTCCGCCGTGGAGAGCGTGCGGGAACCGCCGTCGCCCAGCTCTGCAACCGTTATTTATTACATGTATAGCCGTAGCAACAAATACCACGTAACAGCCGTGACGTAGCTACAGGGAGGCAAGTCGGCGAATTACCATGGTATAGGGCCCCTACATTAATAAACCAAAACGATCGTAGATGGACGGATCGCATATTTTTGCACCATTAATCTCTCCCGTGTTTGTATATACGAACTAAATTTCGTCAAAGTCAAAAATTCGAACACAGGAAGGACAAATGCGAGGGAGAAGGGCCCAGTTACGTCACTACAGCAGACAATACTCATGTATTAACACTAGTTCTTAATTGAGTGCCGTCTCAAACTAGGATTCCAGAATACGTTTGCGACAAAAATATTTTATTGACTACAATGTGTCATAAACACTGACTAAGACTTATTAGCTATGACCGCGACTAGAGGTAAACTATCAGTGTAAAGCGTGTTCTGAAAAACTCAGGGCCTGACTCATGAACTAGCTATCGTAATGCCTAGACTTCCAGTAATAATAGATAAACAATGGGATTTAAATTTTAAAAGGACATATTGGGCATTACTACGGTATAAATTAGCAAAGTCATAAATTGGACGCGACAAGCCACCAACCACATTAGTGACATTGCTAGAACGGCAATCACGTCTTATATTCAAATAAACGTATCAAGTTTGCAACACTTAGTTAGTAGTAGAGTTAAGTTTGACTAAAATGGACACACTCAACTTAGAATATCGATTTATTTGATTTATCTTTAAGCGAGCGTTCATAGAATCCTCGAATGTATTACATTCGATGTTAATAAAAATTAGACAAGATAGCTTATTTCTTTATTCTCTTATAGGTAGCTATTAGATACAATCGTAACTATGATAAGCCTATAATGAATACCTATCTATCTATCCTGTATGTGTGAACATCCTGAGTAATACTTCATTATCTATTGGTGTTTTTGTCCACTTGTCTTATCTGAATTATAATTAGATGATTTATTAATTGTGTTATTATTTGATAAATCCACACTCGGCAAACATTTCGTTAGTGGCACTTAAAGATTACTGCAGCAGTTTGTTGCGCTATTTATTAATAGAAACTAAAGATAATCTACAAGCCAAAATCATGCAAATATTTCAGGAAGTAGACCAGAAATGTTTTCAGTACATTCTAGCAACTTTAAGTGAATTCAATACATGACTCATTATAAAGTAAGTTAATCAGTTTCAATATTCATGAAACAATCGATGCCGTCGTACTCATTCAAGGACGCTCTTACTAAGACATACGTACAGAAAGTTTGGAAATATGTACCTTAGAGAAAATATTTTTAAACTAAAATAACAATGGGTTGTAAAAGAGACACGTATTTGAACAATGGGAATCATCCTATAAATAATTTGTCTATAATTAATACTTATACAAGTTCAACGCACCTATGTCAGCAGCATCCATAATGGTAGCTAATGAAACAGATACAAAAGTAATACATTTAATAATATTACCCGATAAGTACTACTACATCAACGATAAAAAAATACAATTATGTATTATAATTATATTAATAAATATATATTATAGATGCGCCAAATAATGCACACCTACACCACCCGATATGAAACGATAGGTTTTCCTTTATAGTATTTCCAGAAACAATTTTTGAACAATTTAGTTTTTGCAGTTACTAACGCCATTGATATAATGACAATATCACGTTACATGTATGTACAGGTTGGAACATCAAAATAAAACAATAAAACAATATACTATAAGACAAAATTACAAAACTCTAGGTACTGTGAAACTAGGTAGTTAAAAACTTCACATACGTTTACAATTACGCAGTTTGGCGCATTATAATATAATGAAGGAAGATAAAAATAGAAGATATAAATTGTGTTTATTTTCTTATGAATATTAGGTGGATAAATAATAGAAATAACATAGACATTCATTAAAAATATACTTGACGCATCAAAATCAAACCATTTTAGGATAAAAATAGCACACGTAACGAGCTGAAAAGTATCTGAATAATAGACAACATGAACTAATTCGTCGATTACATTAGCTTAAAATATGAAAATACATAGCTGACTTCTGAATCAATAACTAGTAGGTTTAGTAATTAGAGATGTCACGCGCATGCAAGCAACCCACCAACCTAACTCAATGAACAAACGCGGGCGCGGACTGGGCCGGCCACGCGGCCTTCGCCTTCTGCAAGTATAAGAAAGCCGAAGTTCCGAGTTAAGCAACTGAGAACGGTGATATCCGACTTGGTGATAGGACTTGCAATAATAATACTTTCGTAACCATTCCGATTGCAACAGTCCTTCTTTAGGAAGACTAGCTAGGTAACACATTAATAGAGATACTCGTATTTTAATTAGATATATAGTAATCTATATATAGTAAGTCTATTGATACGAAAAAATATTGAACGGTTTGGACATCGTCCACGTAAATCACTGCCGCGGCACAGAAAGGCCTCTACATGCAATATCGCATACCTAATGGTGATATTGCATCTTTTTAAAAGTATCTAAATCTGTGAATGTAGATTGTATGTACATTGTACAATTTGTACATACTTACTACTACATACTTATTTTTTTAAAAGTGGGTGTTTTTTAAGACTTCGCTTGTTAAGTTTCAGAATATATTAGACAAGAGGTTATCAGGGAAATCTAATTTCGATGGATAACATAGATGCGACTCGCAGATGCGACACTTAATTTGAATTTATATAACAAACATAATTAATGACTTGTCATATATTACTCATGAAAGGTATTTATTACGCCCAACTACTGTAAAAAGTTGAGTCATATTGGAAATCACTGAAATAAACAGTAACATTCATGCATAAAGTGCTGTGGAAGACATAAAAAGCCGTTATATTACATTAGCGTCGTCGCTACCTTTTAGTTTTCCAAGCATGTGTTAAGCATATACGCTAAATTATTTTCGTAACATTGTATGATGATGAATGTGAATAACTGACTTATATACTGATATTGAAGTTGAAGGGTGGCCTATCACCTAAGCGAAGCCAAATAAATTCCCAATGATAATTATTCCACTGATTGTGGAGCAGAGATTGTGATGTGCAATATTGTTACTTCCGCGAAACCCTTATGTGATCCCTGACTGCCTCATGAGGGCAACCGGGGTCTTCACTGAGGCGACCTCTCACGTAATACAAACTATATTACTGTAAAGTTTCATATTAATCCATTCAGTATTTGCCAGAATCCCTTGGCACAGACCAAGTTAAAAGGGAGCTCTGAAAACTGTTTTATACACTTGTTTTGTTAAGTAATAAACACATTTTGAAATTTTAGTTTGATCTGCTTGTAAGGGTAACGAACATCCATCCAAACAAACTTTCGCATTCATGATTTTATAGCGTCCCGCCCGCTTCGCTTCGGTATTATACATACAAAACCTGCCTCTTGAATCACTCTAGCTATTAAAAAAGAAACCTGATTCGAAATCCGTTGCGTAGTTTTAAAGATCTATGCTTGCTTATACAAACACGAAAAGCGACTTTGTTTTATACTATGTTTTTTAAAATAAATGAATGGGTACCCCGCTTGACCCCAACTAGCCTGATGTTAAGCGCTGTTGGAGCCTAGTATTAAGTGCGCTTACCCAATAAAAACTTTATTTATATCTCTTTACCGGAACACGGATTCCGGTAAAGAGTTCCACAGATTAACCGTTTGCACTATGAATAAAGAGGCTAAGCGCTTTGTGCGAGTGTTAGGAACCTGCACCATAAATCGGTGTCTCCTCGCCGTATCCATGCTCGTCCGATCCCCAAAATGGAACCGATAGAAGACCGAAAGTCCAGCACAACGGTGATCAAGACTGTCTATAAGACTTTGATTGATACTGTGTAGTGAAGTAGGAAGGAAGGATAGTGCAATGGTGTATGCTCACCGTGTCTCAGGTCGCGCTCGGTGTAGTAGTCCTGGGCGGAGGCGTAGTGGCGCTCCACGAGGTAGGGGATCACGGTGGACGTGTGCAGCTCGTCCGAGCGGCGCGAGCGCGGGCCCACCAGCCGCTCGCCCGCCTCCAGCGGCGGCGTCGCCTGCACCCACCTGCAACGCGCAGCAAAGTCTTATACACGGTGACTTTTTAATCACTATCCAAATTTTTTCGGGACATTAGGTATCGTTAATAGAGCCCATTTCTGCAAAAAAAATTTTTACAACAAATTCATTGTCTCGATCCAATTATAAATTTCACATGGTTACCGTTTCGTAGTACTGGCGGTAATACCGTCTTACCTTTAATTCGTACCTTAATTCGTAATACCATTGATATTTATCATTTTGCGTACTAAATATTTACGCCAGAAATGGTAACCATGCGAAATTTATAATGGAATTCGGGATAATAACTTTGTTGTGAAAATATTAACTATATTTTTGCAGAAATAGGCTCTAATGATACCTAATGCCCAGAAAAAATTTGGATAGTGATTAAAAATTCGCAACGGATTTTGATGCGGTTTTTTTTTTATTGATAAGAGGTATTTAAGAGGAAGGTGTATATGTATATAGTATTGCACACGTGCGAAGCCGGGGCTTGCTGGGAGAGGCCGTTTGTTCTCAGTAGGTCCACCCCGAAGTGACGACCGAAGCTTGGGCCGTCACAAAGGTATTCATATAATATTACTCGCGGCTTCATGTATAGATCAGAGTTGTTCAAATAATAGGTATAGTGGTAAAATGACCCCGAAACTTCGGAATAGGTCCTCTGGTTCATGTTTAATAAATACACGATAGTTAATTGATGTCTACAATGTATGGAGGCTAAATAACTGATGTGGCGCTTACTGTACTTATAGACTTCTCAATTAAGATAATATACTAGTTTGAAGAGGATGATAAGGTACAATTAAATACGAAATTTTATTGGAATTGATGTCTCAAAAGATTATCACTGCTACTAGTAAGAGGAAATTTCCAGCACACCAAGATTCTAGTATGATATCGTATACACCTACTTAATAGGCCGCATTTATTTATTGATAGTGGAAAATAGAGATAAATTAAGTAGCGAACGTAACAATGTAGACATAATTTAAACAGGAAAACATTTACGTCATTAATCTCTTGGGACTTGGTATACATGATAAATACACTATTAACATACATACTGAGAAATAAACAAGCCGTTTATCGTAACTGCAGGTACCTATTTAGTAAAGGTCATTTGGTCTTTCCGTAAAAACAATATTGCATGTGTTGTTAATTACCACTTGGCATTTCAACAATTTAAATTAGACAATACAAAGGGATGCAAGGCTATTACTTATTCACTAAATCCACTCGATTAAATAAAATTAGCCATATCAGACAATCACATACATAACTCCCAAAGTAAGCAGCTTGAGCACTTTATGTTATGAATATCTAGGCAACGAAGTTACCATAAATATAATATGTACTTGAATACAAATGCAAACACCCAGTTTACGACACAAAAACAAATGTTCATCACATGAAAGTTTGTCCTGGGTAGTGAAGTAGAAAGTTGTAGTGAACATAGCATCTGACACAGTGGAGGAACATGTCTCTTGGTATGGTCCAGACCAAACAGTCCGGTGATGATGACAAGGCCGCCCTGGCCATCATCGTACAGTTCGGTGATGATGACAAGGCCACCCTGGCCATCATCGTAGTCATTTAGAAAAAAAAAAAGGTCCAGACCAATGTTTAGAAGGTATATGTATAGCAATGTATTTATTTACAAACACAAAATATCTAAGTTATCTGTAGTCTAATAGCCATAGTACAAGTTTAGGATTAGTGCCCACACTAAGCCTAAACTTGTAGTCCCAATTAGAAGTGGCCCAGCATAGAATGTCTTGGGTTAATTTTGTATTTACTAGCTCGTACCCGCTACAGTAATGTTTATTGTCCATGTCCAATAATGTAACGGTATTTACAATTTGACTGTGACAGTTGGTTCTTATCTAAATGGATGTGTGGTGTGTGTAACTCACGCGTGTCTCTTGATCTCGTGCACGGTGGGCCGCAGCGCGGGGTCCCGCTGCAGCATGCGCGCCAGCAGCGCAGCCAGCGCGGCGCCCAGCGCGGCGGGCGGCGGCGCCGGCTCCAGCCGCCCGATGGCCTCCAGCAGCCGGTACACGTTGTCGCCCTCGAACGGGTAGCGCCCCGTCGTCATGTTGTATCTGGGCGTACACGAGTATTGTACCCTTACTAACACTATCCTAACTACGCTCTCGGCAAGGTTTGACTGGCAGTACATGAACCATTGTTTGATGGTTCAGGTACTGACTAATGAACAAATAATTAGAACTTAATTTTTTTTTACATCGCCATCTAGCTCCAAATAAATACATATTAAACATAGGAAACACCCAGACCAATACAAACAGACATGTAAATGAACACAAATGTTTGTACTGTGTGGGAATCGAACCCACCACCCTCGGCTCAGTAGGCAGAGGTCACTACCAATTCAGTCATCAAGCCAGTCAAGAACTTAATTGTAAATGTAATAATAATAATTTGTAATGTAATATTATATACCCACAATCGCCACGCTGGGCAGGCGGGTTGGCCATCACGGGCGGGCGTAGCTGCTTGTTCCGGTGACGCTACGCCTTATATCATGATGGTAATACCGCCACCAGTCGGTTTGCCAGAGCCTCGATTGTTGTTCGGCAGAATGCACAGTGACAGGCTCCCTTACATCCCAAATGTAATGATCCTTCAAAAAGGATTATTCCACTTTTCCCCACCTAGGCGCCACTGGTGGGCCAGATTCCACTGCTTTAAATTAATTGTTATTCTGCCCTTCTGAATAATCCCTTCAATAAAGATCGGAGGACTATCAGATAAGGTATTTAGCCTGATCCCCTACGTAGCTTGGAACGCCGCTGTTGCGACGCTCGCTGTTGCGAATTATTTTTCCACTGCTTATGTCGTCATTGGTTTACAAGCCTCCAATTTTATGATCAGGAATGACACCAATCCGAAATCATTTTCACTGTCTCATGTGCTTGAATGGTTAACGTAATATTGAAGTCTTTTTCTTAAAAATGTTGTTTTTTTAACTACTAGATGAATATTTTTTACACACATTATGTCTTAGGAGTAACAGTAGGAGTAGTCTGTCCATCATTCCTACATTATTTAATTTCAATTCTACAGACTAAATTTTTGTCATGCAATCAGAAAGCTATTCATGTACTTATTATTATGCATACTACTTTTCATACTGCTTGTGGTATCTGGCAGGTCATCAGTCTAATTGAAATCTGTTAGTTAGGTGTTGGTATTTGGAAATCTTCCAATTCCCATTGATGGATGGTTGTTTATTAAATTATTTAGCTGTGAATATACTAATTAAGAATTTACACCTTCATGTATTAAATATGGCCTGTATTCATGTCAGGTGGGATATCTCAATTTTCTAATCATAATTAGTATTGAAACTACCAAATGATCTAACTATTGTTATTGATACTTTATACACAAACCATTCTAGAACCTATATTTATTAGCTCTGTTTTATACACTGAGCACAGTTAAATCAGTTCTACACTTGAATAATGTAGTTCAGGTTTAGCATATGACTCAGCATTGAAACTGGGTGACCTGAACATTTCCATCTACATACTAATAATAACACAATCCCCCTGAATCATACATGGAATTATCAAGTTCTGAAAATCTTATCCTCATAATCTATTGGAACATTACAATTGAATACTTCAGTGAGACCCTTGTTATTGTTGTAAGTAAACTTAACTATGAATTATGTATCTGTACTTGTGGACTTACAATGTTACTCCGCTGCTCCATATATCCACTTTGATCCCTGAAAATTGTTCAGCTCCATTTGCAATTTCTGGAGGTTGGAAGGCAGGCGAGCCCTGCCCAGTATAGCAAGTGTCTTCAGGAGAAAACATATCTAAAGCCTGAAAGCAAAAATAAAATTGATTGGGATCAATAATTCAATACTAAATTGATATTTGTTTTATAGTCTTAGTTATTTTATAATAATGTCACAATAATTTCATGCAATTAAATAGTCTTCTACAAACAAACCTCAGCTACACCAAAATCTGTTATTTTGAGTGTTTGGTCCAGAGTCAGAAGCAAATTTCCCGGCTTGATGTCCTTATGCACTACTCCTTGACCATGCAAGTACTCCAGCCCGTCTAGTAACTGAGTGAAGTAATCATGTGCCTGTCTTTGTGGAAACTTTTTGCCAGGACTTGACTCTAACATGTCCTAAAATAAGAAAATATATGATTTATGACCTGAATGAGATATGAGACCACTTATGATTCAGAACTTTTACAGCCAATTAAATCACTATTAAATTTCAATTATTTTATCAACAATTTATTACCTTTAATTCGTATTAACATCATGTAAAGGATAATGAAAAAAGTGCCACATACCTGCAATACACCTACACAAAACTCCATAACAAGATACATTTTTTGTTTTTCATCATTATACATTACATCGACTAGTTCTATCACATTTTTATGTCTAAGTATCCGCAGTAGTTGAATTTCTCTCTGTACATTTTGTTCTCCATTTGGTATTCTTCGCAGCTTCCTCTTTTTCAAAATTTTAACAGCTCGCCTACACAACGACTCGGAGTCCAACATTTCTTTCACTTTTCCATAAGATCCTTCTCCCAGAATATCTCCCATAACATATTTTCCTACCATTTTGCATTTTTTCTTCTTACTTCTGTAAATTATATCTGCACTATCAACTCTATGAAAAAATAGGTTAGTTTGGTCTAGAGCAACAAGATCTAAGTCTTCAATCTGGTCGTCGTCAAGCCAAGTCACAGAGTTTGGCTCAGGACTTCCTTCGATCAGGAAATTCTCCTCACTTTCTTGCGGTGCAATGATGTTTGATACTTCAAATTCCACATTTTCAGCATCTGGAAGACTTTCACTACTACTGATTTTCCTACACATTCTTGGATCCATTATCTATCAAAACAATACATTTGGAAAACTATCTGAACTAAGTGTTTCGCAAGGCTTTTTCTCATTGAAATTAATCCTTGTAACGAAGTATTTTCAAAATTGATACATATATAAATATTCCTCAAAATTTTAAATGTATAAGTGGATAGAACATGAAATTAATTTTATATTTTTATTTGAAGTTAAATAAAGTACGAGTGATCGCGCAATCCACAAAACGAGATGAGACCACAGACAATATATATTTTTTTTAAGAAGACGTCAAACAATCATGTCATAGACAATGTTTTACTAAACTTGTGTCAGACATTCAAATAATGCTTTGTTTAGGTAAGCGACACTTAAGAGTGTTACGATTTCATTGTTTATGAAAAAGAAGGTCCAAGCCAAGCCAATCTTATAAAAAAAGTACGATACGAAAAAACATGGCGCGAAACGGGACCTACCGTTTCAATTTGTTTCAATTTACAGAAATTATTATAATTCCCTCTTTGTGTTATTTTAAATTATATATATACAAACATGTTTAAGTTAGTAAAAGAACGCATTTTAATGGAACTTTACGGTAATGCATGCTTAGACCTACATCAAATTAATAGCTTTAATAAATAATTTAATACACAATAAGCTAAAGATATTTTTATTTGTATATTGTGTATTTAAGTGATTGCACAGGGCCTTACCAATAAGGTAGGTAATCTATTTCCGTGCGCTTACTCATAATAATTGGGGGCGTGCTTTGTTTTACAAACCAAAATACTTTTTAATTATTAGGAGAGATAAGAGTTTTATTAATTGCTTGACAAAAAATTGCTACCTACTTGTCTTACGGCCGTATTCACAAACGTTACTATGCGTCGCGGGAACGCACAGGTCCCCAAAAACGTATAGGATTTTGGGCACTGTGCGTCCGCGCGTCGCATAGTAACGTTTGTGAATACGGCCGTTAGTGACATTACACTTAAAGTTTTAAGTAAAGTTTATTACTTTTGTACTAAGTAGGTCTGTAGACTGGTATAAATCGATGTCATAAATAAAAAGTAAGGAGATAGGTAAATGAAAAAGTCACAGTATTGTTTGAGTACTTTTATAATGTACCTCTATACATTTATTTTACTATAACGTTACATTATACCTAGGTGTGCAGTCATTAAACAATAGGTATGAAAAATACATAAGTAAGTAGATAATTATTCTTTTTTACACATTACAATACCTTATGCATAACACCTAGGCAGTATTTATTGTATATTAAAGTGTAACATTAATAGCAAAAGAAATAAGTATAAATTACAACCAACTTTGGTCAAGGAGATGAATTCACCCTGATTGGTAAATACATAGGTATACCTAATGGTTAATTTTTTCCTTTTTTGTGGTGTAATGCTATTAGTGGCAGACGAGCAAGCGGCCTGTCTGATGTTAAACAGTAACACAGTCATGTCGCTGCCTACCGTGAGAAAAAAAATAGGAACATTAATGCTTGTATTGTTGGTTCATCTCCTTCTTGAGAATAGCGAGGCGCGTCAGGCAGGCGTCCCTCCAGGCGCGACGCTCTTGCAGTCTGTCCAACGGCACCATGGCGTTCAACTGGTTGCAAATGCTCTCCGCGCTTCTGCTCGCAGTCATACGTGGGTTCGGTCCGAACTTTTCACTAACACTGTGGATGGTGTCGCCATACCTGGAAATGAAATAGATGTTGTCACTTCATTTCTTTTTTCAATGCAAATTATGCAAAAGTTTTCGTTTGATTCAGTATCGGTATTTAATAGACCATTTATTATTATAGCTTCCCCCACAGTCCGGTGACGATGAAAAGGCCGCCTGGCGCTTTGGCTATTATCATAGATGATACTACGATGATAGCCAAGGTGGCTGTGACGTCGTGACTACGAAGTCATTTATAAATAAAAATACCTACATTTAGGTATGTCTAACTGTTTTTATGTTCGAATTTAATGTAGGTTCCTACTCGGTTTGCTATATTAAACAAACTATAAAAAAATTGTAGAATTAAAAAGATAAAAGTTTTTGTACATGTACCTACAATAAATGTTATGTAACTAGGTAGGTACCTACAGTCGATTTGTAGGACTTATCACAAAACAGAAAATAAATGTATAACTAATGGTAATTAAATTTCAGATAAGTATCGTACCTATCCATGTACCTACCTAATCTAAACGGATAACTTATGATATTACGAGAAGAACTAAGACACTCTTGTTTCAGTCCACAAAAATTAGGTTTTATAATTAACTTTAATGAATGTGCCTTTTGTATGAATCTGGAAGCTACATCAATTAAAGTTTCCAAGAAACACTATCATTTTGTGTCATTCATGACTCATGCAACGATAATTGTTACAAAAAAATATAATAATAACCATATATAATTGTTGATATTCTTCATTGGAACAGTAAATTATTATGAATTTTTATGTGTTTTAACTCCATTAAGATAAGCGCGTTACCAATATATCTGAGTAGCTATGTTCAGCGGCCTATCTCCGAGAAAGAAATCATCTGGTACCTAATCGTTTTTTTCCACGTAGGTAACTAATCCAATCCAACATTCGCAGTTGTCGCATCGGAAACTTGACATTCATTTCTACTTAACACCAACTTTAAGAACGAAATCTTCTCGATTCCGAAGTTATTCTTTCCCTATGGGAATAATATGTCTATAGATATTTCAATAGATTTACCTTTCAATATAACTCTTCATTCCCTCTGCATTCAGGTGCGCCGTCTCCAAGGAGCCGATGAAGGCATACCGCATGCCCAGGCCTTCCGAGATGACCTTATCGATGTCTTTTACATCCACAATGCCGTCATCTACTAGACGCCAAACTTCGTTCAGGATAGCGTACCTTAAGTGTTAAGAAAAATAAGGTGTAAGTATAGTGACAGGTAAGTTATTTATTTAATTTCATTAAGTAAGTAACTAGTACCTACACGTATCTAACTATAATGTACTTAGCCGGTATAGCTTTGATCCGTAAGCTAAGAAGTTTCAGAGGTTGTTGTCACGATATATTTTTACTTTTGGTATCTTTTCAAATGTGCGATTATTAGCGCAAGTTAATATAAGCTTTCTGTGTGCGCCAATAAAAAATGAAGAACCAATGCTTTTGAGACCTATTTGTATAAACTATTAACTACATATTTTAAGCAATTGCAACACTTGCACATACATTTATCGAAACTTACTGTATGCGGTTGAGGACAAATCCATCGATTTGCCTAGACAGGGACACGGGTTCCTGGCCGATCTCTAGCATGATCTCCCGAGTCTTCTTCGCTACCTCCGGCTTGGTCCACGGAGCAGGTACGACTTCCACCAGTGGGACATAGTAAGGAGGGTTTACGGGGTGAGATACGATGACCTGGAAAATTATTGAGACATTATTAATTTATATTATTTTACTTTTCATAAAAACATACATAATAGTAGGTACGATTTACAAATAGGGTAACGCTTAAAGGTTAAAATGAATGTAACGTAGGAACCCAAATTGGAAACAAGTGTGTCTTGAGGAACATAAGCCTAGTTTGTCCACCACAAAGAGCAAAACGGTCCATTGCGAATCAGACTCGCGAAAATGAATTATGACATCGTTATAAAAAAATTACGACTACATAATAGAAGCTTTCTTCTAAACCAAGACTTGAAACATACTCGGCCATCACGTACCAACAAACATGTAATAAAATTTGTGGTTCTTCCATGTCTAAGTGGTTGTGTCCTATTTGTGATAGGTAACTACCATGGATGTTATGATAATCTGATTTCCATATCAGTCATTTTACCTAGAGATCAGATCAATGTAATTATGTGATGTGGTCTGATGTGTGCACCTAATCCACCATTCGCGCAATCTAATCGCTACCTGATACTCAGTGTAACCTATTAATAACCTACTTACCTACCTGTTTAGTGGCGAATACTAAACATTCATTCACAGGCACATCCTACTTTGGGGACCGCTCCAAACCACCCTCATCTGCCTGTAGCTAAATATTACAGGTCGATGACGGGTAGCAGCATCACTGGAACGAGTACCTGCCCTGCTATGGCCAATCCGCCTGCCCAGCATGGTGATTATGGGTAAAGCCTCCAAAAGTTTGCCCGAAGTGGTGAACAACTGGACAGGCCTTATGCTCAGCAGTGGACTGCGGTTGGCTGATGATAATGATGGTGATTAAGTAGGTATACCTTACCTGCGCTTTATGCTTCAATCCCTCCGAAAACAGGGAAGGCAGAGTAGTGCTCGTAGAACTGGATAAGATGGTCTTGTCGTCCACAACTTTGTCCAACTCGGAGAATACTTTTTTCTTCAACTCTAGACTTTCAGGGACACACTCCTGAACAAATATTGTGCCCTTGACGGCGGTTGCTAGATCTGTAGATCCTGATTAAGAACAAACATTATTTAGTAGGTAGGTACATACGCAGACGTGGCAAAGGTAGGTATGGTTATTATTATACTCGTATTTATAATTCGCTTTCATACGTCAATAGATCATAATGTGTACCTACCATACTTTCAAAACGGCAAACTTTTCAGTAGGTACCTATTTACCAAATTAGATTGCATTTCCAAAGTCTGTAATGGGAAACAGGTGTTTTTTTTTGTTTGTCCTATTATTGTAACAGTTTTCCTATCGTATTGTTTTCTACGTGTACCTACCTAGTAGCCCTATGGAAGTTGTACCTTGCACCTTGCTTATCTAAAAAGCTATAGATATATAAACCTAGTGTCTAATGTGTACTTTTATGTGGGTAGGTATTGTAAGTGCACGATTGTTTGCATATGGCCCTTATCAATTTGAAAATGCAATCATTGTAGTATAATAGGTATAGGTATAGTATTGTGAATCATAGATTAATGAACAATCGAGTGTTTTGTAAACATTTGTTTATTGTTCTATTACTTCCGTGTATCTACAATGAATTCATATCATGAACTGTTTCCTCTCTTCTTTTTATTGATGACCTATAGAGCAGACATAAGAACCAACTTGCGGCTATGGTTATTTAGTTATTTGGCAAGTCTAAAGTTTTCTATTTCGTTTAAAATAAATCAACGCGACGATGTATAAGTACGTATCTGTACGTACACGTACACAGTGTAAGTACCTAAAATAACCCGAAATCAATTAACGACCTTTTGGTATCGTTTCACTACCTACTATTAAAAACAGTTATCATTATCAGCCTGTCGCAGTCTACTACTAGACATGGATCTGCAGTTCTTTTTACATTTTGGATTTCTTACATCCAGCTCTTGCTAGGCATGCTGAGCAAATCGTCACTCCATAGCGTCACTCCACCTGCCCTGACGGCGTCCTACACTTCGTTTTCCTACCCCAACGGTTGTCGGTTCTGCGGTTACCAATAGAACTACATTTAATGTTTGACTATTGCACATTCTGCAATGACGAACACTCAACCTACCCCTCTGCCAAAATTTGTCAAACAAACACCTGGGTGTCCAATGCATAGAGTCCATTGTCCATAGCTAGACGACACATTTGAGTAACTGATAGGTATGTATGAAGCCGTCTCTACAAAGCTTTGTCTGTGTCTGGGTGGGCGCGAAAACTGCCCTTCAGAGCTCTACGATCAAATCTTTCATTCATACACAATTTAAGAGCCCCGCTGTTGTCGGTGGAGCAATTTTGAACTAACCTTTAATGCACTTGAATTGTTCGTCAGCATTAAGATGGCCTCTCAAAAGTCCGTCCTTTTCTAAGGTCTTCAGCTGCACTTTGATGTCGTCTAGGGCGTCCGAGACTTGCTTTGCGATGATGTCGTACACCGTTACCTGGTAGCCGACAGACGCGAATAGCATCGCCCACGAGCGTCCGATCAGGCCGCTGGAAAAAGAAAATAAGATGTCTAAGATAAAGATAAAATATTTTAAAAATATTTCCAGCTTTTTTATGCGAGAGGCGGCAGACGAGCAAGTGTAATGCCTGATGGTAAGCAGTCGACACCGCCCACGAACACCCGCAGCTCTAATCGAGTTTAGGGTCGCTGCCGGACTTTTAAATATGAATAAGCTCGTTTCTTGAAGGTTCCTAAGTCGTAGGTGGTCGGAAAGACTGTCGCAAGAAGTTGGTTGGTTGGTTGGTTGCGAGGCGCGAGGCAAGAAGTTCCTCATAAAGTAGGTACCAGAGCCGTCTCTACCAGAGGGTGGCAAGGGGTGACGGGCGCTGCCGGGGCGGCGCGGCGCATGTCCCCCCTGGCTTAAGACGGCCCTGTAAAGTACATAGCGATAGATTTCATTTTACTTTTCATACAAGCATGAAACCTTAAAATTGGGTTGACAGCTTTACAACGACAGGTTTTGAATAGAACTAGAGAATTGAATTCTTTCAATCATTCCATTGGAAGAAAGCTTCCCTAACATTATAAATGCAAAACTTTGTCTGTCCGTTAAACTTTCGCGTCAAACCAACTGAACCAGAGACTTAGACCAGACCAGATTCTTATTCTTAGGCTACTTTTAATCAAAAACGGGTTATTGTCCACGCGGACTAAGTCAGGGACACAGCAAGTGTCTTGCAAAATTGATTATGTACTATTATTAAGTAGGTACATTCAGATTTTCGCATAGTACCTACCAACTAGATATTAGAGAAAGGGAATCACTACTCAATAATTCATACCTCCGTGCTCGTACCACATGTAAGTACCACAACACTAATGAGATCTCAAAAGAGTCATTATGATGGAGAAATCAATATCGGTGTACCTAGTGAATTACCTCCATAGTTCATTCGTGTTAAGAAAATAGTGACTGACAGGTCACTGACAGGCCACTAGCCAATTAAAACGCTAGAATAGATATAGGTATTTGTATTAGTATAAGCACTATAAACTGGCTTGATTGCATATTGTCACCTTTTCTAACACCTCCATATTGCTTGGAGATAGGGACGCATTACCTCAGAACGCATCTGTATTCTTTTGATATTGGATAGGTAGTTAAGACATTATTATTGTACAAGTTTAAAATGTAAGTATACATGCCACGAACCACGAGAGCTGCTGCCGACAAACTGTTACAACAGTTTGGCAGATATCCAAATTGTAATAGCGTGTATATCTTATGAATAAAATAAATTAAAAAAAAAAGAAATTATAATTTATATAACTATAGTAACTATTTCTTAGCAGTGAAATATAGGCACGACGTTGATTTTTGTTAACCAATAGAACATCTATTAATGTATCTCATAAAACACTTTGGAGATTGTAGTATTTATTTTGTAGGTGTATTATGTAATGTTTTCTATTATCAGTAATGTAACTGTGAATATAACAGCTTATATAATGATGTTTTGATTTTATCTTTTGCTTATGTTTATTTTACTACCATGTTATCACATGTAAATTAACCTTTGCTGACATCACGTCTATCATTCGAGGGTTTGGCAATTAGTAAAAAAAATAATTGGTACAATAAGAAAACATCATCCACTTGCGTTATTAGGTCTTAGGTCTTATGTCCTTCTCTCAATCCTACCGAAATGGTTTAGAAAGTTTTTTTTTTATTTTTCCGCGTTATCACGCAAGGTGTATCATGCGAAAAAAGTATCAAAATAATATTTGTAGAAAATGTATGGTCTTCTATAGGGCGTTATCTATATGTCATCGACTAAGTAAATATATTAGGTACCTACGTATTTAGAGTCCAGTTAATAAACTGTCATCAACATTAGCCTATTACAGTCCACTGCTGGACATTGGCCTCTCCAGTTGTTCGCCACTTAGGTCAAACATCTGGACGATATACCCATAATCGCCACGCTGCTGGGCAGGCGGGTTGGCGATCGCTGGGCATAGCTTCTTGCTCCGGTGACGCTGTTGCTCGTCATCCATCTGTGGTATTTAGCCACGCCTTAAATTGTGATGGTTATACCGCCACCAGTCGGTTGCCAACGCCTCGTTTGTTATACGACAGGATGCACCACGGGCAGGTGAGGTTGGCTTGGAGCGAAATGATGATAGGTCGCTCCCTTACATCCCGATAATAAACTGTAGCCCTAATTTTTAATGAGCTGCAACTTTTTAAAAATGAGCACACTTTTCTGGCAAGCAATCAAGCTTTGCTTGAATTAAATTCAGAAAAAGAATGTATGACTTTCTATTAATGGGACTTTTTGCAAATTGGCCTTTAAAACCTAATTTTGCATTCCTACTGGAAATTCTGTACCTAAACTGTACCTGGGACACGTTGGGTCATCTTCATTTACCTTCACTGCTGCTAACGATGGTTTATTGTCTATTATTTATAGATATGGATAATAATGTATTGCCATTAATTGAGTTAGATTGATACCTAGCATTTTTTTTATTATTAACCGACTTCAAAAAAAAGGTGGAGGTTCTCAATTCGCCTGTATGTATAACATTTTTTGTTTTTTTTTATTAGCAAATTGTTTAAACTCTGCTTTCGTAGTAGATACTGCCTACGAAATCCTACTTTATTATTATCCTCAATTTTTGGTGCACATGTTAAATAGGCAATTGTAGAACCTGTATGTCTCAAAATCGTGCTTTTCCTGTATAATGACATAATCTTAATGCAGAATTTATAAAGTAGTCATGCATATATAACCCGTGGTATTTTCCTTAAGAAATGCGAGAAGTGGTATCTAGGGAGGTAGGCATTTCTCTAAGATTGTAGAGTTGCAGTGCTAATCGGAATTAGGTACCTACTTACTTATCGATTTATATTTAATTAAAAGTGAAATATTCCTAGAATGCATATATACCTACCTAAATAATCAAATTACCTAATTAGAATTATTATTTTTTACTATGCAGATTTTATAATAATTTCAGATATCAGACAGGTATTCCTAAATGCAATTTCCATTGCTGCTGGTAGGGTAGCTACATAGGAACACAAATCATACCCTATGGAGGTACAATATTAAGTAATAGGTATGTAGTTCAAAACATCAGAAAGGTCTTGGAATCAATATGAATATATGATCCCTTACAATAATAATAGTTCAAACTACAAGTATGGATAGCATACCGGTTATTTAAGGTGCATTAAACATAGAATGCATTAGATGTTTTCAATTTAATAATAATAATAATAATAATAATAATTCATTTAATCATAACCCAAAATGTGATACAAATTAGTCATTACAATTTCATCAATGGCAGGTTTACATTAAGGTTGCAACAAAAGGTGAACCCTGACACCGAAACTAGTTATAAACTGTATTTTCAGTGTCAGTGATTCCTCGACACTTCCAAAAATATATTATTTATTTATTTTTTAACAATATATGTATTTTATTTATTTATTTTACAATGCTAAGACAATTATAATATTTATGTGTGTGTGTGTGTTTTTGTGTGTTTGTGTGTGTGTGTGTGTGTGTGTGTGTGTATGTGTGTGTGTGCGTCAAGTTATGTTAGGGGAATTATTTGAATTTGAATAATAATAATTATAATCATAAATATATATATCAAAGATCAAACATATTGAAGATAATACAACATTTTTACTACTTAAGCAGATTTTCAGTATCCATATACGACATTTTTAATAAACAAGCAGTGGTTATCCTTCTTACCTCAAATTTATTAAGAGTATAGATATGTGAAGTCTTATGTATACGGTTATACAGTTTGGCAGAGAGGGCTGTATATTGATGTTTAGCCAGAGCTGTACGGCATTTTATTGTAGGACATACATGGGTTGAGGCCCGTCGATGAGCAAGGATACTTGCATCTAAGGGAAGTGAGGTATGTTTTCGCAATATGCTTCGAAGAATGTATAATTGCCGCACCGTTAGGACCTGGCATTCTGAGTATAACAGATTCGTGGCATGTCGAATATGTTTGTGAGTCATGATCTTTAAGATGGTTCTTTGAGCTCTCTCTAGGTTCAAAAAGACAGTACTACCAGCCCCTCCCCAGACCGGGATACAGTACGATAATACAGATTGGCACAAAGCAAGATATATAATTTTAACTGTTTCTTGGTCAACTAAGTGCCTTATTGTCTTAAATATAATATTTAATGTCACAGCAAATGTTCATTCACCTTGACCTAACAATTTATTTGACTTGTGAAAGGTTTAAACAGAATCAACCTTAGCGACTGCGACTATTATGCTTGTAGATACTACTTAATAATTGTAACAAAGGACTTACCTGCCGACAATGCCCACTTTTTCAGTCTTCACTTTGGGCGCCATTGTGTTTGTCGTGCGTGCGGGCGATGCTCGATCCACAGTCCACTCTGGAATGACACCGGCTTCGACTGCACGTAGTATATATTACCATTACTAAAGCAGTTATCAGCTGTATTTTGTACTATAAGTAGTAGTAACGTTGTATCTCTCGTGGATATTCAATCTTATTTTGTCAAGAAGAAGGTCGGTTTTCGGACGAATTTCGTTACGTGGTAGAGAAATGCAAAAGTTTATATGTCCGGGGTATATCTTTTCGAGTGCTTATTTAAATTCCCGCTAATATTCCTTTAAATTATTATATGTTAAAGAAATGTTATGAGAAAATATAGGCAGTCTAGCTATTTTTCTGTAATCATTTTATAATCAAAATGTCATTATTACCCTCTACTTATCATGTACCTACTTATTTATTATGCCCTTTACGTAACAGGCGGTTGGTGGTTAGATTTTGGACGTTCTTGAGTTGTTAGAGACGCTACTGTTCTCTACAATAACTCCTTCTTGATTTGTATCAACCATTCTTTATCATCTTATAACTATATACTAGAGTCTATATCACTAAAAAGCGGCTTGTCTATGAGTTTATATACCTAGTTTAATTGAGATACATTTTGGAGAGTGTACGCAGGAGTTAATATCTCCTACTTTTTTTCGTTACCAGGCATGGAATATAGTTAAGCGTAGGTTTCCTTCTGGTAGTATGTCTGTTTCCTATTCACACGATATAAGTCGACTAAACGCGACCAAAGTAGCTTCACGGGTGTTTCGCTAAGTAGTTGCCCGCCAAGCAGGGTAAATCCTACCACAGGCTGAAAATCTGAAATCTTTTGAAAGTAAGTAGTCCTTTAGTCTACCCTTACGTCAACCACAGGTGTGATGGGCCGGTCATTTGTATTCTTTAGCTATTACCGCATGAACAAAAACGGTTCAGTTTTATAAGTACACGTTGTTAAATCATGTTATTTTTGTAACGGTTAGGCGTTAGAAATGGTCGATACTTATAGTCGAAATGACTTACTTAAAAGACGTTCTCTTTAAAATTACCCATAATAGCAATTGAAAATAAAAGAATGTGTTGAATTATTTTTAGTGTCCCGCACCAGAATTTTATTAGTTCTGAACAGAACACTTGAGATTTAATAAAATAATAAGTACATTGGCTGCTTAATTTAGTGTCACGTCAGCTTATTACTAAAAATGGAATTAGTCACAAAATAAGCAAGTCTAAATACTGAAACAATCATAAATTGCTAGTTAGACAACTACAAAATCACAAGATGCCTAATATCTGGACATAATATCTTGGTTAAAGTATTTGGAAATGCAATATCAATTCTTATGTTATTATATCTAGGTATGACAGAATAGTACAACGCTTAAATGTATCACTTAATGTGTGATCGTACAAACTTAATAAAAAATATTGTTGCTGACGCTTGTACAAATAAAGCACCAACAATAAAAAAACGAAATATATCGAAACAATATTCCTACTCAATTACTAGGGACTTAATTAATTGTATATCACATAATTTATTATTTACCAACATTGTATTTCAGTGTGTATGCAAAGATTTGTAAAAGACATTCAGGTGCTTATTCACATGGAATGTAGTTATTAAAAGATATTTATATTGAAACTATGTAATAACAAAGAAGTAAAACATACTCGTTCGTACGTAAGCATAGATTGTGTATACTTACGAATTTTCCAAGTAAAAGCACACTGTTATACCAAACAAAAAAGGAGTAGGTAGGTATGAGATAGAAACCTCCATACTTCTCTTTTAAATTTTACCTAAGTATACCTAATTTTAACGAAATCTGGAAAATACAAAATATTAGAATCTATAGGTACCTAAATTGGGTTAGATGTATGAAAATTTCTGATCAGTCGATCTTAAAATAGTTTGTTGAAGTTTTTAATAATATTTCAAACGAATGATACAGACCATATTTCTCACACACAAAGCAGTTTATATTCTTTTCTGAACCATGATGGTAATACATAAATAAATATACATCATAATTCTATATCAATGTGGCATTCGAACAGAGATTTTAAAGTAACTGGCTTTCCTGTACAACTAATCAAAGCGAATCATTAACAATGACCGCCAGAATACTGGTGACATGCCGAAACCTGGATTGATTTCCGCAACTACAAACTCTAATTTGAGAGGCAAGTATGATCGTTTATTGACAAACAGATCCGGCGATAGCTTCCGCTGTGTTGATGCTGAATATCCTGTAGTTGACGTCGTTGGGGTCCAGGGACTTGTAGAGGAACTTTGGCATTCTGTCGCTAAGGATCCATAGGTTGCTTTCGTCATCGATCTAAAATGTAAGAATGTAGAGTAAGTTAAACTTGTCAACGTTTATAAGTTTTATATTATTCATAGATTAGTTAGCGTGGGACATTGATCTGAAATTCTGAATTAACAGATATCTCAAATAAAAATAAACCCAACATTTAAAATAGGTATACATACAAATAATATGATTGACTATTTTGTCACTTCACATATTTATGAAACTGACTGTAGTACTACAAGTAATCTACAGAAAATAGATAGTAACATAGATTTAGCGGCTCTATATATGTAGAAATAGTCTACAACGGACAAAAATACGTATAATTTACCACAAAACCAAAACCTCTTTTATATATATACGCATATCATACTTTTCTAGCCTACCCAATGGTTGACTGGTAGAGAATGCCATACGGCATTAAGTCTGCCATTTGTATTATCTTGTGCAATAAAGATTAAATAAATAAAATTAATAAGTTCAAGGTAGAGGAGTGGATCATTAAGAACAGACAAAAAATTACGGATCACTCGAACTATTTTACAGAAGATAATATAAATACGATGACTTAGACAACCATCTGCAAGACTGGCAAAAGGTGGCTCACAATCGGGAGCTGTGGAGTGACTTAGGGGAGGCCTTCGCTCAGCAGTGGGACAATAAAGGCTAACTAAAAAAAAAAAAAAATATAAATACTATAGATGTGTGTGTGGGATGTAAGAGAGCGGCCTATCATCTTTTCGCTCTAAGCCAACCTCACCTGCCCGTGGTGCATCCTGCCGAATAACAAACGAGGCGCTGGCAACCGACTGGTGGCGGTATAACCATCACAATTGAAGGCGTAGCTAAATACTAAAGACCGGTGACGGGCAGCAGCGTCACCGGAGCAAGAAGCTACGCCCTGCGATCGCCAACCCGCCTGCCCAGCGTGGCGATTATGGGTATATCCTCCAGACGTTTGCTCTAAGTGGCGAACAACTGGAGAGGCCTATGTCCAGCAGTGGACTGTAATAGGCTGATGATGATGATGATGATGATAGATGTGTACATACATACTGCTTTAGAAGTTGTGTGATATAGCAGTATTAGTAATCAGTACCAAGCCTTAATTCAGAGTAGGTTTTATCAGTAAATTTATAATTACCTTGATATCGTTAGGGAACTCGTAGAGCACAGGGTCGCTTATGATGAGTGGGTTGTTTTCAGGAGTGTAGGGTTTGTTTGAGTTCCAGCAGCCGACACCATCACGGTTCACCTGAAAATTGTTTAAAGATTTGTCAAAACTAAAATGTATCTCTACAACATATTATAATGCCGTGACAGCCTTTAATTAAGGCGTCACCTTAGCACTAATATTATAAAACTATTGTTAATACCATGTTACTAAGTGATTGTTTTGTTGACTGTCCTTAAATAAATAAATGTAGTGTATGAATCTAGTTGAGAAACCGTAGCAGGGCATTCATATTTTTTATTTCTCTGTATGCCCATTATTGTCCTTCCAGCGTTCTAAGCTAAAAGATCATTCTAAAACCTCAAGTGATTGGTTTGGACTTGGTTATTAGAATAATTTTATTGTTATCAAACCTTCTCCAAATGGGAGAACTACAAGCAGAGTTAAAATATAGAGTCATTTTTACAATTTGCTATGTTTTCTTTTCTTGATCGGAAAATAATACTTCTTCTATGCGTTCCTAAAAGCTCACAGCTCTAAAAAGCCAAACAGTATGTATGTAATTAAGAAGCTAAGCTGTCCATATATTGCATGCATAGTTATCGAATACTGTCCTTAACGGCCGTATTCACAAACGTTACTATGCGTCGCGCGAACACACAGGTACCCAAAAACGTATAGGATTTTGGGCACTGTGCGTCCGCGCGTCGCATAGTAACGTTTGTGAATACGGCCGTTACGTTAAGGACAGTATTCGATAACTATGCATGCAATATATGGACAGCTTAGCTTAAATCACCTATACAATATCATAACGATAAAAATTTAAGAAGTTTTGTAGTTCACCTGTGTATAAAAAAGCACGTTCGTCTTTGGATCGTAGACTCCAGCTGAAGATTGGGTGCGTTCACCTCGGTCGCCGAGCAACTGCAAAACAGTTGATGTAACATTATAGCTATTATTATATTCTGCGTGTTCTGTCAGACAGGTGCTAAATAGTAAATCACCCGCATTTTCGCAAGTGGTGTACAATTTTGCGGACCTATTAAGTAATACATACTTATACTTAACTAACTATATTTATGTCTTGCTTTCTTTTCATAACGGTAAGTCAAATATCTTTAGGCAGTACGTAGAACATCAAACCTTGGTATGCACGTAGGCATGTAGGTACTCATAAAACCTCCGTCTAAGGCTACCTATCTAAGATTATGGTTTTCTTTATTTGTTGTAAAAAGGATGTTTTTTTTTTTTTTTTTTTTTTTTTTTTTTTTATAGTGGCTCGACATAATGGCTTCCCTACACCTGATGGAAAGCGAAAGAGAAGCCCAAGTCGCTGTGACAACGGGCAAGTAACTGGTCAGTTACCTGTCAGTTGCCACCGCCATGCCGGCCCAACCCTAACCCCCCACGAGCTCCGGAAACCCTACTCACCGGCAGAAACACGATGTTATTTAAACAAGTGGATAGGTAAAACACGATCGAGTCGATCGTCGATACACATATATGTACCTACTGTTCCTAAATTATGCCTGTACGTAGTATAAGTATTATTAAAAGAACCGTAAAAAAATAAAATCATTCATTCAGAAATAAATAATAATCTACGAGTAGGTATATCTTGTAAGCCGAGTCACATCTATTCGAATAATACATACGCTTAGGCTTTATTTATTTGATTTAGTGTCCCAATATACAAATGCCTGCATGCCAACACGAAATCACCGTTATGTTCGCGTAACGGTGTGAATCTATTGGCAATCGTTACGTAGATCACGTATTTTTGCTAGCATAAGCAAAAACCTTGGTGACATCGATGCAACTGCAAATTGATTTAATCATGGCATACGTACGCCATGTGTAGGCAATTGAGGATATCCTCCAAGAAGTCTAAGTTTGTATGTAAGTAGGTAATTAGAAATTTAACAAGACACATTTGCAGCGAATGTTGTAGGTAAATATCGCGTAAATCTACCTATATAAAATACATGTTTTGATTTGTTATTATACTCAACTCCTCGATTAGCACCTTCTGTGCAACTACTTATGATCAAAATATTTGCTATGTTTTGTATGTCAATCGTATTCAGCTGCTCAAACATACTACATAACTGTTTTAATGCCAAATATGGTTTTCCTATCTGCCTTTCTACGAGTATTAACTTTGCGTAGTAAGTAGGTAATATACCATGTAGATAAATACTCTTATTTATAATCTTTTTGATCATAAAAAAGTAAGTATTTGTCATTCATTCTTTGGTTTTCTTTAATGATTTTTTTGACTTGCCTCTACTCCCATTGCACTGAGAGGCAAAGGTGTAGCCTCCCAATAATTTCGCATCAGACTTTAGAAAAATTGTCTAGGTCGTCAGGTAATTTTTGTACCTACCTTATTACTGAAGCGTATAAAACATTTCAGTAGGGCTTTAATCGGCTGACCAGACAAGGATTCAAAGAGCCTCTAGCTTGCTACTTTGTCATATTATCTGAGATTACCACTAGACTAGTATAATGTTTGTAGGTACATCATTAATTATGAATAAGTACCTAATTGTCTATAGGTCTTACAATCTATATTGGTATTTAAGTATATTAATTATGTATTTACAAAAACTTAATCACGTGATTTACCTACTTGATTTGCTAACACCGCTTTGGGCATTGTATGTAAGTGAGGTCTAATATTTAGTAACATCCAAGATTAATGTGCATATATACCTTGAAGTCGGAGAAAGCTTCGTCCTTGTTGATGTGAGTGTAGTTCCTCAGCAATTCGCTCGACACGCAAAACTCTTTGGTACTGGACAGCGCGTGGAAGAACACGATGCGGTGCCTGAGAATCGACAATAGAGACGGTTAAAGGACATTCAAGAACATTTGTACTTAGGCCTTAATCTCTACATCCGCAGAATTCGTTATGGCATGACGCTACATTCTTCCGAAACATCGCGCTACACCTGCTTTCCTTTTTTAATACTAATATGAATGACATCATACGACTTGCCGTGCATAGTTAAGGAACAATCAACCCTATATATACCTATATATTAGGTGGGCTGAAAAGTTCGTAGGCTCACATATAAATAGCGTCGCTAGTAACAAATTCATATGATTTTTAGTTAGCCCTAATCTTCAAAGAGTCCGTGCATAAATTTGACAGGTGTTGCACCATTAATATCTGAGTTATAGCATTTTTAGTAACAGGACTTTTGTTACTTTGAAAAAAATGGATAAAAAGGAAATTCGTGTGCTAATAAGGCGTTGCTTTTTGGCAAAAAAAAACACTGTTGAAGCCATGATTTGGATTGACAAACATTATTTGGATTTCGCATCACGAAAATAAACCATAAAAAAGAGGCTTGCTTAATTGGAAGTATGAAAAATGAGTCCCAAGGACGATGCACCCAGTGGACGCCGGAAAGAGGCCGTTACCGACGAAAACATCAAAAAAATCCAAAAAATATTTTTTTAATTGCGTAAAGTGAAGTTTATTGTGATTTCAGACCCTAAAGATATCAAAAGAACATATTGGTCACATTGTAAATAAATATTTGGGTATGTGAAACCTCTGCCGAAAAGTGGCTGCCGCGCGAGCTCACAGTCGACCAAAACCAACAACCAGTCAATAATTCTAAGCAGTATTTGGAGTTGTTCAATCGCAATAAAACTGATTTTTTGCATCAGTATATGACGGTGGATGAAACATGGCTCCATCATTTTATACCGGAGTCGAATCGACTGTCAGCCGAGTGGACTACACATGATAACCGACTTCAAAGCGAAGAAAGTTTCAAAATTCGGCTGGCAAGGTTATGGCATCAGTCTTTTGAGATATTCATAGTATAATATGCATTGACTATCTTAAAAAGGACCTAGTCATACACAGCGACTATTGCACAGCGTTATTGAAGTGTTTAAAAGAAGAAATTAGGAAAAGCGCCCTCATTTGAAGAAAAAGAAAGTGCTGTTTCATCAAGAAAATGCACCGTATCACAAATCAATGAAATCGATGGCAAAATTTCATGAATTGGATTTAGAATTGTTTCCCTATCCACCATACTCTCCAGACCTGGAATCTAGCGTTTTTTTTCTGTTCTCAGACCTTAATCAGGATGCTCGCTTGACCAAATATTCGCACGAATGTAAAGGTAATCGCCGAAAGTTAAGCCTATTTTGATGCTTATGACAAATCGTTTAATAAAATGGTATCGAAAAATTGTATGACCGCTAAAATCTCTATATCGCCTTAAAAAGGAACTACATTGAATAATAAAATCAAATTCCGTCAAAAAAATTTTTTTTTCTATGCTAGCCTACGAACTTTTCAGCCCGCCTGTTATATCTTGTATCTTGCCGTACCTATAGTTAAGGAGTTAACCCAAAACTAATTTACAAGGCGCAGAAAGTAGACCTCTTCATATGTTTAATTAAAGTTCAACAGACTGACAAGGTGGTCTGGTCAGATGAAGGTTTTTAACCGGTGGTAACCAAGCACCGTACTGCGGATTTTAAAAAGACCCTAATAAGTTTATTATACATTTACGCAAATTTAGTAAAAGTAGAAAACTTGATCTAAAAACAACGTTTCTCTTAATGACTAATTTTATTACGGTGTCTGACATTTAAGAATGCATGCATAATCGACATCTAACCTTATTAATAAAAATTCAATATGTTCTATGGACATAAAATTATATTAAAAATTTGGGTCACCCTTTGTTTATTTCAGAACAATAACTTACGCAACTTTCTTAGACAATTCTTAGTTAATTATAAAAATTAACAGACGACCTTTGGTTGACCTCCGCTATAAACGAACGGTTTGTCTGTTTTAGGTCAATGTCGGACCCACAACCTGCTGTTATTTGTATAAGTATGCAGACCATCTCAACCTTTCACTGCCTGTTAAATTACTTGATCCCGATACACTTGTAATACTTAGATCGTAAACTCCACCAGTCATATGATAGACTCTTACGTAAATGTAGCCGTAACTACAACATAAATATTAATTGGTCGCTATACTGCAACATTTATGATGGACTAAAACATATATTTTTTAGGTAACGTTGTTATACTCGTAAACTCTTATTTTATGGCCGTGTCCGGTCATTGTCCTTAATGTATAACCCATTTAATACTCTACCAAGGCTTTTACTTACTTTACCGACAATTTTTATGTGGATGACTTATCACGATTTATGCGATAATGTATTATGAAGCTTTAAAATTATTACGTTGTATGTAACAATAAGAGTTAACTAAATAGTTTTCTGGTCGATAGCAGTAGTAGGTAACTGTTTTTGTATAAACTCTATAAATCAGGCCTGTTCGTGCATATCAAACGTGTCTATTCAATATGCAAAGAAGCAGTCGATAAGGTCATTCCCGCTCACCAGCTCCCTTCGAGGCTCAAGAATGCCATTCTGAATACGACACCGGTCTTAAACGTCCGAAAGGAGACCAATTTGATTAGGCACTTCGGACAATACGAATAGAATGTCCATGGACTAAGCTACTACTTACTATACTGGCGTAAGTAACATAGAGTGGATGACATCAGGGACACCATACAGGTAGAGTTTACCTACATTATGCTATGTTTTTTTCAGATTTGACATACTTTACACCACCCTATTCTCTACGAAAAGGTTGTATGGAAAAGATCCTACACAGGTATATGACTGCAAACATTGTAACTACAACTAAGTATTGTACCGATGCTTATCTTAGTTCAAAGAAAATTTTTTGGTGTGAAATCATCGTCATCATCAGCTTATCGCAGTCAACAGCTGGACATATAGGCCTCTCCAGTTGTTCGCTACTTTGGACCAACACCAATTATCGCCACGCTGGGCAGACTTGGCGGATTGTGTGCAATAAAGAGTACCTATTTCGCATTTCTTCTTCAAAATTTATATTTACGTACGTAGAAAGATCTAATGTCATCCAAAGGTTATCTTACTACGTAAATAGGTGTACTACTTACCCGTCTTCTCTAGGCTCAGAGAGAGCCATGCTGAATACGCCATCGGTCCAATGGAACTCGACTCCGCCGACTTTGTAAGATCCAGCAAGAGGTTCGAAGTGGAAGTAGTGGTGGGACACGCGCCAGGAGTCGTCCTGCTTCAGACTGTAGACCACCACTCCGTAAGCGCCCAGGTCGGGAACGTAAGCGAAAGCGTTGTCACATGTGTCTTTATCCACGTCTACCACCTGTAAACGTGATTTAATAAAGTATTCTCGCCAGTAATTTACACAACAAAAACAATGAAGACTTGTATATTATGTTTTAAAAGCGATAGTCAACTTAACAACGTGAAATCATGTATCTCAATTAAAAATAAAAGGTTTCTAAGAAAAATAAATAATAATTATAATTGATGCTGTCAGGCGCTTTGCATGCTTGTGCCACTGGTCAGTTATTTTTTTCGATTTTAGGCATTTATCTTCTTGGAAAGCAACCTGTTTAGATTCAAAACAAACGAAAGTGTCCTATTTATACTCGTACTGAACCTAACCAAACCACTTGGTTTGAGGATAATAATTTCATATATCGGAATTGAATTAAGTATGACAAAACTCATTGCGGTCATCCTAATAGGTATGAGTACCTACCTACCGACAAACCAAATTAAGGAAACAACAAGAATAGTAGGTGGTTACAATAATCCCGATTCAGTGTCCCCTCACCATTTTTACAAACTACAATAAAATGTTCCTACAAAGCTCTGCATACACGTCATGTAAATACCTCTCTAATTATTTTAGGTAGTAAGAAATTAGTTACCAACGCAAGAGCTCCATTTGACAGTAAGCAGGAACTAACAGTGCATTATTCGCTACACTCATTATGTTATTTTACGTTTGTCCCTGGTGGGATTTACCCACATCCCCTTGGTTCAAAAGTCACTATTAAAAGAGCCACCACGCCAGTACGAATATATGCATGTAAATGTTTTTTTTACTTACAATATTAGCGAAGAATGAATCCTCCTTCATGTCAGCAACTTTGAAAAAATACCGTTTGATCAGGCGGTCGGTGTTCAAATCGAATATCACGATGGACGGGCCAGCCACTTGGTTAGGAGAACCTAATGATTGAACGATGTAAATAGAGTTATGTTATTATAATTAAGTACTGATCAATGCCTAAGGAGACTAAAGAAATAAATACATATGGAGAAAACTTAATTAGTGTACTTAATGTGTTTGCACTGAATTGCACTGGCTGGTGCATTATTTTTTACACCCTCATAGGTGACTCGGTGAAACGACCGGTCCTCTTAAAAGTTTCTCTTAAAAGTCCTCTTAAAAGTAAATAGGCAATAGACTGTAAAAGCATCTTGTTGGAAATAAAAAAAAGGTTTTTTTGTATTTGTACCTAGCTTTAGTTAATTCAATGTTAAATTTTATACCCAGATATTGTTGTCTTCTAAAACTGACAGACAAAATTATTGGATAAAATAATCTAAAACTGACAGACAAAATTATTGGATAAAATAATCTATAATAAGAAAAATAATGAATTAATTCATACGTCAGCACTGTGTACCCAATTAATTGCTGTAATTGAAGTTGTCAGATCACTAAGCATCGTAGTGCTTAATTAAACCCACAAAGGCTTTATATAGGTAGTTAGCCATGTTTACGTATGTAGTAGTATTATTCCATGCCTTTTGGTACGATTAATATGACAGCTATAGTGTTAGTTAGGATTATATCCTTATGACAGTTATGGTAATAAATGTCATAAGGATATTTCAAGCTTGTGCCATAAACCAACACATTCATAACAAATTTCTCCTCATAAAACGTTCATAAATCTATATCTTGTCTTTGTTTTACGCAGTATTCTCCCACAAAAGATTTGACAGAATGATAATATAATTGCTAAAGTTTACGTAACTTAAGTATGTAAGTAAGTACTAGCAACAGTTGAAAGATTAATTATTAATGTTTAATATTTACCCCAGATGTCGGCAAGTCCTGTATCCAAAACCCAAAGTCTGTCACATGGGTCCACGTGCACTCTGAACACGGAAACGATGGAATTATTTGATGGAAGTTCTTTCACTTGATCGTCAAACAGATTGTCTTCGAATGATGGGTAGGGTTTGTACACTTGATCCTGTGGCCCATCCACATCCACATAGTTAAGGGAAGACGCCACTCCGTTCTTCCATTTCGGAACTGTGATGAACAGCTTGTTCTTCCAACGCGCTAAACCTAGAGGTAAATTGTTTTCTTGGACGAATTTTCCATCTTTAATAGCATTCTCTCGGTCTACTGGTGTCTTCCAAGCATAGTCTAACTGCTTCCACGCAAAGCGCAGCTGTGGTGTAGCCGATTCGCAGAGTGAAACTACTGTTACGGCCACTATTAAGCTAATCGCTTTCATTTTTAAATCTGGAACAAAAATCAAATATTTATTTTAATGTACGAGCCGAGCACGTAAATTGAAATGGTCTAAATGTGTAGGTGGGTCGAGAGACATAATGCAGAGAGGTTGTGCTCTTATTACATTTAATTTGCAAGATGAATACTAATAAACTTGAAACTCCTCCCAGCACATAATTACATAATCCGCCTGTATTTAGTTAGCATAATGAATGTCATTCATGTTCTTTGTTCCCTACTTTCATACAAGCCTATTAAAGTGAATACTTTTAAAAGCGATGTTGCTGGTAGGTAGGAATCTACCTACCAGCAAGATCGCTTGTGCGTCCATTTTCTTATACCTATATGTAATATTCATATACCTAGGTACTACAAGTAACTGTTCAATCAACACATTTATCTCATTCTAGGTATTCACGCTAATGGTATATAAAAAGGACTTTTTGCTTCGCAAGGTTATAGTTTCACTTGATCAGTTTTTGTCGTTGCATCATTACTTAGTCGCGTAATACCTACTAATGATGTAGATATGTGGGCGTGCAGCTTATCACGAGTACATAATCAACTCTAAGACTTAATTCCTTGGCCTACGTTCTTAGTATTCTTTATTAAGAGAGGCAACTAGATGCCTCGCGATGTTGTAACTTGGTAATGACAGTATTGTGAAGCGGAGCATCTCACAAACTATAATAATAGCTCGCTCACGTTTTTGCAGATGACTTGTGATCTTATTATTGGGAAACAAGTTAGGGGTTCGTACTCTTCCTTATCTCAGCAGATCAAGCTTGTTATGCGTTCGGATGGCATGGGAATTGTGACGATGGTTCTTACACAACGCAGCTTGCGGGGACTGTAATAAACGCAAAATACCACTTAAACGTAAGACCTATTTTGTATTTTTGTGAAGATGTTGTTCATTATTCATGTCTGATTTGGAAGATGTAAGACAGAATTAGCATCTGAGAACCGGAAAGACTCGTACTTATAATATGCAATGGTAAAGGAAGGTTTACAGTTACAAAGATTTTATGACGAACTTGGCATTCAAGCTGCAGAAGACAATGGCAACTAATAAGTACTTAGGTATAAACGTAACCTCTAAGTTGATAATGAATAAGTACATAATTCATATTTCATCAAACTTAAACTTATTTCATTCATTCATATTGCATGGAGTTAATAAAATTGTTCTCGATTGCAGTTTTATTATATCCTCGGTGTAAGTGAAAGAATGTACGGAAGAATTAAAGGCTACTCGGTGATCATCTGCGACTTCCGAACAAGTGTCTCGGTATAGTGGACCGAGTAAAGGAAGGGATTGTCGGCACGTCACGAGTTTTTGCTCAATCCAAGGTCTGTGGCGGACTGAATAATGAATTAAACATCGAGTCATGTGTCAAAGGAAATACTGTTATTGTTAGAACTAATCTAGTGTGAAACTACAAAGATAATCTAATGTTTGAACCGAATTGCCTAAGTACGTGCTATTTCGGATAACAATGACCAATTAATAATAGGGAGAGGAAATGACTCCCTACGTGTGATTAATTTATTTCATCAAATTAAGTATATGTAGGTACAACTAATTGTTTGCTGGATATTGTTTATTTTAAATCATACATAATACTTAATTATTGGATTATGTAGTAGGTAGGTATAGAGAGAAAGTGGTCGCGGGTATGGTTTTACGATATTTATCGTTCATCATGTAATGTTAGATTTAACATAGAATTATTCTAAGTATATGACTCCCATTGACTGATAACACTAAAGCAAATTAGGAATTTAGTTACACTACATGCTAAGAAACTGTACGCAAGTAATCGGCGCATTAAATTTTCGCAATATTATCTCCCATGTATACTTTAACGAAAAATCTATATTTACGCACTAACATGAAGCAGTGTACGTCATATGTTCAGAATGACCCAGATTAAACTGGAAAATTTTACGTTAATTAAATAATTACACTTTGATTTGGGCAGGCCCTGAGTACGTGGTCTAGCTAGCCAATAGACTTCATTCCGAGCGTTCATTAGCTAGGGCTACATATCAGCCGATTTAAAATCAATATAAATACAAATGTCCTATATTAAAAAAGTATTGATATAAATAACAATGAATATTTCGTTTATTTTTATAAATGTCAGAACAAGGTTTGTATAGAAAAAGAATTGGAATTCGACCAAAAAGTTGTTAAAATAATTATTTGGAATGAAAATCCAATGATTTGTCCTTCTACCTGCATTGTAGGTAATTGAATAAATAACATTAGGTTTACCTATTCGAACATATGAGGAATAGCCTATATAAAAGAGATATAATATCATAAGTAGGTAAGTAACCTGCTCACGGGAAGATTAAGCTCTAACTTCAAACATACACGTTGTAGTGTAGGTAACTTGGAAATTTTCACTCTATCTATGCAGAAAGTGATAAACAGGCTGGTTGCCATTAATATAAAAAATATCAGTTTTTTTATTACTATGGTCGCCACATTTCGAGGAATGTTCATTTAGTTAAAAAATTCCGCCGCAACTCAATGGTTTGGTTTGTATGTGCGTAATATTCGTGAAAACGCACGTCATTCAATCAAGCATTTTTAAAGGAAATCCCCCGGTCCGGTACTACTTTGTTGTATCATTTGTATCTCTTCCGTAGTAAGCTATTACTGGAATACATTAGGTAATTGTATAGACGTATTCTACTTTTTCCTAATGATTCCATGATCACGCACGAATTATCAAATGACTTGGAAATTGTAACCTGTCATTTACTTACAGACTTTTACTTTCTTTGTTAATTTCCTATGTAAATGGTTTTCTACTGCTTGTTTTAATTATAGGAAATTTTGCGCATCATAATGTTTTCGAAGTTTGTAAGTGATTTGAATACTTATGACGAATTTATTATGAATATTAAACATTAATATATATAAATATTGTACCTACTTAGAACCTACCTACTGAAAAGGTGAACGTCAAATTTGATAAAATGGCTTAAAATATCTTCTTCTCTATACTTACAATAAATCTGTAGAGAGATCAATTCTGTACATGAAATGTATTTTCAAAATAACTATCAGAGGGTGATTAGTGATCGATACTGATGCCAAAAATGCAATCAGTAAAAATGTTGTCTGTCTGTATGTTCGTTATAGAAACAAAAACTACTCAACGGATTTTAACAAAACTTGGTACAATTATTCTTCATGCTCCTGGGCAAGTTAAGTATACTATACTTTTCATCACGCTACAATCAATAGGGGCGGAGCAGTAAAGGGAAGTTTTGGGAAAACGGGAGAAATATTTATCTGTATGTTTTAACACGCATCACGTAAAAACTAATACATACATGGAATTGAATGCGGTTTTCACCAATGTATTACTAGTTAGAGGTCTAATTTAAAATTTAGGCATCATTTTACCACGACATCAACCCGATATCCACGCGTGCGGCGCCGCTGGCACAGCTAGTCATTCATCAATGCAGTTTAGGATAATAAACGTTCAAGAAAAATGGTATTTGACGGGATGTAAGAGAGCCTATCATCTTCTCGCTCCAAGTCATCCCCACCTGCCCGTGGTGCATCCTGCTGATTAACAAACGAGGCTCTCGCAACCGAATGCTCAATGAATGGGCCCGATTGGTTCATTTGGTAGTGACCCTACCTTTTAAACTAAGGGTAGTGGGTTCGATACCCACCCAGGACAAACATTCATCTATTAAGTATTTGTGTTCGTTCTGTGTCTAAGTGTTAGTACTGATTTAACTATAATTTATGTGTGGTACCATCGTTTAAGAGACCGTCGATTTCACAAGAGTACCAACAATTTAAGCTACTTACTTTAGGATCAGGTTAATGTGGTATGTGATGTTGTCAAATATTAATTTGTAGTAATAGCTATGTTGAAAGTCGTCCCGAAAAAGATGTTAAAGTTAGACACGCGAGTGGATATGTTATGTTTGAAATAAAAATGATGAATCAGTCTCATGGTAGAGTAATTTTACCTTTTCCTTTCTATTACTTAAGATTTAGTAAATAAACTTTAAACAAGTTATCATATAAATATAAAGTATAACAACACATCAGGATTCACATATGCAAATTAATTAAAGATAAGAATGCAATTAGGTACATTACATAGCCTGTTACGCTTTATGCTTGCTAATGTGGCAAAGAGATTGCCAAGTGACCGTGAAATCATACGTCTACAGTAAAATGGATGTTGTTATTAATATTTAATTTAGTGGAAAGGTAAATGCAAAAAACAATATGCATTCTAATTATAAGACGGCGAGTGGATCATTTGCAATTTTATATTCGATATTCATAATAGAAAAATCTCTGGTTGTGTGAAGTTGACAAAGTTCGCCAGTGTGGTTTACTAAGGCCGTATCGCCTTTATTTAGGTAGGCTCCAGCCCCTCAATGGGAATAAATATGGGCTGGTGATGACTCATAATAAGTAGGTACATTACCAATACCTAAACCCACCAAATGAAAATAATGAGAATATCGAAATTATAACGACATTACTCACATTATTGACATTCAATAATGTGATTCATAAATGGTTTGACATAGTCGGTAAAGCTTAAATATATCTAAGTACCTACCTAACTGTAGAGCATATCCAATGTCGAGACGCAATGAACATTTATATAGTACTAGAAAAGTGAGATTCAAAAATATTGAGTAGGGATAGCTTCATAAACATGACGTTTTCAAAGCCGTCTATGTAGATACGATTTATTAAAAAAATAAATTTGATTGCAATAATATATTCTATTGCATACCGGCACTAATCGATTTTATACGTATAAATATGAAAAAAATATCATATTTTGCAATCACACAAATATAGAAAACTAATGTGTTAAAAATAATAAAAAAACTTCTTAAGGACCATTATCACGTTCTGATGATATTTTTTAAATGCTAGGGGTCACCTTAGAATATTTTAAAAGTCAGTATACTATGCATATTCATTAGAATTTAGAAGTAACTAATACAGAGATAATAAATGATGTTGGAGAAAATAAACAATGTCGACACCACAACCATGGTATAATAGACACTACATGTAATAATAATAGAGTTATTAGATCTTAACATATGAAATTATGCACTTATGCCATTTTAAAGCGGGTTTATTGTTTCCTTTTCTAAAAAAAAAATGCGGGAGAATCCACAAAATCTTTGTATCTATCATCTGAATTGACTTATATTTCAAATTAAAAAAGAAAGTGGTAATCGGTTGGTGTAAAACCAAGGAACATAGTGGACGACGGAGACCCTTTCTAGCTAGTTTCGACACCGGTAGCTTCTTTTAAATTGCTTTTATTCACATTCTTACATTACTTTTTATATTTTTACATTATTTTTACTTGACGATTCATAAGTGCTTATTTTAAGTCTATGTGAATAAAGGTATTTTGACTTGACTTTGACTTGACTGCTGTATGGTCCTGTGGTCCTGAGAAGCAGCAAGCTAGAGCAGTTGACTCTCTGCCTTGAATCGGCTAATTGTAACGGGCTAACTTTTCCATAATGGTTACCAATCACGAACTAGACGCGAACCATTAAATTTTGACTGGCTTGGTGGCTCAATTGGTAGTGACCCCTGCCTTCTGAACCAAGGGTCGTGGGTTCGATTCCCACCCGGGACAAACATTCGTGTGATGAACACTTGTGTTTGTTCCGTGTCTGGGTGTTTATATTTGTATTGAAGTATTTATTTGTGGTACCTTTGTTGTTCTGACACCCATAACACAAGTGCTTACGCTACTTACTTTGGGATCGGAGCAATGTATGTGATGTTGTCTGATATTTATCTGATATTTATTTTTTTATTGAACTTTCGCTTGGGGCGAAATTTGGCCGGTTCTCCAGGGCTGAACTGAGGTAATTTACGTAAGTCGCTAAGTAAAAAATGTAGATTTTTTCACAACGTATGAGTAGGTACCAGATGTAATTAGTCTCAAAATTAAGAAAATTACGTACTAAAAATACTTAACTTGTAGTAAGTAGATATAAATAGTACAACGGATTCATAATTGATATCATATATGAATCCATACAAAACGGGTGTTTAATTTAAAATGCACTCTATATCATATTATTGTATAGCCGCCATATACAGCCTACCAATATTATAATACGAGTATGCGAACGTTTCTATGGATGCATGTTTGTTACTACTTTACCACTTCAAGCGAAAGCTACCTATCGGATTATTCGATGAAACTTTACAGTAATATAGTTTAGGTATTTATCAGATCAACACTTATGCCATAATTTCTAATGATATTAATATTTCACATCACTGATATTCAAGCGGGCAAAGCCACAGGCACCATGTAATGTATTATATACCTATTTATATAATGTAAGTATGTACACATATTCACTATACCTACTACCATGATTATTTATAAATGAGCTTTTCTATCTATCGAATAACACTATACCTATACAGAAATAATACCTTCATATTTATAAGTAAGAATGAAGGTTGCACTGTCAATGGAAACTATTTTAAGCTTTAGCGTCTCATTCTGTTACGGGGAAATGGTCCAAAACATTTACAATCGTGTTTGCAAGCAAGTTTAGACTGTACTCGCTTAAATATCACTGTCACTTTGAAGATACAATAGTTTTTAATTTATTTAAAGTTAAGGATCAATCTTAAATGTATGTGAAATAAGACTTACGTGTATTTAGTAAGAGTCAGCGGTAGGTCAGAGGCCTCACGTCCCGTTCGTCAGGGAGGCCGGCACGTACTAACCCGCTCCATGTGTCGCCAGCCTTTTATATACAACAACATACAATACGTATTACCGAGGGTTTTTTGTACAAAACAAATCGGAAATGGACTTTTAAATATTTTTTTTTGTCACACCTAATTTAAAATCGTAGTAATAGTGCCAAGTAGGCTAGGATAGAGTAAAATGTACGTAACCTACAGTTAAAATTGCTGTTCTAACTTTTTCATGTTTTGTTTACATGTTAAAATTCGGTACACGTTTTGTGTACTCCTATGACTATAGAAGCATTATAAGACGTCAACTAATAATACTTACTTAATATTATTATTTTCGTTAGATTTAAATTCAACTCAAAATAAGGATGTTGTGTGGCATATAATAAATGGAACAGCTAATTTTGATGTAGATGTTTTATTGAGAGCGCTTCATTATGTACGTAATGATGAAGTTTAAAATGTACGCCTAATAAATAATATTTTTTTTATTAACCGCTAGTTAGGTACTTATTGGATCTTTCATCGACTTCTGTATTGATAATTATAAAAATGTTTATATCTCAGCCTGATTGAATATTAACGTACTATGATAATTATCGAAAAGCTTTTTACTACTTACTATCACTATCTGGATATTGCATTTACATTTAAAAAAATTGTTTTGGATCTAAACAAAACGTACAATGATGATTAACTGACGAGGGCGCGACTGCTAAGTAGAGCGACGGCAAACGTACAAAAACACGACCGTGTATACTTTTCTCAAACACATCTTATTTTTTACTAATGGTCAGTAGGTATAAATAAATAATTAAACACATGTGAGAACGTTTTTCAAACTTCAACGACTATATTGAACTTTGCCCTATCGGAAAATACCCGATATTTTCCGATCAAATTGACGCATCTAAGCCGCAGACTGTGGCTAGTTTTATTTTATAAAATAATTTGCTTAATTAACTAATAATACCAGAAAAAAAACGATATTTATTGCCACGATATGCCAAGGAGACAGATAATCGATATTGCATTAAATCTTGTATAACAAACTAGAAGCACAAACGAGCATTTAGAATAAACTTGAAGAAAATGTACGCATGTAAGTACTGTCAGACACGTCTTAATTATTACAATAATGGAGCTATTGCCATCTGTGATCTGATCCTGAGTTCAGTTCAAATACTAAACTTAAATGATTGATGAATGATATATTGTTTTATCGAGAGACGTAGAAATCCATTAAAGTACTTACACTGCCTAAATGATCTTTATTTGTACAGTCCAGGCTATAACTGATAATCTTTCCTTCCTTCCAAACAATCTTTAACAAAATAGGTATTTATACATATCTGAACCTATCTATTTAACTTGACAGATTTAGATAACTTTGTTACTTATGTGGTCGAGTGTACGTTTACAAAAAGTTTACCTTTAATAGAAGAAATTTCATTTCGACGTAGTGAATGATGTTTTCCCGAGCGATTTCGATCACGGCTACCACTTCCCATTCGTGATGTTTGTCGATTATGGATTATGTAGTCGCATGTGACTGTCGTAGCCTGTCTTGTCGTAGTATACCCCTATAATGAAAAAAGTAGGTACCTTAGGTGCTCATTCTGTCAATAGTCTGAAGGTCGGACAAAATAATCCAAATGTTGAGTAATAGTCCTGTTCATTGAACGCTGGGTGCCGAACTCATTACACCGTCCGTCACACGTGTGAACTCGCGATTGCGTTTACGCACGTTGTTGAATTGTATACTAGTAATTCAAGGTCCGCAACGGTAACAAACGCATCCGCTAACTATTCATTCAGACAACTAAATTGCTTGTTCATTTTTATGAGTATTGCGATTATTTGTCAAGTTTAATGCACAATTATGGACGACGGCTTGTTTACAAGTACGACGCATAATGTTAAAAAAAATAAAACTCACGTGGTTTTAGATTTTCAGATGATAGAATCATTTAGCGTAAATATAAAATCATCTTCGTTCAGCGTTGTCTTCGGCCCTCTTTTGGTTATCACATGCAGCTAATGCTATCTTACTTCCATAATCCGTTACGACGCAGACCTATCCACCTACTCATAGAATTTTATGCTGTGATATTGGTGGTAGAGTCATTTAATTTTACAAGTGCTTGTTGTAAAGTTTAATAACTAACGAAAGGTATTTTAGGTTCTTCTCGTTAAAAGCTACTTTGTACATAAGTTAGATGTTTCTACTGTCAGTGATACAAATACTTGAAAAAATAACTTAATTATGGTAAGACAAAATTATGAAGAATGTAAGCCAAAGCCACAACCGCTGGTCATGACCTGGGCTGACACTAATTAGTGTTATTATACTCGTAACTTATTTAGTTCTTCATTTCGTAATGAGGTTTTGTATAAGTAGTTTATAGTACGTAATAAACGCCTGACTCATATCTGTTTGTAGGTACTTGCCTGAGTAACTGCTGCAAAATATATTATAGGCGTTATAGATAAGTCAAGTTCTTATAGAAATAATGGTAGGTGAAGTATCCAAACATTATTTTACATTTTTATTTTACCTCAGAACAAATATCAATTCTGAACTATTGGAAAACAAAAGCATATATTTTGACTGCAAAATGTAACTTAATAAAACGTTTCCATACACATAGGTATAAGTGATTCATAAAGTTAATTAGTAACTATTAGGTTTGTTTTAATTTTGTCAAAGAATTTAAATAAATGGCACTTAGATATTAGGTAATAATATTATGTTATAAATGCCATCAGATCTTAAAGTATGGTTTCTTGACCTACTAGACTTAAGTAAATAGCAGAGATGGACAGAGGCCAGGAGATTTTAAAGAGTTATAGCGGGAACAGTCAGTACCTACTCTTAAGAGATATTTAGGTGAGTATAGTTAATACCTACTGATGAATATAAGTTATCTACTGACTCACCAACTCATTTCTGTTCCTGTCTTGTGGTTTCATACTAACATTAGTACCTAGTCGCACATTCTTGTGTTCGTTCTGTGTCTGGAGGTAACTTCGTTAATTCTGGTTTCCTACTTTTGAATCTTAACAATGTCCACATTGAAATCCGATATTGGTTTCGTACGAATACTTATATGCGACATTACTCACTCTCATAACTCTATCTAAAAAGTATATAAGTACTTAGTGTCAGTTGATATTATTCATTTTATCATACGAGTATGTCACATGGTTTAGATGAGTTATTTAATTAAATGATGAGGAGATTAACACATGACCTCTTGTAAGGGCACTCCAAGGCGCTATTTAAATAGAGATAGTTACATGATACATAAAGGGCTAACTAGCTTTCGCTTCAATGTCATATTTACCAAGACTCAATTAACTATTGTGCTTCATTGTCCAGAAAGAATTCACTTAAACTAAGTTCTATTAAACAGATATGAAAAAATTATGCATTGTCGGAGGTTATAATTATCGAACAATTGATATTATCGGGTAAAAAACATTAGCGCGGAAACGCATCGTCATTAATGTGAATCTCTAATGCGTATTGGCGATCATGCATTCTAATAATCGGAGCGCCCGCGCCGGTAAAAGCGACCGCCCATGCGAGACTGGCCGTTGATCTCCGCGCCCAACTGACGCACGCCGGATAATTGCAAACTATTTGCACTTGCATCGTAAATTGTTCTTCTGGGTGAAACTGCAGGCGCAGAAAATACTGTACAGGCAACAAAGAGTTAGTATTTTGGTGTTGTCGTTCGGCAATAGCCCCTATCAGAGGCTTTACTTCTTCTTCTTCAACGATATTTCTATACCTACTTAAATGGTAATAAGGACCACCAAACAGCTGTTCAATCATAATAGGAATTATGACAATTTTTTTCTTATGTCAGACAACATCTCATACATCAGACATCAATAAGCGAATGTACTCGTAATATTGGGTGATTTTTTTAAATCAACACCGACATTGCTAGAAACCGCAAAGACGATCTTAACTTATATTATGTACATACCTATAGTTGAGAGCTGAACTACCTACAGCTTAGCAGCTAAGTTGTCTTACAGGCAAGACAGAAAAGATGTTGTAAAAGGTTTCCAATGTGATTGGTGTAAATCGTTCCTAATGTCTAGTGGATTATAATATATTATTATTATATTACTTATTAATTATAAATATTCAAATACTTTACTTGTAATAAATAATTCAAGATATGCCCACATAGCGCTTTTAGTCCCAAACTAAGCTGTACCTTGTACTATGGGCACTAGACAACTTATTTATATATACTTCAATACAATTATCATATAAGTAAAATAAAACAATAAATACTGCTTATAATGTATTTCACTTACAACTAAATGTACAATTACAAATACTATACAACATTACTTTTAGTATTAAAGTTGGATCATTGAAACTTAAAAACAACTGATAAAACAGTCATTAAAAAGAGAAAATAAACAATAGAACTGGCACGTAGCTAATTAATCGTGAAACAACGATTGAAACGGAGATTAAACTTACACATAAACATTACAATATGTTATTACGTTTAAATGACTTATATCGCGATGGATAAGTCCATATAAATGCTAAATAATTCGCGCTTCACATCATCCGTTCAAAGTAACCCATTAGAGTAATATTAATTACCCAAAGTGAAAATAAAAGCAATATGATATTAGGAGTTTAGGAGGGTTTTATAATCACATAATTTATCATTAATACGTTTCTGTGACCATTATTTTGTAATGTGTAATAAATTCAAAAACATTTAGAATCGTTTTTCCCAGGGTTTTACCCGCGATTTATGATAGAAACTTTCTTACATTTCCATTATTAAAAATGTTATTAATGTGTTAATCAAATTCAAACTGTCAGGTAATAATACATTAGACCGAAATCCATGGAATCAATTTCATGTGAGTAACAAGCATTTGACTTTCAAATTATAAGGTGCCTCAATGTAGAGCAATCCTTCGTTCATATTTTGTTATTTTACTTACGTGATACCTACTATAGACTGCCATTGTTTCAGTGCAATGTCGTGTTCCTAGTGGTTTATTCTATAAAATGCATCAATCATATAATAAATATTACTATACAAATAAATTAAACCAGATTAGTTCCCAAAAGAGAAAATCTGTACCAATAGCATATAATGAATCCGACAACCTTTTTCCCTTTTGAATACTTTATGAAAGACTTCGCATCAATTAAGGGAAAGATATAGTAATATTGATATATAGTACCAAACACCGATTTGAGCCATGAACATCAAAAAGATCAACACAATTGTGAAACTCATTATGTTGGACATAGTTTCGATATATGTATAGACAGAAAAATCTTATCTCTACACAACTTTATAGCTTTTGAGAGATCTCCATACTTTAAACGCTCAGCAAATTCAGGCTCAATGCACAGGTCAGCAGTTGCCAGTTCTCTTACAGTGCAAATAGTAATAGTCATTGGATTCGTTTTCGTAAGGTTCCGAGTCGTAATCCTGATACCTGTGCTGCGAGTACCGGACTTCAGAGGAAGGTCTCCTGGTCCTTTCCAACGGCCTGTGGCTCTGAGGCCCCCTTCTTCTCTCCCTTGTGTTTCTCTCGTACGTGGTACGTGTCGGCCTCCGCGGTCGGACACGCGTGCTATAACCAACAACAATGTCTTTGAACCTTACACACGAAGCAACAATAGCAACACGCAATTATTATGACATCTAGCGAAATAAAAACGATTATCGCAGGTGTTATAACACCTTAGTTAATAGTTGTATTAAGCTACAGATTACACACGGTATATTAGGGCCAATTATTTTTAATTACCTACGTAAATCATTTGTAGTTGAAAGATTTTTTCGCACAGTGCTGAGTGAAAACATTTTCGCCAAATAAATACTCGTATAATTCGAAATAGTTTTTCGAGTTTCAGCGCTAGCAGAATATGAAGGCATTTTACACAACTTTTTTTTATTTATACCAATATATTATGTAAATTATAGTCGTTGAAGTCTTTTTTATGCAAATACAAACGTACCTATGCTACGAAATGCTACGATTTTTTAATCTACAGGTTACGAATAGACATAGTTTTTTCCAAAATTCTGTAATAACAGTCTAATTTATAAACACTAGTATCTAATCGAACTATGGAAACTTCATATTCTTATGATGGCGCTTTTATGAGATCGTTGCCGAGTTGACAAATAGTGAAAGACGCTACTTATGAGAACTTACGTTCTAGGCCTCTTCTTGTAAGATGGTGGCCTCTTAGAAGTATCGGGTCGAGGTCGGAAGTCGTCGTCGTCTCCATACACGTCGGAGTCAAACTCATCTCGCGGCGGCCTCGAATGGTGGAAGACGGGTCTGACATGAGGTATGTGGACCGGGTAAGGCTTCACAACCGGTACTGCTACCTGTGGTTGAATTACATATACTGTCATCGAAGTCTCCAATTTCCTAATAAACTATGACATTAAAAATATTGACAAAGAGAAGTATAGGTAGGTGGTGGTTTATTTCTGAGATTAAATCAAAAGCTGGTATGTACCAGAGACTTATGTAAGTATACTTAAGATAGATCGTAAATTACATTGCAAGCTCACAACGCAACTTGGTTGGCTGTGGCAGCAGCTAGTCGATCATGATACTCGCACAGAAAAAAAACAGAAAGGCTGAAACTGCCTGCAGAGGTCTGCAGAGTGCCAGACATTTTTTGATATCTTAAATAATTTTGTATCTGTTGTGCAATATTTCTGAACATTTCAGCTATATCAGGTGGGACATTCCTACTAAATATTATATTATAAATAATAATACCTATTTACATAAATAAATCATTATCAAATCAAACAGAACTACTAAATTAGAAACACAAATGTACGTACATGCAAAAAGCGGTTAGCAATTATTTACAGACAGAGATGCGTGTGTTCACAAAACAGTGTAGGAGTAAGATTCGCATGACATTATGTACATGGTCGTTAAAATTGTTGCTATTAATCGTTTTCCTACAATCAATGGTTAGTCTGGGTTTCTTCAATTATCTTCGTAATTATATTCTTTGGTGAATACTTTCTTCAAAGGGTTTCCCAATATTTCTGAAGCCGTAACTAAGTATGCACTGACCTCCTTATGTACGACCACAGGGACGGGCTTCTCTACCGGGTAAGGAACATTTTTGATAACCGGGTATGGGACCGGTTTCTCAACGGGAACAGTGAGCTCCCGGATGACCGGCACCGCGACCGGTTTAGGCATCGGTACCCGAACCGGATACGGCTGCGGAATCGGCACTATCACCGGTTGAGGAACTTCTATCTGCAAAACATTAAAGATGTCACCCGCCCTTTCTCAGCGAAGATCTCCGACGACTTACCTAATATTTGAAATGATTTTGCAACGAATTGTCTCAGGTTATCTAGGAATAAAATAACTTAAACGTAAATAGATAACAAAAGGCGTACCTTTTGTACCAAATGCGATTTTCGTATCATACCTGAAAAAACACCCTATGATTAAGTACTAGTCTACAAAGAAAGTCTGTGGAGGTGACGCATATTCAATGAAAGGAAATTAACTAACATGTCTATTAAAAGTAATTAGAGAATGGAGGAAGCAGATAATAATTACACAGCTGCATTTTCATTTACATGCCATGCTTTCATGTGTTACATATTTCTGAATGCACACGATTTCGAACAACGTCTGCATTTAGAATAAATGCAATTTGTATGCACATATGCCTATCGTATTAAAACCTAATTTATAACGTAATATTTACTTTTATTAGTGACACGTAGATTGTACAAAAGGCGGATTTAATGCCGCGTAGGCATTCTCTAACAGTAAATAAATGCCGGTGTGACATTTTTAGAACAATATAGATTCATAAATCTAAATTTACATATTATATTTGTCCAATTGATAATAGTTTTATTACTTTCACTGAGACAATGAACTTCTTGGAACAAATGGGCCGTGACTACAGTCAGAGGGTCGGCGAGCTCATTACTAGCGCCCAACCAATCGTTAAACTATCAATTTTATAGACCAACTGCTATATTTTACTATCTAACTCAGATTTTCGCTTTCTTTACTATAATTTTAAGCAATACAGCATAACGTTATGTAATATTTTTACCGGATTCTGTGGTTAAACTTCACCACGTCGCACCCAGAGTGACAAAAGAATTCGCATTGAAACCCGTATCTAGTATTAAATCCAAAGTGGTGTTTAGTTACATGATTTCTCCCAGATGCACGGACGCGCATCATCTTACTGACCAAGAGCAGGCGAGGAAATTAGTGCGCGACGTGCGTTGTCTGCTTTTCCGATCCGCATTCCTTCATTCAGTTTTTTGCTAGAGAATTACATATAAAGGTGATCACATAGACATTTACTACCGCATACAACCACACAGATATTTACAAAATGAAGGTAGTGAAGATGACTTACCGGATAAGGTTTGGGAATAGGCACATGAAGAGGTTTTGATTCCGACGCGTAAGACTCATAGTCATGATGGGTATCCTTATATTTACTCTTTAAGTATGATTGTCTCCATTTTTCTACCAACTTCTTGTAATCACTTTCGTCGCTGAGTTCGTTGCCACTGGGTCTACGAGGCGGAGAGTATGAAGAATGTGACGTGTCATGATTTCTAAGATCTAATAAATCTTCTTCCGATTTAAATCTGGTATTGTACGAATCCTTTGGCTTCTCATATTTATTAGATTTATACGGCCTTTGCTTAGGATAGTCATTGACGTGACTTTCCTGATGCTTTCCATGATTATATTTGTAACTATTAAATGGTCTTTTTGGTATATGAACTATATCGTTATTAGAATTTTCGTCATATTGAGGCTTCTTTACGCGATGTTTGTATGAATAATCGGAAGATTTGAAGAAACTACCCCATTGGTTGGGTGTGGTCGTGGTTGTTGTGTACAAATGTTTGAATTGATTTATGTATTCATCATTTTTGTATTTATCTTTGTTAAATTGGCTATCAATATCATCGTCATAAGGTATTTTCACATCAGGAACTTTCTTAAAATTTGAATAATCGTGCTCAGGAAACTTGTAACTTGAGTAATCTACAATATTGCTGCTAGCAGGAACTAATTCATCTGTGTTACTATTAAAAGGTTTTTTATCAGAGTCAAAATCATAGGTGAAGCTGGTACTGCTATAGTTAGTGGAATATTCATACCCTTTCGAAGGGTTGATAGTAATTTTCGAATCATTATTGTCGTAATTGCTAGGTTGTCTGTTTTTGTAATTATCTTTATATTCTGAATTATAATTTGCGCCTTTCAGATTACTCTTACTTGGAGTAGGATTTATATAGTTTTGCCTAAAGTCTTGAGAAGGATATTGATTAGGTTTTTGTGAATCTTTTTCAGGACTAACCTCCATATCAGGTTTTATATTTAAAGTTATATCTTTCACAGTTGGAGTGGGTTGTATAAATTTATTACTTTGTTCTTCGTTATTATTTACAAACATATTCTCGTTCTGATTATTTATCAAAGAGCTATAAGTGGCAACCTGGTATTTATTATCAAGTTCAGTTGGATAAAATTGTTTAAGTTTTGTAAAATCAACGACTCTCGGGAATTTTAAACCATTATTAGGATTTGGATTATTGTTATTAGAAGATGGTTTAACAAAATCATTGACACCAGGAGGGTAATTTGGAGCATGGTTCTGATTATTTTGATTGCTTATTCCAGACTCACCGTAATTATTTTTTCCTTCGTACGGCGACTGAACACCTGGCATGACGAACCGTGATGCTAAGTCATTTGTGTTTGCTAAAGGTCCGCTACTATACACATTGAATTCGGAATTATTCAATTCTTTCATTGGTTTTCTGTTTTTTGAGTTTAATTTAGTGCCATATACAAGACCATTTGGTTCATCTTCTGTTTGTTGATTAACTTCATAAGAGTTTTTATTTTGATTGACATTCGGTCCATCGAAACTAGGAGTATTATAAAAATTTACAGAGCTCTGTGGATATTGTAACATGCTCGATTGTGGTTCGTTATCGTCACTGTTTCCGTAAGGTGAACTATCCAGAGAACCAAAGTTGTTATTAAATCCCGTCGAATCTCCAGCTGATGGAAATGCAGGTGCGTACAATCTGGTTGTACTTTCTTGATTATCACTTAAAAAACTTGCGTAATCCGGTGAGCTAGGTACAAATCCATCGTAAGATCCCACATCGTTGAACCCGAAGGTCGAATAAGAGACTACACTGGGTTGAGGAGTAGTATTGTCCTCTTCATTTGTAGGTCGCCTGATCCTCCTTGATCGTTTTCCGTGAACGTGTCCGATGATCAACGTTGCTATGAGAAGCACGAGTGCATATTTTTTGTACATGTTGGTAGTGTTCACCGGTTCGTGTAACAGCGCGCAGTTTACATCGTTTAGCAGCGTGGGCTGCAGGTGGAGTCCGAGCGGCAACTGACTGTAGGGGAGCAGCGAAGTGTGCGCGCGCGCTCGAGGGTGGTGCGCCGACCACCACCAGACGCGCTCCCCGGCCCTCCTACGAAAATGAAAGCGTTTCACGCTTCGAGTACTCGCCAATTTTCCCCCGATTAATTATTCAATAAATATTCTGTTCAGTGCATTCTAATAGGTCGTCTTACTGTAATACTTGTGTATGCGTTGAGGCCAATTTAATAGCTTCTCGTGACGCCTCCGAGGCATGCCTTCCGTCATTGATATTTATGACTAATTGGGGACTTACTACCGCTCCATTCTAAATGAACAACAATTATAAGCTGACACATTGTCATTCGCTAATATAATGAGAGATTTATTTTCAGTGTCGAAATGTTAACAGTTTCCAGGTATTTAACACGATCGTAGCGCCGCACCTGTACAAACTTCCGAGATTTTTATTTGATTGCTCGAGTAGTGTTAATTAGTACTACTATGTGTCAAGTAAACCTTATTATTATTTATGAAAATTGATATACTTTTACGAAAGAATATATTTAATTTTGTTAAATGCATTCTTTTAGAAGTTACTAGAAGATAATTTTTATAACATTTGTGTGATCAAGTCAGTTGAGCAGATAGATTCATAGGCGAAAAATAAATGCATAATTATATTATCTTATTCCCTATGTATTCTTGTAATTTTCTAATGCTTAAGTAATCTGATTGTCCTTAACTCTAAATTAGAACCTTAGCGGTGAGTAAAATGAAATATCTTGAAGTACTACGTACGTAGCTACTTATATTGTTCTATCCCATCCCATATCAATTGTCGGAGGACTGCTAAATATTAGATCAATGCATTTTTACGTTAAGTCTTATCATATCATAAACTTGGAATGCGACGAGGTTTTCATTCTGTTATATAATTTGCTGTTCTTGTTATAAGTAGGTATATTTATTGATCAATTTATGGTATATAAATGGAAAATAGTATGATTTAATAAAATTACGGGCTTGCTAAAACATTTTTATTTGTCTATGCAAATTATTGAATCTTGATACAGTTTTATCGTCAAACTTTTATTACAAAGAGTAAAATACTTAAAACACTAAAGTCACATAATATCCAACATAAATGGCCACGTTGTTAGCTTCCAAAGCTTTATAATCTTTACGAGGATGCCACTTTGTACTGAGATATAATACAACTTAACAATAACCTTAACACAAAAGAAATAGGTACAAATGTGAATAAAGAAATGCAATAAAGTGTGAAAGGATAACAAGTGGAATGGATTTTCAATATGAATTTGTGTTACGTATTTTTATGAGAATCGCCTTAATATAATCTACTCTACAACCATAAATAACTCTGAAAGTAAACAACAACTTTACAAATAGGCACAATGGAGAACATAATTTTCGAAAACATATACTTACATGAAAATAATTATAGGGCACGCATCTTATTGATAGTAATCTGAAGAGTTCCATGACTTGTTAAATAATTTAGTTTGCCTTATCAATTAGTGTACCAGAGATTCTATATGTCCACAATTCCAGATACTTAAGAAATCGCTAGGTAAATAGACTGGTGATGACAATAGATCTCACAATTACTCTTACAATTTATTAAATACAGCTATTTATGAATAATACATAGATTTCTTCTCTACTGACAATCATTAGTTATGAGGGGTTCTAGATTTATTAGACTTTACTGTAGGTAGTCTACAGAAATTACATCAACATACAAAAATATTTTCCTCTATCACTTTCATGAACACTTCGAATTCAAACATACTGGTCGACTATTATTGGTGCATACGTACTTGGAGATCTAAGGGTCAAGTGTAAATAACTGTTTTTAATATACTTATACCAGTGTACATAAATGGGTATCTCTATTTTTAGTCACTTACTCACACTAACTTTCATAAGATTTCTACTCTCGATAAAATACGAATATTTAGATAATAAATCTAAATCATACATTCTATAATTGCCAACATCTATCTACTCTACAATATTGTAATAAAATATGCATTATTATTACAAGAATTATTATTTCCATAGGTAAATCTAAACATCTATCTAGATAAGTTTCAAGGAGTTAACAAGAACAGTAAATGCGTACAAATGGATTCTACGACGAAATTTTAAGTTCTGTGACATTAAAAGTTTAAAAAAATATTTTTATTCTCTTGCTCGAAGTCGACGTTTACCCTTATATAATACCCACACGCATTAGTTTTCTCAGTCAATGTTTGATCCTTAAACACGAACTCGTGAAAAAAACTAATTAATAAAATGGTAACAAAACAATTTTTATTCATAATAATTAAACCTGTTATACTCGTATTAACTGAAACTGTCCTTATTTTCCATTCATTTGCCTCTTTTATATCATACTTCATCTCATCTTAGCACGCAGTACATACCAACTACTGCATTCAATTTCAATTTTAATGCCATCATAGATATACGTGAAAATCCCATCAAAAATCAAGCATAGCTGTACAAAAACGTGCTTTTAAATCATACAATACTTTGTGACACTTATAGTGACATCATTTCGACGTTAAATGATTTTAAAGCCTTTATTACTTACACAATAAAATAACCAATAATTCATACAAGCTTTGGCAGTCAAAGCATCACTCACACTGAAAATACACACGCCTTATCAATTATTACTTAAAACGCTTGCCTCACATCATGTCCTCAAATTAATACATTTATCCTTTCATCATCTCACCAAAACCGTATCCTTTCTTTCGAATTATGCTTATATTTGAAATTATTCTATATCGACTATTCTGTTGTCGGACATACAGTATAGATGGCGTTATTATAGAACTTATCGGTACCAATAGATGGCGCTAACAGTTTACTACTGTAACAAATACTCCTACAATCAGGTCAATCAATTCACAAAAGATTAGTTTGTATAAATATCAATGCAAATATAAACACTTGACTAAAATTCGCATTTCTAATTAACATTCCCATTTTCTCTATGACATCTTTATTTGATAGGTCTATTGGTTATGCAACATGTAATCTATAAAATACAGAATTTGTGAGGCCGTTTGAATTTGAAATATTGCTACGTTTAACCCGTAGAGAAATATGTAAAAGGATTTATTGATAGTAGCCTGAAGAGAACAGAGGCATAGCGACAGTGAAGAATAGTGACACATCACTTTCATTTATATTCGAACACCACTGGCTTCATACATTTTTATTAGGTACTCGAGACTAGTTGGTTTAACACCATGTGCACTCCTTGTTATTACATAATCAATAATGTGAAAATTTCAAGAAATTCCATTTCAGGGTATCTGACCAGATTAGGGAAGTTGTAAGTAATAAACCTTATTTTTTTGTCGGTTACGTCTTTTAACTCGTTAAACTACAAGAGCGAATAACCAAAAGTGTGTTTGTCAATCGTGCTCTACAACATCCTCTTCTGACCAAAATAAAAGTCTTTCGGAATAAAAATTCCACTAGATGACGACATATACGACCGGTCCAATTACCTATTGGATCCTATTGACGTTTGATCATACTCAATCATATACCTACCTATCTATTGATAAACCGCTTGGGTTGGTTTTAAAATCGCGCTGACCACATGCTCACCTTCCGGGGCATATCTCAGCGTCTAGGAAGTGTTTTCGAATAACACGTTCTAGGGTCGAGCTAGAAACTGGGGCCCTACTACAAAAAACGAAAACGATTGTTACGTATACAGAGTTATTTCCCAGGGTGCGATTGATCAGGAACCACCAGAAACATATTGCCGTTACCTTGTCTTCAACTCTTAATTTTGGCTCTTATTTTGAGTCTAATGAAGCTTTATTCTCGCAAAGCTCGAGACAGAGCGATAAAACATTACGATTTTTTTAAAATACCTCAACGTTCCCCTTTCTTCACCAACGATCTTACATCCCGCAGAATTCCATTAATTACTTCGCGTAATCAATGGAAGTCGCGGCCGATTTGGGCCATACTGCTGTAGAAAGTACGTCGATCGTTTCATCTAGTGGATATTTGATTCGCCAAGCGTCGCTTCAACTAGGAGTGCATGGTACCTCCAGTGGTATTGGTATCAGAACTGGTGCGAGGCGGTCAGTGCGCCTCGGCGGCGGGCGGCGCGGCGTGGCGCAGGCGCGCGCGTATTTGTTGCAGCGCGGGGTTGGTGCCGGGCTCGGAGTCCTCGGCGCTCTGCTCCGCTTGCTCGAGCCTTCGCGCTCGCTCGGCTATAGCGCGTTCGAGCTCTGAAACGTGGAACGTCCCATCAGATACACTTGCACGAAGAACAAATCTCGCACCTTAGCTATTTTGCCCATAAAGAGTCATACAACATCACATACGTTGCTCCGATCCTTAAGTATCAGAACAACCAAGGTATCGCAAATACATACTTAAGGCAGGGTTTCTAAAAATGGTGACCGCGAACCCCTAGGGGTTCGCCTTTAGACGGTAGGGGGTTCGCGGAAAGATTTACGTAGGGGAGAGTCGGGTAGCCCCGGCCGGTGGGTACCCTCGGCCAGTGTTAGTTACAGGAAAGTTCGCACACATACATGCACAAGTGTCACATCAACACGACTGCAACACCATTTAGCCGTACATTCATATCAAACGGGCCGCGGCTGCTGGACGAACAACACGTGACATTGGTTTGTTTAACAGGACCTATACCTTTGTGTGCGCCGTTTACTTTTTAAATGCGGTTATTGTTTATACAATGTAAGAACTTCACCACAACGTATTACTAATTCTGTAAGGTAGTCGTTATAGTTAACAAATTAGGTAAATACTTGACATTGCTTTTATTGATATTGCCGATATAAATAAAAACATACGATCGAGGCTGTCGGGTACAATCGGACACTTTTTTGTCGGGTACCCTCGGACATTTATTTTATAACAAAATGTTTTGTTTCTTAGATTGCATAGTGAAATTAAGAACCGTGGTACTTGTACCATGTCTGTTTGTCTATCAATCTCTGTGTTACAGTCTTTTTTCATTATTATGTTGAGACATTTGAAGAAATTACAGAATCAACTTCACCTTATAAAATGCGTTGGTGGAGAAGAAGGCTGCGACCAACAAAACTACCACCACTAAAATGAATAAAAAAAGACGGCAATTAATAAAATGAAAACAAAGAAGAATATTCAAAGTTTGACTCAGGTAGAGAGAGACCATGATATAAAATGCATCATTTGTGGAGAAACGTTTGAAAAAGATGGATCCACTGTCATAGATGCAAAGACTAGGCGCACGAAGAGTGTGTGGATATTGATCCATCGCTGGCTTACTACTATTGTGACGTATGCAAGCCTAAAGGACGATTTGGTCATCAGTAATTGTATGTCCGGGGCTACCCTCCAAAAATTATTTTAACAAATATAGAACACTGCTTTTAAGGCTGGATTTAAGCTAAGATAATAAAGCTTTCAGTTTGTTATTTAATTAACATTATAAGATATATGTTCAGTTGACGATAGAGTTTAAAAATAAATGTTTATTTCCGTTGATTTTCAAGATATCATGACTTTTGTTTATGTGGCCGTGGCTACCCGACTCTCCCCTAATGGTGGCTGGTTGGCTGTCAAAGGTTTCCTCAAAGGAGGCGCGCACGCGACCGAGTCCATATAAAAACCATATTTGCTTCTAGCTTATTTTATTTGGAGTTAGAGTTTCGCGATCTTTTGAGAAATAATACAACGTACCTAACGTTGGCCAATAAGTTTGAGTTATAACTCTGACTTAAGGCAAGGCTGGTGACCAAGTGTGCCACCAGGCCTAATCTATAATTAACTAATCTAACAACATCTTATAGTCACCATAATATCAATTTAATATTTGTTGAATTAATAAAATTGGTGTATTTTTTACAAGGAAATGCACATTTGAGTACTCGCATTTGGTATTAATTTAATTCAGCATTTATTCCTTAAATTATTCCATGCAAAAAGTGTATTATGCTATACAAATGGAAAATCGACTCGATCTACATAATACTTATGTCAAAATAACAGAATGCTCATAAATTAAACGAGGGTTTGTACCTAATGATTGTGTATTAAGTTTTATTGAGGAGTAAAATTTAAATTAGCATATTGGTTAAATAAACAAACATTGAAAATTTCATGTTTCTTCGATAGAATGGTTCATAATAGGCAGATATAAAGTTTAATCAAACCTAGGAAGGTAACTATTAATGAAGTAATGTTGGGCATTAGTTACAATGTATCTTCGTAATAACTTTTTCCCACTTTCGATTTACCATATTTTGCCTAATAAAAAGCAACTGAAAAATTATTAATAATAACTTTACATTCATGTAGGCTTAAATGTTTACTGTATCTTGCTTCTAGTTTTAGAGTCAAATTGGTTTAGGAACACGCTCGGCCCCGGAGAAAGTGGATGCTAATACTCTCTCTAGATGCATCCTCAGCATATAATAGGCAAACTTAGTAGGTATTTAATAAGGTCTTGTCGCGAGTTCCGCTGAACATACCGATCTGCACGATTGCATCTAAAGCCGCCATTCGAAGCAAGGTCATCTGCCTGAATATTGAAAATTAATAAAAAAAGGAGTGCGTCCGCGCAATTATCGGCTGCGGGGTGAACGACCGGATGCACCTGTGCACTTCGCACTGCGCTGTGCTGCGACCGGTGTTGCCGGATGCGTAGTGGTAGGACTGGCCAAATCGGACGTTTGAAATAAGAAGTCTATCCATTAGAGCCCGTCAAAGAAATTACTAGTACTTAATCTATAGCAGCGATAATTTAGTAGATATGTAACTTCCTAATAAATCATTTATTACTGACAATGACATGTATTCATCATTATCATCAGCCTTTCGCAAGTAATTATACATAGACATAATTGCCTAGATAATGATACATTAGTGTTCAATTCATATTATATTTTTTTAAATGAGTCAATACACATGTAGGTTACAGTCCTATATTACAGAACCGAACCAAAGAGTAAGTAGCATAAGTACAAGTGTTATAGAAACTGGAATTTACGAAAGTAACACAAACACAAAATAGTATAGAGGTAGGTACAATCACGAAATTCCAACCAGTAAAAAATTATATTATTACGAAACTATAATAACACGATTGTGCAAGTAGGTACATATATTATATTTGTATCTCTATTCCAATATAGTTAAAATTATAAAAACAAAAAAAATTGTAATAAAAGTTATAAAAACATTTTCCTTTTTCCTTGTACAATATAAATTAACGTCCATAAAACACGTGTGTTGTAAACGGAACATGTAATAATCAATCATTTACAAATAGGTGCACTGAAAAAGTTGGTTATAGAAACGGTTATAAATACTGAAATTCCGGTCAGTCCGGCAACACTGAGTGCACCCGGCGGATAAAGAGCGAGGCCGAATGTGCAGTGAAAAAACCAAACGAGTTCTGCGAACGCATTGTGTGCAGTGACAACGACTGATATCCAATATTCCACGGAACAAGCTACCTTTGATAAAGGATTTTTATCTTCGTACTACACACATATAACTATTGTTGGTTTAGCCCATTAAATATAGCTATTAAAGTTATTGCATCAACTATTAAAAATAAGTTAATTCATTTCTTAACTAAAATGATATCTAGATAAGAAAGACGATAGGTGACAATTTAGATAACGTTAGATTAAAAGACACAATTAGGTATCATATAGTTCTCTGCTGAAAATTGGGCGTGTTTTGAGTAGATGTCAGATGTTTTGAATGTTAGGGTTGTCTGTCACAAGGGTCTTGTTTTTTTTTAATTGACTACGATGGTAGCCAAGGCGTCTTTGTCACAGGCTGTTGGGGGAGCAGAAGGCTCTCACGCTGTGATTGCACATGATCCTAAATCGATGTACATATTGCTTGTTAAGGCACGGGCCTCTGAAACAAAACCTTATAATCAACTTTGAGCTTCAATGAAAACGTATCCACTGTACCACTAATTAATCCGTTTGTTATGGATCGGAAATTCCCATAACTCTTATTAATGCTACTATCACCCCGTTGTGCATTAAAAATTACAAAAACGACGATACGAAGTTAAAAACCAACCGTAAAATAATGATAACTGCTATACCCTACTGTTCTTAATATTATATGAAATTATAATGCTAGCACCACATAAGTGTGTCGTAAACCTACACAAAAACATAATTACCTGGAGTTTCCCTGTGTTCTCGAACTTGGTTGAGGATTTGCTTTTCTTTGTGTTTCGAGAGCGCCTTTTGGAGTTCGCTCTTTTGGTTAAGAACGTTTTTGCCTCTGAAAAAGATAGGAATTTAATTAAGCATTTTGCAAACAATAGTAGAGTTCAGGACAGGTCGGAAATGAGGGTCAGGTTGGTGGTCGAGATAACAGTTGAAATACGTTTAGATTCGTACTCGTATTTCGAACACAGAAATACTACGAGTAATAATACGAGTACATTTGTATTCTAAGTAGAGTAAGAGAGTGTTGTGCGTTTAAATTATATAGGTATCTTAGAGATTAGTTAGACACTTACTTAAAGGCATAAACATCATGTTATTGTTGAATGCACGTATAAGCTCAGTATCCGATTAATTTTAAATAATACAAAAAAACAATCAAAATCGTATGAAAACAACGTGGTCGTTACGTAGCAGAGCTTTATCTTATCAGTCAATTGGAAACACTGGCGCGCTACCAAATATGGTCAAGACTGACTAGTAAAATGTTATATCAATGATAATGAAAAATATTATCTAGTTCCAACTATAAATTGTACAGTAAAATACATAGGTATACGTCCATTACAAAACGGAAAGTGAAATCCTGTTGTTTATCGACAAATGGCTCGGATAATTATTACGTAGGTAATGTATTTTTATAGGAGCTCTATTAGCATACTCATTGCATAAAATAAAGAACAATCAATTTGAAATATGGTATAGAGAAAAGCATTGTAGCTTCGAGTTTGTTAAAAGGGTTTTTTGTGTATACTAATAGCCGAAATTTTATTTAACAGTTTTAACGTAATATTTATAGAGACCAAGTAATCTTTTCTCTAAATTTTTCTTTCTTTCTTTCTTTCTTGCCGTGCCACCAAGAGTAACCTTACTCTTTACCTACCTAGGTATATTATAGTAAATAAATTTCTTGACATATTTAAGTAAAACATCCATGTTCCTTTTAGCAAGGAGGTATATAAAAATAATAGAAATTGAAAAGAAGCAATATTCAGGCACCTACCCACTCACATATTATATCACGGTCACAACAAAAACAAAATAGTATTAGGTGAAATATGGGTACATGTTCCCACGGTCGGGGTACCTGCATGTGTGAACTATTTAGCGCCAATGACGTCAGCACAGTGGTGCATTGTGTTATTGCCGCTGTTGCATTGCACATGTGTCGTAACTTACTCGTAACGATTGCTCCCGTTTCTTACTTATTTATATCCGTGCCTAACTTCTCTTTCGCATCTTCGCTTACGTCGACTTTAAATTACTCCTACAAAGTGTATACCACTTCAGAGTGGAAATCCGATAATATATTAGGAACCTAATAGAAACCGTAATGCAGAAAACTAGCTAAGCATTTTTTTATAGCTATTGATTGGTGGCGGACAAGCAAAGTGTCTGATGTTAAACAGCAGTCATCGCGCATGGACAGGACATCATTATCATAGACATAGCTTTCGCTCTTTCGGAAGTTTTGGTCTCGCTCTAAAAGTACTCAAATATAATTTACACAATAAATACCTACCAGCAAGGTCGTCATAACACGTATCATTGAGATAAGATTTACATTACAGACAATTTCGTCAAACCTAACGTTGAATGGGTTCTACATTGCATTGACAGGTGTCGGTAAAGCAAGACTAACAAACGTCTTCAAATATTCAGATTAGATATAAATCAAATGTGCAGAATACCATTCACAACTACCTGAAGCCAGTTATGAGGTAACCACACATAAATTTTAAAGTTAGTACGCCTCGGCTATTACCTAGATCGTAAAGTATTCATTTGCGAAATAGCTACGTACCCAGTGGCGATAATATGTAGGTATCTATTTTAACATCCTTCACGAATTAAATTTTATTGAAATCCCTTACCGCTACCTTACTTACATACCCGTGATGAAAACACTGTCCTTTAACTACCTCCTGGTTCGAAATAGGTTTGCTAATGATTTTTCATTAACTCTATGCCTAGCCAAATGTTCTTTTAGCACATGTTTGATGGAGATGGAAACATGGTGAGGAAGCAACAGGTTTCCTCAGTCGGATGAAATAAGCGTGTAGCCACGATCCAGTGCGTTTGAATCCACAATTCTGCTCATTAAGTTTCAGTCAATGTTTCATCACCATCCTTCCTGTTAAAAGCACTTATCTCAGTTGTACAAAATGTCTGATTTTGTAACTCGATTATTTCGAAAATGTCTTCGAAATACGCCCCGCTCAAAATTAATTAATCCCGTTTATAAAATTAATTTCGCCACTTGCTCTCGTTAATGTTGCAGCCCGACGTGACTGTAAATAGGTTCGCAATCAGAAAGTTCAGTCGAGCATTCAGGATTGGTGCGGGTAGGTACGAGAGCTTAAATCAACTTGACGGGCTGTTAATCGCTGTGCAGATTTTAAATTAAGACCTCTTGATGCCTTGAAATAAACATAGGATTCGCTACCTACGACTACCTATCCGGGTCATGTAATTTACTTTTAAGGCCTTAGTTTGTGAGATGTAATGAATGTATGTTACATGTGCAATTTAATAATAATAAACCTAATCGTCAGGAGAAATTGAAAAGTACGTGGAAGAACTTATAATGCAAAAATAAATCATGACCTAGCGACAAGTTTATAATGAAAACTCCAAATCGGCATGAAGTTCTGCAATAGTCCATGTATCTGAACAGTTTACTTGTCACTTTCTTGCCTTGTTTTTTTATTTCATACTCGTAGAACTATCCTCGACCATTTGCTAATTACCTCTTAGAAAAGTTCAGATACATCAGACAACATCACATACATAAATATCAGACAACATCACATACATTGCTCCGATCCCAAAGTAAGTAGCTTAAGCACTTGTGTTACCTATAACACAAGTGCTGATACCCAAGTGTGCTGATACACAAGTGCTGTTCTGATACCTATATCAGAACAACGAAGTTACCACACATATATACTTAAATACGAATATAAACACCCAGACACGGAACAAACACAAGTGTTCATCACACGAACGTTTGTCCCGGGTGGGGATCGAACCCACGACTCTTGGTTCAGAAGGCAGGGGTCACTACCAATTGAGCCACCGAGCCAGTCACATCGTTTTCGACCAATCCCTTCTGAGAAGACGAATTCCTGATATTCGTCTTTAAACGCCCCATCAACATCATAAAATAGAAAATTATACACGCTCAATTAATGTAATTGGCTAGGCAATTAAAGTGAGTAATTTAACAATGTCCTTTAATTTTAATTGAAATAATTTACTACTTGAATCATCTTTTAAGCTACTTGTATATTAATTATCTTGCTCAACTTTATTATTCAATCTTCTAACATAATTCATCTTCGGTCCTGGTGTACTCGTAATTTAAAAACCAAAAATATTTTGACTGCTTCCCACAAACAACTCGCAAAAAATCTGACAAGGGTCAAGCTCGCTCAAGGTTTTTTCGCAAGCTACATAATAATTTCAGCCAGGTAATTTAGTCAGTTCGTGCAAGTATTTTTTTTACATTCTAAGAAGTAACGAAAATGGATGTACAGCGATTCCTTACGAAAAGTAAAGTTCGTTCTTTACGAATTTCGTAATTGTGTTTTCGATTTACAATTTCGTAAAGAACGAACTTTACTTCGTTTGAAGAAACTTTGGCGTGATTAATGCATTCAATTAAAAAATGTTTTAATCGGCTGGCCTAATCAAGCTTTGTAGTAAAGACCTAAAGTCCCTCACGAATTTTGTTTTTAGAAAATCTACGGACATTGATTGGTTAAGCGTTACTGATTTGAGTTAGTTTGTTGAAGAAGGTTCTACAAAATGAACCAAACAAGCTTTACCTCAAACCCGAGAAATCAAAACCTAGTATAAAACCTAAATATAAAATATCAGTTACTTATTAAACATCAAGCTGCCAGTAGAGCCTGTTAGTAAGCGCAATTTAATCCTTGCTAATTACTACCAGATTCACGGCGCGCCCGCTGCCTACTACACTAATGAAATGTTACGCCGTTCGCAAACTAATAGCACTGAAATAAGTTTGTAGACTGGACTAACGGGATCGAATGACGCCGGAACATATTTTATATAAGCTCAGGAGAACAAAAACAATGTATATGTAAAATCTCAATAAAGCATACTTCAGAGAAGTTTTAATTTATGGGTGGGTATATAATATGTACTTAACAATTGTTATAGCTATAACATTTTATTTGTAGACAAACAACCGTCTATAAAATAGTGATGAGAATCAAACTACAGAAGGTATGACCGAAAAGTAAGTAACATGGAATAAAATTTCCATATTTTCTTTTGATAAACTTTAATACTTACACACATTAGATATGAATTAGAGCACAATCAATAATTATATTAATATTACATCCCATCTACATTGTTATCTTCTAGATTAGCCAGAAGTTAATAGTCAGAGAATCGTTAATAGTGGTAAGTAAGACTGCCTAAATTGTACATCAAGACTATACAAAAGATACAGTACAAATAAATCTCTTCTTGTCTACCTAAGGATGCATACAAGAATTTAAACATTTTTAACAAAATATGTCGATGACGCCTGTTGCATAATACTACGATACAGTAAATAGGTCTCGCTCTGGTTGATTTATCGACGTAGGAAATCTCATCTCATCGTTTCGCAGTTGCAATTTGCTTATTGCAAATCAATATAATGGAGTTGAATAATAGAGAATTGAAGGATGGATCCTTTAGTAAGTTTTCAAATTGACTTCCTAGAGCTACTTTAGTGAACAGGCTTACAAACAGAGGCGTTAAAGAAAAAAAATACAAAGAGCCGCAGAATTAATTTTTGCAGCGAGTAGGCGCTATCTTATCAGTGAAATTACCAACAAAGTAAGTAGGTACTGTGTGTGTGTAATAAACAAGGACGGTGCATAATGACAGAACATAACTATAATTGGTGCACCACAGTTACTGCTTATATAGAATAGCGTACCCGTTAGCGGGCTGGGAATTGCTTCCTTCCGTCGTCCGGGCCGACTGGCGCGGAAATAACAGCCCGAGATGGCTCCGGCAATCGCATTCATGGGGAAATGAACTGAATCAACAGGTCAACATGCTGTGGAGGTATTCATCATCTCCTTTTGTTGCTTTGTAATGACAAAACAAGATAGAGGAAAATCGACACACATAGCCAAATCCAATTTGGAACAAATTGTCTGTCTTTGAACAACTTTGGATGCTTCAGGGTAGTATTCGTGCACAAATCAAAAGATGACTAAAATACACCTCAGTCTCAATAATTAGTTATATAAATTCAGCTAAAGAACATGAACTAGCTGACTTTTTATTACGCATGTCCTGGACAACAAGGAAATCAGCCTAAGTGAATAAGTCACACGTTTCCTCGATCGTATGAGTGGGAAATTAGACTGAATCAACAGGTAAGTGCATTGTGGAGTTTATGATTCAGCAGTGTTTGGATTGCTGGATAATAGAATATACTATATACGAGCATACGAAACAATTATAATGTGTACTTGCTTTCGAAATAACAAGATATACAAATCTTTACTTTAACCGTTGTATTTGTACTATGATAATTTATATCGTAGCACTTAATGCTCATGCAAATGTCTATATAGATAAGAACATGACTTGAAAGGTGAACCCTTATTTCTACCGCATCAAATAAGGTCCCTTATCTCCCTACACCTATAGTACATAGTTTGGTAGGAGCTATTTATACCTACTACACTTAGCAGTAGCACTTATTCGTAGATCTTTGGTTATAACATATTTTTTGCCAATAAACTCGTTATAGAATGACTGTATTATAGTAGTAGGCAAATGCATTCATCACTATATCTGGTCTGGTCTGGTCTGCTAGGTTCGGTTTGGCAGTAAACCCTTCAAAATGTCAGGCAATAATTTTCGGGAACCGGCGACAAATTGCCAAGATTGATGATAGCGTTGATAACAACATTTATTTTGATGGTTCTCTAATACCCTATTCCCCATATGTGAAAAATCTAGGTCTTTATATGGACAACACTCTATGTTGGGACAAGCAGACCGCAGAAACCAGCAGGAAAGTGTCTGCCTCTCTGCGCGCGCTTTACAGGTTAAAAAATTTTTTGCCTGTAAGTACTAAGATTCTGCTAATGCAGGCACTAGTACTGCCGGTTATCGACTATGGGGATGTGTGTTGCTCCAATATCTCTCAAGAGCTCCTGAACAAAATTGACCGCCTCCAAAACAACTGCATACGTTTTATTTTCGGGGTTCGTAAGTACGACCACATTTCCCACTATCGTTCGCTCCTGAAATGGCTTCCTATTCGTCAACGTCGGAGTTTGAGAATACTCTGTTCTCTTTTTGGTATCCTTAGAGATCCAAAAGCTCCTGATTATTTAAAATGTAAATTTTCGTTCCTTAGTGAGACTAGCTCCCGAGATCTTCGCACCTGCAATATTCTCAAACTCCGCACTCCCGCTCACAAATCTGGCTACATGTCAAATTCATATACCTTGGCGGCTATCAGGCTGTGGAACTCTCTTCCTAGGGATATTCAATCCTCTTGTAATAAATTAGCATTTATCCCTTTGACGTAAATGGGACATCGGTGTCCCTGAAATTAAATTTGTGTTTATTGTTAAACAAAGCATTATTTTAAACTAAATTCAACGTATATCAATTGTATACGAATATATTTTGATTTTTTCCCTAGGGTGGGAAATAGGCGCGATAATAAAAATAAACATAAACTTCATATTAATTTTGGGTAATTGGTCGCGCTTTTTTGATTGTTTTCATAAATTATTAATAATACATTTTTGCTGCATTCAGTGACTGTTTAGTGAATAATTTATGAGAATGGTAACTAATAATTATGGTTTTACGATAAAAGTCGTAATTAGTAGTCATTTGATTAACAAAAACATTAAATTTCAAGTAAGGGACACGGTTGTCCCAATATGCGTAAAAGGACGATTTTATTTATATTTTATCAATAATGTTTTATGCATATTTTCTGATTTTACACATAGCATTATACACTTTTTTTCATTGTTTTGGGCGCGCAAAGTGAGTGAGAATGACTGATTGCGAAGTCGAGGACTTTCACTAGTGTCGCTATTCTCAGCCATGCGATGGCTGAGAATAGCGACACTAGTGAAGATGCACTCACTTTGGATGACGAAGACCAGTCATTCTCATTAGAGGACATGCAAGCTGGATTTTCCGAGGCTATAATTGAGTCACCTGATGCAGCAGGTGACTCAATTATACTAGATAATTATATACACTGAGGTCTACTCAAAATCCAGGCCCATCTGCAGACTCTTCACCTACTTCCCTCTTTTATTATCGGAATGGTTCAGTGTTCACTACCGTTCTCCAAGAAAAAACAGTTTTTATGTCACGGGCACCCATATGTTACCCACAGTGAGAGGCTACTGGTCCACTGAACCTGATGTCCTGTCATCGTTCATAAGTACAATAAAAATATGGGTGCCGTAGATCTCATCATCAGCCACTGCTGGACATAGGAATCTCCAGTTGTTCGCCACGTAGGGCAATCATCTGGAGGATATACCCATAATCGCCACGCTGGGCAGGCGGGTTGGCGATCGCAGGGCGTAGCTTCTAGCTCTGGTGACGCTGCTGCCCGTCATCGGACTGTGATATTTAGCCGTAGATCTCATGGACCAGAAAAAAGTCACATACGAAGTTGATAAGAAATCGAAAATCAGCTTTCAAATTTTTTTGATACATTGGACATCGCTATGAACAATTCTTACATGATTTATGAAAAACTGCATGCGCGAAGGGTTTGCATCACTTGATTACCCTCAAGTTGTGGCTTGGGCTATGATTGGCAATTTTTCTATACGTAAACATGCCCTGCCATCCACTTCTAAATTACGTAAATTTATATTACACAACAACAAGAAATTGTTTTGCCGACTTTTATTTATCACGATAAACAATTGTATTATATTTGACTTAATTTAGCTTTTTATTATCAGAAAAACATTTGATTTTTCTATATTAGTAAATACCTCATAATATAATAAATAACGCCCTTTATCGCATATTGGGACACTTTTGTCCCAAGCAATATCCTAAAATCTGTTGTGCTATTTTTATTTTTTATTATACACATGTTTAAATTACTTCATAACACACTAAATAACGTAGTCATAATTATAAAAACTTAACTGTACTTGTTTTGTGCGTCAAAGGGTTATGAGATCAATCCGTGACCTTTTCTTAAGTAGTGCTGTCTGAGTCTGTAGTCTTTGTTATATACAACCTTTCTTTTGATGTCTATGTCTGAATATATTATTTATTATTATGTATATATAATAAATATATATATATGTAACTATAATATAATAATATATTATTTATATGTATATTGTTATATTCTAATCTTAAGTATTTTGTATGTAATATTATTATACGAAATATATATGTAGGTATGTGCATTACTTATATATAGGTGGATATATTATAGCAGTTGTTAGAAAGCCTATTACCGCACCACTTTATAGATTTCTGGCTCGCCCAATGGTTGACTGGTAGAGAATGCCACACGGCATTAAGTCCGCCTTTTGTACTTTCCTTGTGCAATAAAGATTAAATAAATAAATAAATAAATAAATATATCTTGTATAGAAATAAACGTCCTGGCGTTAACGGCAGTACAGGATTAACAACAGGTATATATCTAGGAGGCATTCAGTCAACCGCGGCTGCAGCTACAAACACTAAGTAGGAGCGCATCACAAAAGCTAACTGCATTTTGAGATCTCGAGAGCAAGCGAGAGGAGACAGATGTTCGATAATTACAGCCAGTTCACGGGACTCGGCAGGATGTCGTGCACCTGCTACGGCAAGAATCCGAAACATAGTCATAGCAAAAAATCATTCTATTTTTGTATTTGACATATCATAACGTAGACGAAGTTTGTGGAGATGATTCCTTTGAATGGAATGCTTTAGCACTTCGATTCATTGATTCCGTTGCTATGCTATATGAATCTACAATCTACATATTATTATATGAATGGTGGGATATTGACTAATATTATGATTAACAGGCTATTTTACGTCAGGAAGTTACGTTGAATGTAATAATATTCGATAAGCTTAGGAATGGCATACTATTAACGATATCAAAGTACAGTTTTATACAGTATTGAATGAATTTGCACGGGTTGACTTGTGCAGATCGCTCGTATTCAGCCGGTAAGTATTGGACTTCTTTGCTCTTTTAAGTATTGTAAATAGTAACAGACCCTCCCTCGATAGTATTCTCGTTATTATCTTAAGAGTAGGTCTCATCATGATCCTTATAGTCCACCAAAATTCAAATACATATGTAATTTCAACTTTATGTACGTAAACTCCATCAGTAATGTAGTTAACCGCGGCATCTTTGATCAACGCAATCAATGCACCCTTCCCTTGAAGCTCGTATAAAGGAATTCCGGCGCCAATAGTAGTCATTGTTCAAATATTAAACTCGGGGCCTACTAGTACGTGCCAGATACATTGCCGCATTACTTAGTAGGTATATCTCTGAAAGCTTACTTCGAATCTTATTACATTCGTAGAGTCGAAAGGATATTTTGATCATCAGATCGCCATATAATGAAACAATACCAAAAGATGAGGTAATCGAAGCAAGTATTCCTGATATTACGCCTAGGTATTACAAAAAAGATAAGAATCTGTAAAAGGGATTCCCAATAGAATGGTGAATGCCTTTCGTAAAACTCATCTCTGAAGGCTTTTGTATGAAGAACAATATGCCTTTGACGGAGACTCTTGTCCCCAACAATAGCCAAAGGCACGGACTACAGGTGCTTGAGTTATGCACAAATATTAATATAACACATAGTCACTTAAACGTTCAAAAATGCTCAGTACACATTATATTGGATATTCATATATTATATCATGTGAATATCAATATGCCAATACCTAATTAATATTCTGTATATCTTAATGACGATAAGAATGACAAATTACTATAGTATTTTAAACAAATGTGTGCCTTACCTTATGATAAACTATCGAATAAGTAAAAATAATATTTATTTTCCATAACGTAAGTGCGTAAGAGGTGTTGCAAAAACATGTTCTATAAAAAAATATGAAAAGCCAAGTACGAATGTTTTATTAAAGAGCCCTGCTATGGCATTAAAATAATTTTCTTTACTTGAGTGTAGAGATACATTATGTAGTTTTTGCGACCAGTTTCGCATGATACAGAAATGAGGATGCCTGGCAGATTTCCAGCTGATTGTGATCTCGAATGCTAACTTTATCGAAATGCATTTCTATAAAGTTCATCGAATTGAAAAAGCTATATGTACAACAGCCATATGTACGTATAGTACATACGTATATTTAGCATGTCCTGCAAATGTAGGGTATTTACATAGGGGTAAATTTTATCCTAAATGATCGTAGGTAGATAGATAGATTTTCATTGCACACCAAATAATTGACTTAAAACTAGGTATAGTAGGCCTTTGTTGTTCAATATAGGCTACTTTTAGTTTCTAATACTCTTTGTAAAGATTTTTATGACTGCAAACCTGTCCAAAATGGTCACCATTTTGGAATTAGGTTAGGTTAGGCAAGGTTAATGATATAAAATGCATTGGCTCACTCACATCCTCTGATTGAAGAGTAGTTCCCTATGCAGATCCATTCGCTGAGGGCTCTCGAGGCACGGGTTCTGCAGCCTCCGCGGGGCGATGAGGCCCGCGTCGCCGGCCGCGACGCCCTCCCCCTCCTGCACCATGTCCGCGGCGCCCAGGGCTATCTCCGACAACAGCGCTGCCGAGCCCACGCTGCCGGTCGCGCTCAGCGCGCTCGCCGATAAAACTGAAAATAAAATCAACTAATTAAAAAAAATTTGTTAAACTCAACGCCGATTCCTGCTGTCAAGAGCAAAATAAAAATGAAAAATCTCTATTTAGTATCTTTATGTAATACATTAACAATTGCTGGAGCCTCCTTTTAAGTGTTACACCTGTGTTAGTAGGACTAGACTCCGCACCTTCAAAGTAGGTAGGAGGAGAGGAGAGTAGGAGGTTAGACTCCGCTTCTTCAAAATTTACCAAGATACATATATAATATAATAGGTTATACATAAGTTATTTATTAATAATACATTAATTCAATTAAATTTAGTTTAATTTAGAAGAAACAATATATTATTGTACAAAACTGCTCTTAAAATAACCTCCTTTTTTATTGTTTTTAAGAACTGTTTAGCATTAGGTATCATTGTTTCAAGAACCTGAAAATGTTAAGCAAACCCTATAATGTCTCGTATCAATTGGCGTATTGCAGACACAATGAATCTCACAATCAATATATTAAGTCGCAGCCGTATTCGGACGATAGGGGTTTAGTATTCAATCGATTGATTTGGTAGCTCTTGATATCCGGATATTCCACAAACAACCAATTTTCTATTATTGAACGGTGGCGAAAAAGTATCAGACTTTGTAGGTATATTTAGCTCCCTCCCAGGGACATTCAAGGTGATACTTTAATGACTTCACACAGCTACGATGTTATAGATGATAAAGTCATTTGTAAAAAGTTTACACTCTAAACAGGTACCTCAAAAGAATTTAATGAATCACTAATGATGACATCATCCCACCGAGCGCTACAAAACGAGAATACTTATTAACTAACATCTAAATATGGTGACTTATGGGATCATAAAGCAGACTTATCAAGACTTAATATCGTCGTCACTTTGTCGAGAATGCAACGATAGTGGTATAATAAATAACTAGCTATACTTATAGCCATAGGTAGGTAATCCTTGAAATATAAAAAGTTGTTTGTTCATGCAACTTGGATAATAATTGTCTAATTACAAACAGGCGTTCAGTAAACAAAACAGCAAACATTTTTATGGTGATCTCTTTCGGGTATACATTTTTTTATCGAGTATATTACTATACTCGTATGTAGGAACTACAAGTATTACCTAAAATACTAGCTTCCCGCTTGCAGTATTACTTACTTATATCAATTTTAGATTATTCAGACAAACGGTATTACAGTACACACACATATAATGTTATCCCGTTTGCACAAGCCATTTTCGATTATTATAATTTTTCGTTATCTCCTAAACTTGTACGTTGTAACAGGAAATTTGTATCAACATACAATTGTCTATAAGATAAAATGATTATTTTTTTACCTGATATGTCTAATAATTATGATTGTTATCTAAAATTCCCACACAAAAAAACGTTACTGTATTTGAAAGAAAGAAAGAAAGAAAACTATAATAAATCAATAGGCAAAATCTACAAAATTTAACACCAAAAGACTGAAATGCCAATACACTTATAAGCATTAAAAGTAAAACGCGCCAGAACCAAACGTGGCTCAGTATTGTTTCATAGCTGTGACCTCTTTTGGTATGCTTGTGACAATACCTCTGCCGTGATTGCGCGTCCCTGCAATGAACTCAGGTTAATAAGCGCGCTGGGGACCGTTTCCTGACTTGAAACATCGTTATATGAAAGCCTCGGTGGCTACATTGCATGGATAAACGAATCAGAATTGGCTCGAATAGAAAACCTTAATATATCACTCCACTTTTGTTAACAACAAAGACTTGTGGTTTGATTAACCTAAAAAGTCCCTACCTACGGCTTTCAAACACCATTCTCGATGTTTACCACGTGTTCAGTTTGCTACTATTAATAGCTGTGACCGTGACTTTAATTTTAATTAACTTCGCTTCTTTCTGGCTTAGCATCTAATGCTATCTAAGTCTAGTAGTGCGGTTGAAACGTAATGTTTGTTCAAATATTTGCGCGGTAAATATTTTCTTCGAACTTTAGCCAGTCTGTTTTGATGTTATTGAACCAATTTTAAGAATATGTAGAACCTTTAAATTTGATGATGATTGAATTGGTACGATGTTAATATGATGATCTGCTTTAATGTTACTGATCAATATCAGATAAAAGTAATATTAAGATATTAAAACGAAGTATTAAAGATGACTAGAAATATATCACACAGGAGGTATTTGGTATTCAATACAAAAAGATAAGCAATTACTTTTGAGTTCGATATTCGTTTTTTTATAAATATTATATACATATATAATATAGTAGATACATATAATCATCATTATTAGTATATCACAGTCCACTGATGGAAATATGTCTCTCCAGTTTTTCGCCACTTTGGGCAACATCTGTGGGCTTTGCTTATAATCGCCACACTGATATAATGAAATAATGTTTAATTCAATGTAGAGTCATGTTATATTTTTCACCGTTTTTTTAAGTTTCTTCTGTACCAAATGCTATTTTTGATATGGGATCAAATCCTCGAGTTACCCTGCAAGTCGGGGTTGTAGTAATGTGCCCCGCTCATTGCGCCTCGTTATCTCACTCCGCGACCCCATTTCTGGTGCTTTAAACAAACGGAAACGGTATAGTTGCCAGTTATGAACTTTTAAAATTCATTTCGCTCAACTCCACGAAACTATAAGTAGCAGTTTGCGATAAGCGTTACTTCGAATTTATTGTTCACAAGTAAAATATCGTTTTTTAATGTTTATGTACATTTTCTGTGAATTTCTGGCTAAAGAAGACAATATCGAAATTGACGAAGCCATTAATAGAGAATTTATAATTTACGTGTGCTAATAACTAGTATGCAGGTATCATACTAACATAAAAACATACATAATAATAAGGATTAATTTTAAATTGGTATTTAAGTATATTTTTAAATTGCCTGTAGAACGTATAATGTTTGAATATAAACATTATAAAGATAATGTTTTGATTTTTGTATGAATTATTAAGCAGTATCGCAGCTGTATTTATTTAACAACAATCACGAAACGATTTAACGAATTTCCACTATTGACATTGTGGCTTATACTGCAATAGTGATAAGGCACTTCAGTTTCACTACTGGTTTTCGAGGTAATTAGGTTATACTTTATTATCTATTATTAGAACACTTGGTGGAAACAGTTAAGCAACAGCGACGATACCAGACCGGAGTGAGATAGCTGTTATCTATCGTTGCATAATGCTGTAGCAAATTTTTGGTACAGTTACTCAAATATTACAATTTCAAGCAAATTGTTCCGCAATGAAGTTTCCAAGCAATTGATTTATGCAAAACCAATATCAATGTTATTTAAATGAGTTCAAATTGGTCGTAGTATATGAAATTGTAAGTACGTTATTTGTTTTAGTTTCTAATGCTTAGTATCAAGTAAATATCCAAGCCTAATTTGTTCTGTCCTGACTAAAACTATATTACAATATACAAACCATTCGGATTATTTACCGCAACTTGCAAATTATTTCTTCTGGACACGACTTTACTAGCAAAGTTATTGGCTAATGTTCTCAACAGGTGTGTGTACCTACCTACAATTTTGTAATTAGATAAAAATATTATGCTCGTTTTACGTACTATATGACTGTGCATGATTAAATAGCGGCAAATCTAATCGTACATAGTTACATTCAAAATCTTTAATTCAGTAAGATAAACGCATGTAAGTACACGTCGATCAAACGCGCATTCATCATCACGACCCTATTGAGACGAATAAATACTATACGGTGACCTTAATTCCAGCATCGCTGCCCAAATTTTATCGCACGCCGCCGGCGTCTTACATGATATAACGTGGTTTACATAATACACAGACTACCACTGATCAATATCTCTTTACAACGCGAGAATGAACTTGTACGCAGACATGTCTACTGAATAGGAACCTACAAAATTGTCAAAACTACTATAATACTATCATAGAATTCAAATGAGGACTTTCAGTCTTCAAATTTTGCATCCTAATTACCTCCTACCTTCTTAAAAGTTAAATTTGCATTCGTTTTCCAATTAGCACCTATAAGCTTTCTTGTCTGGCCACTCTCAAATGGCTGTTAATTTTAGTTATTGTTAAAAATTTTATTATTTAGTCAGAATAGAGTTAAATTTTCCTGACAAACAGTTTATCAATAACTTTCGATTTCACTTAATCGATTACTGCTTCTACAATAAAATACAAAGATATATAGTCCAGCTTTTATCTAACAAGCCTTCGCTACGTTCCACTTTTAAGTGACATTTCTTAAAATTAGGTTGTACGAAGTCTGTGATCTAGATCTAGGGTTCCGCTTAAAGTAGTAAAGTTTCTTTCAAGTCCGACTGTGGTAATGGCCTCACCATGACTCGAACTTTTGACTTGTGCGCTATGTACTTACTTACAATCATGTAACACATGCCGGTTGAGTAAGCCTGTATACTCTACCATTTTTAACGGAGTCAAATTATAATATTTCTTTTGCTCAAGTTAGATTTTAAAATAAAGAAATAAAATGTATTTAGTGTCATCACTAGGACTAAAATAATATGTATTAAATGCAACCTTAGTGTGCAGTGTAGTAATGTTACTCAAATAAAATCAATATTTTATTTATATAATCTAGGGTTCCGCTATAAAAATAATTAAATCAGTTATTAAAAGGCCAATAGTAATATGTAAAACCTCAATGACCTCATATCTTATTATTCAATTATTTAAAAATACTTCTAACTTTCTTAGACATAAGTGCGTGAAGATATTTCATTACTGCCCTTTTCAGTTGAACTAAATATAGTTTCAGATGTGAGCTCAGTGTAACCTATATATAGGTAAGAATATTGGAATGCGGAAAGCATAATTTCTACAAATAACCATAATATTCAAAATGCTATGAAAATTGGCAGGATAACTAAATTATTTATTATCTTGAGAACCAAGAGACGACTCCGCGGGAGCTTCGACGGCAAAAGAATTTAATTCGTTAATAAATATAACATCAAGACTTCGTTTTTAATATTAAGTCTAATTAACTTAATTGTCTTTCAATTCAGCTATAACATAACGCAATATTATCACGCAAAAGAAATGGAGAAGGTGACTTATTCTTAGATTTCATTACCTTGAAAAAACTTAACGCTGAATAGATATAAAGTAGATTAAACTGTCACTTTATATGAATTAGAATATTATCATAGCTACGTCAGATTTTAGCGATTAGCGACAATAGCACGTACCATAAATTACTGTTACAGACCAGGAAGCAGAATTAGAGATACTGCGGACTGGCACGGAACACTGGCAGTTACTTACAAAATAACCGAATAATGTAGGTATTACACCTCAACAGTCGAGTAAGGTAATTAAATGCAAAGATTTGCAACAATAAAACTATTTTCACCTAAGGCCATAACCACTCATATAATCATAATATGAGCTTCGTTTATTAGCCATTTGTGAATATGGACGCCGTTAAACCATAAAGTAAGAGTTGCGTTAATAGAAACGTCAGACTATCTACCTACATAAACTCTTTTTAGGCGATCGGTGTTTAAACAGGCTCAGTCGGACCTTTTTGTACACAGTTCAGTTCAGGAGAGTCCTTGAGAGAGTATATTTTATTCAAACTTGGGAGACGGGGAGCGATATTGAACCCGCTTGTGAAGGTCGGAGGACATAGCGTGCGTCGGCATTGGGGTAAACTCCCTTTCAAGGTCCCTCACAAATTCAATGCTGCGCCTTTATATAACAGAAAAAGTATCATCGTGTAGTTTAAGAATCAATTTCTCATAAACAGCAGTCTAGAGATATAAGACATTCTTTGTAAAAAAAAATGTTGCATTGCAGTTTAATATTATCTTAATATCGATAAAAAGACAATGATGATAAGATATTGCTTGGTTAAGCAATCTCTGAAGCAAACGAAAAAAGTTCTTATGTGTATATTATTTTGACCGTTTGTTTTTGGTTTGGTAATGGATATGAAACATCATTTACACATCTTTTAACGAAGATGTCGACATTCTGAAACTGTGTCAACTGTCGAATGACGTAATGCTGAAGGGAGTAGTCCGTGACTATTGACAAGGATATCCGGAAGAAAATGCGCAAAAGGAAGACCGTTATGTTCTCCTAGTATGCAGCTTCGCGTAGCGTAAATTGAAGTTACATGTGTGTACCTACACAAAGTGTTATCGAGACCAAACATGACAATAGAATCACATTCTCAGATGTTCAGCAAACTCCTCACCGACCTTGCTCTGTATTTCTCCTAGATGACAACACAACCAACGACCGCGTATTCTAAAATTCCAGCTCACTGAATAATGTTAAGCTTTTATCAACTCAAACTAGCGAAAACAGGCAATGTCATATTATGTTTGCTTTTGCATAAAAATTAAATATCACTAATTTTGCTTGGCACCTATCACCATTTCAATAGTTTCACAGGTAGGTATATATTTTATTGTGAATTAATGCGTATCCTCAACTTAAACATGCCGCCACAACCACAAAATGCAATCATAAGTCGTAAAAAATCAGCTCAGTTTATTCGTTTTCGAAATTTCGTGCAAGTCAAGGAGTGAACGGCCTCTCTGGCATCTCGGCGATGCCAAACGAACGCAGCCTGCGTGATAAAAAGCGGCAAGGCGTTAAATGACAGTATGTACTTAATTGAATTTTTTATTATCCCTTTAACTATGTTCAGATGCTAATGTCAAAGGATTTTTTTATCAAAATACGACTCTCCTGGAGACACACCATAATTATCTGTTAAAATTATTATCTTTTGACTTATTAAGATTGAGCTTTTAAAGACAGACATCTTCTAAAGACAGCTTTACATAAATAAAATAGGAGGGCTTTGAACTTAGTTACTTTCGGATATTGCTATAACAAAAAAAATTTTTTTTCTGTAGAGATATATTCGTAAGTATACATGTGCAATGGTAATACCTATAGTAAATATTCAGTTATTTGTTAAAAGTTTACCAATGCCTCTACATTAGTCGTTCCTCGAAATCTGTCATGGACGAAATGGAGTCATTCCTCTAACGTCCATTCCATGCGCCGACAGATAAATAATACAAATCACCGCTAAATTTCTTCCCGTAGGCGTCGTAAGACAGCCTTTTGTACTACAGTACGAAAATAAGAGGTGACTTCAGTGGATGACGTTTATAAAGGCAGCTCAATAACAAAGCCATGAACGTCCAATTACGGTCAAATAACTATAAAACTTCCTGGTGAAATATAATCTATACCGATACCTCGGCCATGGGATGACCCCTGACCTATAGCTATATTTAGCCCTCCATCCAGCAATATAAGCTGGCCCACAAGGTCGTGCTAGTGCTCATTCGCTGAAACAATTGACGTCATTCCCGCTGAAGGCTAACGTGCCATCTAGTTAAATTTACTCAGCTTTATTATACACGAGCCGTATACGCAAACATCTTTACTAATCTTTATAAACCTGTGGGTTAATTCCTCAGACCTACTCTACATATAACACATGTAGGTACTCGTGGTTTAACATTAGAGTAGGATTAGCATATACTTATTTAAGGCAGAATTCAAATATACGAGGAATTCTCATAATGCTCATAATTTCAAGAAAAGGCCCATTTAGTAGTCATAGTTCCGCATCAAAAGAAATAACTCTTTAGTTTATTTCCATGAACAAACAAGAAATATGCCAAAAAATAAACCTAATTTCGTAAGCTCCAAAGGGAAAGTGTACAATTAAAAACGTTGCTTGCATCTTACTAAGCGTGGGATATGCCTTTGAAAACTTTTCCCGGATCTTTTCCTCTTAGTTTTCTTCCGTGAGGCTCTTATGAATTTCCTATTCAAAAGCTTGGTTTCTGGTTCTTACGTAAACTCTTCTACATTTCGTATTTATGTGGTACATTACGTAAACAGAAAAATGCATAAAAAGTTTAATTAATTATGCAATTTCAGAAATCCTTGGTCTCACAATAGGTAAGGTCATGATATTCATAATATGGTGACCCTGATTGAAACACCCGACGGAAGTCTTTACACAATACAGTTGTACCGAGATTGAAATTGAATGTAAAAAGACATGAGCAACGAACACGTTAACGTATTGTCTATAATGAGGGAGTCTGCATTTGCACACATTAATATCGCAACATCGGATAAAACAATACTGTTAAATCCATTGTTCCTTTGCTAACAATATTTCCTAGAAAAAGAATAGTTGAGTGTTTGTTTAACCTTCCAGACAAAAGAATAATGGTCGATAGGTATATCACATCGGAGAGCAAAATGCAATTTAGAACGGCTCAAATCTATTTTGCAAATTATTTTTCTACAATGTCACTACAGCTAGACTAAGCTTTGACAAAAAAGAGAGGGGTGAACCCTTTTATATGAGTAGGTATACATCATCGTAGCCAACGACCAAACGAGATTAATAGCGGTACCTTTTAATTTGATTAGCGGCTTAGCAAGCGCAATGGACGTTAACTAGAATAGTAATCAAAGTGCACAAGTATAAATAAAGCTGTTGCCTTATTTATAGAAGTAAGTAAAAAAAGTTGTTTCAAATAATGAGAAGAATATAAATTTATTAAGCTATTTTTAAAAAGTATTTTCATCTATGTGTACCTTCAGACATTATGTGAAATAATAACTATCTATATACATACATAAAAGCCAAAGGACTTATAATGCTACATGACATCTTTGATTCTATACAGATACAAAAAATAAAAAAAAACGGTAAAAGTTCATAAAAAATTCCACTCTCGAGGGGGTAACTGGGGGCTATATCGCCGGGTCAGCTAGTGACAACATATAAACATGATGATTTGTGGTAATTTTGGCATACAAAAGTGGTAGTAAGAAAAAGTTTCCACTAATAACACATAAAAATAAGTTTTGTCGTAAAACTGTATCGATGTCGAATGCCCTTATAGTATTGCACTTTACATTTTATTGCTCTCGATCACGATCGATCACATACACAAAGCTAGTATAAATAGCGCACGATTTGCAATACATGTAGTAGGCCCGTACAAAATTGGTTACACACTTGTGAAACAGACATTCTTGTGTGGGCGGCTCATTTACTTCACAAAATCACAACGTACCGCTTCAATACCTGTTTACTTGTCTGGCCTAATTACAAATTCAAAATACCTTTCCCATGATGCATCATAATACTCCGTTGATTAGAAGATGATGTGCCTAATGGAAATAATCACGATGGCAATAATCAAATGTTGTACCCTCACACGATAGGCTAATCACAGGCCTGTCTATAATGAGGTATCCTGACCAACTTTACGGTTTAGGGTTTCGTTACGAAACAGGCGCGGCCATTAAACAATAAAGCGACCGGTTTATGTTCCGACAGATAATGGAAGATGAAAATATTGCATCGGATACATGATTCCCAAGGCACGTGCGCGTTTGGGGTTGGATGTTTATAGCGCATAAATAACAAATGGACGGCGAGCGTTTTAAGAAAGCTTACAAACATAACGTGAAAGAGTTGCCGAAGCTCATAAATTGTATGTTAAGAAATATTGAAATCGGACCAAGGCAAAGACTATTGCTCACATTGAATTTAATCTCCAGTCAGACGTGATGACGTATCAGAGAGATCCCCCAATGATGCGTGGCTCAATCAATAAGCCACTTCCTTATGCGGGCGCTCACGAATCACTTATTACAGTTGCTGACAGTTATGACTGCGATACAAATTTTCCCGTGTGCCTCAATGGGCGAGGTCAACTAATTCGACCAAAGAACATGCACAATACGGCTGCATTGGTGCCCTTAATGAGACCAATAAAACTAATAGAACGTCAGTGTGGTTGAACTACGAGTAATAGACGGAACGTTTGAATTCGTAATTTTGGTTAGGACTTTATTATTCCAATTTAAAAGGAGATGACCGCTGTGCAACTTGCTTTGTTTTATTTTATGTCACTAGCTTCCGCCTGTAGGTTCGCTTGCATCGATGTTGCATCATACCCTCAATTAACACTTCTAAGATGTCCTTATATGCCAAACTTACACAATAGTTAATCCGTGGTCATTTGACTTTAAAGGTCCTGCATTCTGACAATGAAAGGAGCATCTGTTCCTGATTGGGTAATGTTCTTCTTTTTTATAATATCAGAATGCCTACAAACATAATGATGATATATTTATATTGATGTCTACTACGAACAAGAGCCCCTACCGTCCACCTGTAAAACCTGTTTTAAGCTTTAAGTACAATACGTGTAGTTATCATCCTAATTCCGAATGTTGCTCATAAAATGAACGGTGAAATATTCCTCTAACGACTAGCACACACGCGTGGATTTGTACACCCGAGTGTGAAATGACGTGTTCAAATTTAGATGTTAACTTGCTTGGGAAAATAACATACAACAGATATTGACACCTCAAAACAAAAATATCTTGGCACCACATAGCACTTAATAAAATTACTATGATGCTATTTATCTTGAAATATCATGGCTGTTTTATCACAGAATTTATGCTCTAACGTCTGCGGACTTATCTACATTAGGTACCTATGAAATTCTTCACGATAATATTGTTCATCTATTCACGTGCGAAACAAAAGAGCGTTAAGCTTTTTCTATCTTAATCGGATTGTTTTTTCCACACACGCAATTATGGCTTGTCGTTAGAGATTATCGTGAGTTTGAAAGCAACTGGGGTGTGACTGGAAAGGGTTGAGCGATTTGGGGGACGACCCCGTTTGATTGCACGGACACTATTAGTTATTAGCGAGTCCGAGTGTAGGGCATTTGTCAGTATAACTTTGTATGCCCCTTATGGGACGTGTGATGTTACATGATACGTTTTCAAAACCCATTATTCTTATTAATGCATAGTATTGCCCCATTTATTTAAATCTACACTAGTATATTAATAACATCAAATAGCAATCAAAGTATGAATGACGAAAGTTAGTTATACTAAGGTATATAAGGTATATATTTAGATGGATTTAATATTATGCAGAAATGTTCATCATATAAGTTCTAAAAATTACATTAACCTTCCTATACTCGCGCGTTGGTCTGTGAGACCGACGAAACACATTTTCGTAATTATTTTTATGCAGATAAATCCTATGAAGTTGAGTTCCTTGCTAGCTGCCGGATTTGTGGCTAACTTCGTTTTAGTGCACGCGGCGCGTTCGGGCGAAACACACGTGTTGTAGCACTCATCACCAATCGGTCCACGAGACCGACGCGAGTATAGGTGTAACTTTTTGTGTAAGTATTAATATAATTTATTTCGTGCATTTGTATATTTTTTACGGACTTTGATTACTTTATAAAGTATATATAGTAAAATATATATATGTATGTTGCTCTACATTATATTTTGACCAATTTTATCATTCTTTTTTAGGTTTTAATTCATATCGAAATAGACGATGGTCAAATCAGATTGTTGCTGGAAGAATTAAGTTCTAGCTCAAGCTATGAAAACGAAAATGATAGTGAGGTGGGAGATAACGTGGAGGTGCAAGAAGAGACATACGACACCGAGCAAGACGATGACAGTGACGAGATATCTGAGGAAGAACATAACGAACGATCCCATGATTTTTACTTAGGAAAAGATGTCGCACGTGGGACAAATAGATGGCCAATGGTGATATTTTAATGAATGTAGCGGGTATAAATACGTTTATAATATACCTGCAGAATAACCCTAACAAGAAAATTAGCCATCGGGTCTTCCTTGAAGCCTTAGCATACGATGTGATCAATCCGCAACTTAGACGACGGGCTCTCATTTCATCTTTGCCTAGAAGCATAAGACTCAGGCTCACCGAAATATGCAAATTAGATGGACCCGAGTCTGCAGCAATATCTAACAATAATAAAGTAGGTCTTTGTGGATACTGCTCTTCAAAAACATACGTTACAACTGTGCCACCTGCAAAAAATACTTTTGTTTGGAGCATGCTGTAACCGTATGCCCTGATTGCTATGGCGAGGCTCAAAACTAAGTCAAACATAGATAAATATGTTCATTGATATGTTTGTTGTTATTAATAAGAAGTTTAATTTGTTTATAAAAAGAAGTTCAGATTTTATTTGATATTTTTTAGTACTTAAGAAAATAATCTCAAATTTTTAGACTCATTTTTGATAAACTATAAGTCGGTAAAATAATTAATAAAATAACTTTAAGTTATAACGTTTTGTTTCATTATATCCTAAACTTTTAAAAAATAGTAATAGTTTTATGTGTTTTTTGTTAAAATATTTATGTTGTAGGGGTACAAACTATCGGTCTGTGACACCGTGCGCGAGTATAGGTGTTACAAAAATTGGCGCGAGTATAGGAAGGTTAATGACTTCATTAGTAAAAGACAAGGTGATTCAATCAAGGATTTCTGCATTATGTATTTCTGATACGAGTACAATCAGCATTAATTTAGAAAAAATTAGGTAGCGATACACATTCTTTTTAGAAAAAAATTTTGGTCGAAACCCAGGCAAACACAGGTTTGATTAGCGTTTAAGTCTTATCGTAGCCGAAAAAGTAGTCACAAATCAACAAATACTCACGTAAAGTATTACTAAAGGCGTCATTCTGACCATCTTCACATAATAACTAGTTTACATATACAAATAATATGTAAATTAGTTAATATTTCCTACACAGTAAATTATTAATTTTCAGCTTTTCATTCATTAATCACAAATACATACTACTTCCATGTGAAATTGACGAAAGAGAAACAGTCATAGTTATTTCATGTATGATATTGCATTTCTTGTAAATCATTGCATATCACGGGCAAGTTAGGTAGGTTACTTTACTATTGTATTATAATCTCACGTGTAAAACTACGACTGTTACCTACGCATGACGTCATCAGCTTAGGTCAGGCGTGGCAGCACAACATGCGGTGAAATCCAAATGTATTTTTTATCTCTATTTAAAGGTATGCATACAAACAAGTACCAAGATCGATAAGTTTCCATAGGGAAAATTTAAAGGCCTGCTAGTTCAGTGGGCCCTGGGCGCGACCCCATTATGCCGAGTTCAAATAAGGCGCGGGCGACTCGCTAGACCAATCGCAGGCTACGCGCGTAGACACCTAGATACATAAATAGAGACGCGAACGCCTTATATGGACATCATATTTGTAATTAATGTGATTCTGAACATGATTTCTACGTACCTTTTGATATGGAAAATACCTATTATTTTATTTAATGCTTTGCATACGATTATGCCTCTTAGTAGCAAATTCACGCCGCAATGTTATTGAAGGTTTAATGTACATAGATAATTGATACTCATAATCATGAACCTCAACTTTATCTTCTAAGATTATCTACCGCGTACCCTGAACAATGTCACTTTGCGTTATATCTTTGCGTATATTTACATTTTACATATCTGAGAATAAACAATGAAATATACATACGTCAATGAGGGATTTGACCGCAGTTTTCAGTCTATCCGACTTCTGAGGATTAGGAAAGAATTAGACTTGCGGTTGTTAGATAAAATCACAAGTAAATATACATACAACTAAGAATAATTATGTAACGCATACGAACTGTCTGACCAATTCCCAATTGTTCTAAAGCGAACTAAGATAGAATTACCAACGTATAGTATAGCCCAACTTTATCTACTTCGCAGTCTTTATACACTTTACAGTCGTATATCACGCGAATGTTATCTAATTAGTGAAGAACGTCATAATCGTTTTTGTCTGTCGATGTTTCCGGACGGCGAGGTTGTTTTTATTCATGTGCAGCTCGCTGTAAGGACATTCATTCGCTTGTAGTGGAGTGGCGATGTCGCGCTCCGGAGGAAATCCCGTTTCGTAAGGCAGGGGATACGACTATCGAATAAAAGTAAATAACGCGAAAGTCGTAAATTCGTTGTATACTAAGTATCTACGTTGTATAATTCACGTACATACAACGACTACGAAGAATATAAAAAATTTAGATTTTGTAATCATTCAAATTCCTTATTAATCGTAGTAGCTAGGCATAGTGATGCTGTGCAAGCCAAGTGATTGGTATTGTTTCGTTTCTCTTCGTTTTCATCTTTTGCTCTTCGGGTCGAATGTGCAACTCGATATTTTTAATATGATTTGTTCTATAAGAACAAAAACTACTTGCTGCTTATGAAATAATACAGTAAACACAAGACTTCGTTCTAGAATTCCCTGAGGATATTCATTAGGAAATCCCCAGTACCTACCGTCTCTGTCATTATGTCTGCTTAGACGAAGATGTGAATAAAAAAACATCCTCATATTCCTCATGTGACATAATAGGTCATTCAAAAGCCGCATTTTGTGACAGTTACTGCAATGATAATATGAAAGGATTTATATTGTTTTGGGTAACCATATCGATAACAATAGCGGGGGCATCCCTCGGTGGTGCGTTCACGGGCAGGGCTCAGGGCGATGACCCCTCGCGGCAGACGGAGCTTTTCGCGTCTCGCCCTACTTGCGCACCGCCCGCCCAACTCGCGTAAACATACGTAATTTTTAACGTAAAATTACGTTTGTGTATTGTTGTCTACGATAGAATTAGTCAGGATTATCTACTCAACTGGAATTCTCACGTAAAACTAAAGTACCTACTCAAATCGTGTATACGATATGTAATCTATTTAATTTATCGTATGAGTAGGTACAGTGTACTATTTCACGCTGTACTTAAGCGAAAAGTAATTTTGAGATGCAAATAATAAAGAATGAAATACCTTATACGCTGCTTGACTTTGTTGTGTATGATTATCACATGATTCGTATTATTAGGCCACATTTTGGGTGTGTTAACTTAACATACGACCGAAACACAAAGAAATATTCTTATAAACTTTTAATACTCGTGCATAATTGTACAAACATTTAAATCAGTGTGAACCACTTACTCGTAGTATTGACTTGACCTAAATACTAAATATGCAATAGGTACAACCATAAATCTAATATTTTGATAACGTCACCTTTACAAGAATGTTATCGGTTACTGATTATTACGTATTATGTTTAAACGTGGAGTACTCCACTTTTGTATAACTAGCTACATTTGTAATTTTCCCCAGCGTTCCATTGAAATCCTTGTATTTTAGTTCGCCCATGAGTTTACTTATTAAACATACACATAATTAATTTATCATGTTACCATTTAACGTAAATACCGTAAGTAAACGTAATAAGCCTTAGATATGTGTAAAATATAGATACAATTATTATTTCGTGTACGACACAAAGGCATGGGTGTGTCTAACAAGACGGGATTTCCAGCCGAAATTTCGTGCTCAAGGACTGACTTGTAACGGAACACACCCTCCACACTAAGTGCCATCAAAGACACTCTCACTAATTATTATCTATTCCCTCTTATCTAACTTCCTGAAAAGGCTCTTACTTCAAATATTTCGAGAGCTTAATAAGCACGCTGACTTATTAAGCTCACGACTACTACCCGAGGGAATTTCGGCAGTATACAAACTTTATGTATTTGCGACCATGGTTTCTCGACCACAAGTCATGTATTCCTATCCCACAAAAGACATTGATGTGATAAGCAATGGTGTTTGTTCCATCTGGGTTTTATGGATTTATTACAATGCGAGTATTATTCGTAGAAATAAAGAACATATCAATCACGATGTCATTGTTGACATGTATCTGTCGCAGTTATCTGGTTGAATCTCCTATTCAATTGAATGACTAGCGCGTTCATTGAATGACGACATTTAATTGAATGCCTAAAGGACAACTCGTCAAGTTATTGAATGAAACGTTCAACGTCTTGACTGAACGTCATTTTAGCATAGTCGTTGAATGGGTAAAAGCCGACTGTTTAATGTTTAGTTTTTAATTTTTCTTTAAAAGTATCCGGAGGCGGCGTATTAATAGGTAAATCCATGATGTCACACTATTTTATTACGTATAAGTCAGTTTAAAGTAAATCTAATCAAAAAAATATCAACACTCAGGTGACCATGTTCGACGCCATATTTGTTTTAGTGACTACTAACTATAATCACTTGACTGCTTTTACGTCCGCTCTTTTCAAAGGGCTATGTTTCAATCCGCTACCTAGTTGGACGTTAAGTGACGCGTGTTTAGTCAACGTTCGGTCTAGTCATTCAATTGAATGACGTCATTCAATGAACGCGCTAGCGATTCAATTGAATAGGAGATTCAACCAGATGACTGCGACATATCCATAAAACGAGGTCTAGAGCGAGCTCTATCCTCAAGGCATTGCTGTGCCCCTGGCATTGCTGATGTCCATGGGCGGCGGTTACTGTTTAATATCAGGCAGGCCGCTTGATAGTCTGCCACCAAAAAGCAATAAAAAGTGTTAAGTCTTACGTTAAACTAACTAGCTAGCTTACCTAAACATTAGATTTAGATCGATGTATGTGCCATGTGGCGTCGACCGTTTTTCTTTGATTGAGGAATTTTAATAAAAAAGTAATCATGCATGTGATAACGTAGAAATTCGTTACGTAATTTTACATAAATAGGTAGGCGATACGTATATATCTACCGTTGTGCCTGAAATCACATTACCGTGTCCATGCGGCAGATAGGTTACAATTCACTGCGAAATTAACCATTAAATTTCAATTTATCATTAGTACTCAAATAAGTAATTTAGGAATATGTTAGCTATGAATAGCAACAAAGTTGTCTGACCTATTCAGTGTTATCATAGCGGAACGAGGTTTACGATTCACCTATTCGATTTGACTGATAAATATAATTTAGATTAATCTGATCAAATTATACTTATTGCTAGATCTACTGTTCGGTTCACTTGTACAAGTTTGTATCGCGTTATACAGGTCTATCTAAGTACCTAACAGCTTGCATACATGGGCACTACGGTTTCTCTTAATAATTTCGTAAGCAAGGATAATGATGATGACCGAAAGATCTCATCGAGATAAATGCCTCTTCATTAATTTTTAAAACAAACTTATGCCGCTTGAATTACGTCCTTCATAAAGATACTTAACAATGAGATTTTTTGGAAGAAATATTTAAGTCTTCCGCATTAGGGTAGGTACATAATAAACACAATTACTTTACATAAAAACCGTCTTACTGCAATAAACAAGCTCTGGTAATTCCGCTGTAGTTGTTAAATGGGCGATGAACACTTACACTAATGATAATTAGCTCTTAGCGACACTTAAGGTGATTCATATAAATTGAGCACGGTTTCCGTAAAAAATTGCATCTATTCCTGTAATTTCTAGAAGTGCAGACGCATTGCATCGGCTAGTAGATTACACTTTCCCTTTCAACGGCCGACGCTGCGGTCGCAAGCGCACGTACGTTTAATGTTTCACTGCCTCACTTTATAGACAGGAAGGCTACCACTGGACTTGGTAAACATTTGTGTGCTAGCTGCTTATAAATAACTGTTAAGTGTCTTTTGAAGTTATCATATAAACACACTCACAATTAGACGCGGTATTATTATTTTATGTCAAAATAGATACATAGATACACACGGCCACAGATAAGGTTACCCAAATCTGTCAAATTATCTTGATAAGTATTGACTCTATGCCCACAATCAGTGAAAATGCATCACAAACAAACGCAATGATCTACTTTTTCATCAAAGAGCCTATTACGTATTTTTAATTAATATTTCCACATAAAAAATGAAAGAGCATTTTCAGTTGGTGTTGGCTTTAAAGTGTCATCAAAGCCACATATACATTTTCCATACTTGGAGTTCGTTTACCCGTTGTTATATCAACGCACAACATATTTAAAATTACGTTTTAATTAAACATCTTGTTACAATCATCTAAGTAAGGTAACAAAGGTACTAGAGGAACTAATGAGGCCAAGACTAAATTATATGTTGGAAAATACATCGCAATTGTTTACATGTAAGTAGGTACAATGCGGTTATGCCAACTTTGTTTTATTACCTAGCGCAACCTGAGAAAAACTCATTAAAAAGAATAAACACCAAGTTGAGCAAACGAAAACTGATGTGTTTATATCAAACAAACAGGTTCGCTTCGCTCTCATAAGAAATTACGACAAATGCGTAATGGCCGTGTCGTAAGAGGACCTCTCCGCTTTCTTGAGTGAGATGTTAGCGGATATTGTCTTCCATAATACGGTTAGCTTTCCAGCAAAGATTCAGACAGACTATTAAAATTGATAAATCGACTTCACAGCCCTGGTATTGACAGGCTACATTGAAATCTGATTAGATGAAAAGAAAAAAGGTTTATTTTTTGGGTTAAATAAAGAGAGCTGGTAATGAAAGAGTATTTTTTAAGAACAAAATAATAGCAATTTACAAAAAAAAAAACGGACAGCGACTTAACTCGTAATAATATAGTCTTAACTAATATTATAAAGCTGAAGAGTTTGTTTGTTTGTTTGTTTGTTTGTTTGAACGCGCTAATCTCAGAAACTACTGGTCCGAATTGAAAAATTCTTTTTGTGTTGAATAGACCATTTATCGAGGAAGGCTTTAGGCCATATAACATCATGCTGCAACTATTAGAAGCGAAGAAATAATGAAAAATGTAAAAAAAAAACGGGGAAAAAATAACTATTCCACGCGGACGAAGTCGCGAGCACGGCTAGTAGTAAATAAAGACCAAAGTTGTCAAAGTAGGTAAACAAGCTTATTGAACGAAAAGCCATATTTATAATTACTCCATAATGTCCCAACAATATGGAGTAAGAGCAGTAAGCAATATGTAAAGTAGAACGTCAGCAAAAGTCTCTCTCTATGTGAGAAATTAAAATTAATATCCTGCAGATAGAAAAAGTCATGCATAACATTTAAACACCCGCGGTTCATTTTACGAGCATACACAACACATACTAATAATACGAGTATAATATATTGTCCCTTTGAGCGATGCGCGTAACGTCGAGTATTTATGAATATTAATAGCAAACCACATTTAGTACTCCATAAGCATTCAACTGAAGTGACACTCAGGTACATAAATTAATATTTTAACACGAAATTTTAATGCTTACGAATATTATTTTAATACTAATATTTACAACATTTCTGCATCTTTATCCTAATAATAGCCAGGTTCTTTAGGTAATCATGATCACATACAGATGGAGGATTGTATTTGGCATCTTACTAAATTATCTTACTTTTATTGAAACTGTATTATTAATAAGTACACTCATATTTGTATGATGGAAATCTGATTAAAGTTTTATCTATTGTGTCTGGAAGTCTGAGCCATACGACTTTATGGCTTGTTGTCATCAAAGTTATTGCCAGTCGTCAGAAAATAATATTACATAACGTATTGATGCAATGGTCACAACGATATGTTACTGCGCAGAAAAAATATAACACACGACTAGAATTCATGCTTTAAGTGTGGTTGTCTGCAGTACAACAAGCGTTTAATAATGTATTCATAACGGCGTAGGTATTATTGAACCGGACCAGATGTGGGGCTAAACATTACCAATCGAACAATTGCGAGATATTTCTGTACACCACCCGACTTCCTCTCTATGCTCCGCACAGAAATGTAAACATTTTATAGACTCGAGATGTTAAATTCATTAATTCAGCTATAAAATGATTTTAGAATACGTTTGCCTAACATAGGTAGGTATAATTTATTATTACCTTCAGTTTCCTTAAAAGTTGATAGAAATTATTTACGACTTTTTAATCTTTCAAAATCACACTATTTTATATACTGGAGCGTGTTCATTCATAGGTGACATTACCCTTACTCCTACTTATGTGTGGCATGAATCACATTCAATGACTATAAGTAAGCAGTTGTAAGAATTGGTTTGGCATCACTTGTTTATACTGACTTCGCCATACTTTACTGCCTGAGACGGTACAATCTGTTTGTAGTTCGAAACCATAAAAAACATAACAGTACATAAACATCGAACGTCTTGCATATTTATGAAGTGAAATATGCAAATGGCATTCTACCAGACAACTAGATATATTGCTAGAGTCCGCTAGAAAGGAGCGAACGAACCACCCATGGCGTTGGCAGCTTATCCTACGATCCCGATCCCTTTGTCCGGCCCCCGTGCCAAATGTTGCTCTCTGCATACTAAGTGCACTCACAATGCACTGTATGTTTTGTCATGCGCCGCACAAAAATCTAACTGTAGAGATTGTATGTCCGCAATCCATGAAGTACGTGAAAGAGAATAAAGTTGACAGGGTCTACACTACTTTGGACTTGTTCAAAGTGCTTGCACTGTTGCAATAATTATCAAATATGGTGCGAAATAAGTACAAAGTTAACCCGGTAACGGTTTCAGAAAAAACATTAATTGGTGCTTGCATAATGGATAAGTTTATACTTTAAAAACCACTTCAATACCTATAATATACTTTCTTACTAGACCTCATGCAAGATACACGCTTTTAAGATATACCTACATACACCGGGAGGTGCACCCCGTGGTAAATAAAAACAAGAGAGTTCTGATTAATGTACATTATTGTACATATCCGTAATTCTAACTACGAGTATAATGCAATATGATGTGCAATAAAAATCCAGTTTTAATTTTTGCAATCCTACACTTTTAGCGGTGATATTATATTACTTACTCAATATTTTATCTTCACATTTGGGGCGTAAATAAGCCATTAGTAAAATTAAGTGTTAAGCAACTGAACGTTCCGAACAATCTTGTATCGAATTTTTACCGCATTATGCAAAATAAGCTTAGGGTTACTTAGATATACTCTTCGTATTTTGTTCATAGTGATACTAGCCAAAATTTTAAGCTATAGTAGTAAAATTCCTCAAAAGTCTAAAACGTTGCCAATAACTTCACTGTTAAGATAATTGGGGTGAAGCTGCGATCATCGCAGGGGTGAAGATTTAATGAGTCGAGATGATTTGCAAGCGGACAAGCCACATTATATTTTGAGTCAGATGTAGAGTTTGTGATATTAGGAGTTATAGGTAGAGCTAAGTATATTATAATAAGCTAGCTCTCTTTTATCATCTGATAACTTTTTGACATTGCTAGAATTATGGTCTCATGTCGGCAACATTTTACTTAAAATATTATCGTAACTCTGATTAAAAATCAAACGTTGACCATTACCTAAATATGATGTTTTGTGTACAATTATCATTATACCTACAAGCCTACATGATGATGATTATCATCAGCCTATTATAGCAGTCCACTGCTGGACATCCACTTTGGGCAAACACCTAGACTCTTGAAGCCTATGTGAAACAGCTTAGATTTCTTTAAAAACCGCGGAAATAGGGCGGGGATACGCTTAACAAACCACGTATAGTAAATTAGTACATCATTAAAATCAAAAATTTTATTTTTATGTAAAAACATGTAATATCGGAAGCAGGAATGAAGTTGCAAATGTTTTGGTAGGTAATGGTAATTTTTACCAAATTTTCACTGGAAAAACGACGTGCACACACTTCAACTTTTAATTTCATAACAACCAACCGTCTATACTCGTAGAATAAAGATGTTTCCTTCAGAAACTCTGCATATGAGTACTCGGCTATTTTGAAAAAATAGTACATACTAACTAAGTAGGTAAAAGATTGAAAGAAAAATGCACACACGAGACAATGTCTACTACGTACCTATTTTCTTCCAGTGATTAAGTTCAAATAATATAAAATATTATCCCTAATAAAACTCTATTACAGAATAATAATATCAAAATATTGACTTTAATTTGTTCTCAATGAGAACAATTCAACGATTACGACCGTGTGTATTATGTCCAACAAGCGGTATACATTAAATGGATTTATAATAACCACGTAGGTAGTTGTAATCGGAGAGCTGATTCATTCACGAACTCTGACTAATGAACTATGGTATTATTTTGTTCTATAAACTTCGCTTTGATAACGTGGTGATGGTGACTAAATCTCTTTAGGTACCTACGTGTTTAAACAGAGAAGACCAAACCACGTAATTCTAAAGTAAACAATGAGTAACCTACTTGTATGTAAACACAAATGATAGGACGGACGTAATACAGGGTGTCAAGTGACCGGTGCAGTATGTCAGCGATCGGATATCGCAATCACACGCCGTGAAAGCGGTGAACATGTGCTTTTGTTTCTACTGCTTTATTAGTGCGTGTGCCAAATGACAACTAGCCGTAGTGAAACACAAGCCCGTCCAAACTAAAACGCAAATGGTTGCGGGCGAATCGGGTTACGATACACAGATACTTTCGGTCGTAAATCGTCTGTCTAATTAGGGAATGACAGATGTGAATCTAGTGGTGGTTGTGGTTTATGATTCGATACCGTGTTCATAGATGGCTAGCTTCTCTTGTATGGCAGGTGCGGCTTTGCGGATTCTCGCGTCGCACATCGTGGGACGGATGCGCGGAGCGGACGGTGACTAAATGCCTCTGTGCTGTATACAGAAGCCGGGCATCGTGTCACGGCCACCTAACAGGATTACTTACCTGTCCTACTGCGCAGGTAGAGAACTACTCATCAGACCGCAAGACGCTTACCGGCTTAAATTCTACATTTCAACGGATTTTGAGCAGTGAAGCTTGAACCTTCGTATGACCTTTATAGGCATGCGAGCTTGAGCCTGTATCGAATATCATTCTCGCCCCACTTTATTTAAGCTTTAAGCTTTTAATAAATCTGTGTACGATTATTTTTTTCCAGGCTCGCCTCTGTCATGGCTAGTGTTCTGAAGAGCTGTTTACTGCGTTCCATCTGCCGCTATAGAACCACACATACCAGCCCCTGTTGTCACAGTTTCATCGTAGAAAACATTTCCTCGCGAACAAAAAGGTTTAGCATTTCTGATCTTGATCTGAGTCTTCGATAAGTTTGTTTGCGAGAAAACTTTAATAAAGGATTAATTGGTTAGTGATCCGGTTACACCAGCAGTTAAGTATCAGATAGTAATTTGCTCGATATATAATACCAAGATTGATTGTACTGAGCAGGTTAGCAGACAGGCACGCCTGAGCACTGAGTTTAAAAATTACGAAATATGTATGTATTTGAAATACGTAGGTACTAAGTATATAAATTTGCTTTTATTTATAATACGAGTACAGTACAAGATGGAACAGAACTCACACCTACTCATATTCTGTTTAAAATGTAGCGCTTTGTGCTACTATGTATCATTTCATTGCTATTCAGTTTCTAGAAAATTACAATTTTCCGTTTCCCGTTTAATTTTAATTTTCTCACTTTGTAATTAGTAGGTACTTTGGTATTATATCTTACAGTGCACTTACTATATATTGGCCTAATATTATTATCTACTATAATGTAAATAAATAGTAACCTTTCAATACCAGTAACATAGATACCCAATTACCGCTATGAAAAGCTAGCAGTTATTAACATTTTTTATTGAAATCTGATTTCAGAAGAGGATTTAGCAAGCCTCTTATCTAACTACAAAAAGCTGGTCCCGCGGGATCAATTGCCCGAATGTAGTAGGTATATCTCATAATGGGCGATAAGGCACCCTAGTGGGAATGTGCCATGTAGACATAGGGGAGTGGTACGAGTATAATGTCGGATTGGAAATTTTCTTTTAGAATTTTAAAATGAATATTATTGAGTTTTCCAGTGGACGCACTGTTGAGGCTCATTTCTTCATCTACTGGTTAGGTAAGAATAGGTAAGTACCTATATTTTGACTCTCGGGATCTCAGGACATCGGGAACACTTAAAAGCATTTTTCCTATTAAATTTATTGGTCTATTTCGTTTTATTTGTATTGTTCAGTTTTACTAGTTCATATTTTCATTGGTTGCCCGATGGAACTCAGCATTTTCTTTATTGATCCTCCCTAAACATTTTCGTTAGTCATGACAATGATCATGTGAAACAAGTTGCTCTTCTTTACCCTAACCGTATCCTTTAGCAGAGCAGTTACTCAATCTTCTACGTCTTTAAACTCTTACTCAAGGAGATATTTGTACCGATACTACTTAAATTTCACTGGTTCCTAAAATTTCGAAACATTCTCTGTTTGGGACTCATATCAGTATTAAGTACGCTTTTGTTTTCATCTGTCTGTGTGTTTTAGGCGGAGTCATATATTTATTTACTTTACCTATGTATTATGTTTTTTCATTATCATGTTTATTGTCAGGGATGTTCGCAAGAATGAATATATAATAGGTATAATGGGTATCACCTGCTCAATAATATGCCTGCCCTGTTCCCATTATCTGGGGTCGATGCAATATGTTTTCTTCTTCCATTCATCCTTACCAGCCGTCATGGTTCCATTCAGCCATATCATCATTCACACAAAGCATTTAGAGATATTAGAAGTGGGTCTAAGTAAGACGACTAAAGAGCTTTGTGAGGAGGTAATATGAGATGTCCGATGAGAAGTAAGATGATTCCGTAGAAACGTGATCGGTGCTGCGACACCTAACGGAGTCGACGATTCTTGTTTGTAGTAAGCAACGTGAGTAAAGAAATGAAACGGAGCATCGTGGAATAGTAGAAACCAAATAGTGGATTCCTACGTGACTTCATAATTATTTCTGGTACAATCGAACACGAAAGTTGACTGAATTTTAATTTTACCATGTTTTATTGAGAGACAGCGATAACGTATTACTATGTAGCGAGCGTAATATAGTGACCGGAAGCTTTCAGTAGCGTTATCCCCAGTCAGTGGGGATAATCACAAATGCGTTTGGAAAGATCTGTCTTGGTTCATTCAAATTTGATATGACTTAGTCACTTTGAGGAAGTTTCCGAGAAACCTATTCGACCGTTTTTGTGAATAGCCCCGCTAGTTGAGGATATTACATACTTACCTATTGTTTTTCAACTACTTCCAGCTGATTAAAGAAAGAACAGGCATATTACGTAGATCTTGAACACTTAAGTAAGTAATTCCTGCTTAGATGAATACCCTTATGGGGGCTTATCAAGAGAATAAGCCTAAACTCTGCAGTGGGGTGAATAAAATGCCTTACGATAGATTAGCGATATATTTTTCGAATTTAACATTTTATTTGTAAAGTTGTCTGGAGGTTAAAGGTAAGTGATCACTAATTGCAGAATAAGTAAGTATAATGCGCAGGTGGGATAGTCTCATAATCGCTATTTTGTTAGATCATCTGAGTCTGGATTTTAATATAAAAAAAAAGAAACGTAGGTACTCCTGGAGCGTTTTCAATCTCTGCAAAGGTCATACCTAATGCAATGTCTTAGGTAGGAGACTCCACTACCTACATTTTTGTCATCCTTATGTCCTTATGGCCCTAAGGAAAGTAGGTCTTAACCAATCCTTGCCTTAGCGCCATCCTTACTTCCTTAGGGTGGATTTTTTTTTTAAATGGCTAGTTTATACGTTAAGTGCAATTACGCCAATATTTTTATGATGCTAGATTCTAGCATAAAGCAGCGTAAATCGTATAACTACTGATAAAAATGAATTCTTGTTCGTTAGTCTCCCTAAAACTCGAGAACGGCTGGACCGATTTGGCTAATTTTGGATTTGGCTAATTTTGGTCTTGAATTATTTGTGGAAGTTCACGGAAGATTTAAAAGGTAAACAGCGTGTGGTACGATGTCTGCCGGGTCAGCTAGTAATAAATAATATTTATTGATATAGAATAAAATCCAATATTTTAGGTAATAAGTAGGTAGGACTTGTTTTGTTTCAAACTTGTGTGTTTGTTTCTGAATGCACTGGGAATCCCCATATATCGAGGCACATGATTAGATTTAATTATTTTGACGCAATATGTAACGTGACGTACGAGTAAGTATGGGTGTATATTATCTGGGCTCGACCTATGAATTTTACCTACTATAGGATTGTAATATAATATTGTATCTATCTGGATTTTCAGACTTTATAAGAGCTAAATACTACTTCCTACCTATTATGTTTATAGTTCAATCCGTTGAAGAATACCTACCAATAACATTCGTAGTTCGATTTTACGTTTTGTAATAACTTAATTACACCTATAATATGTAACATGATTTTGTAACATTATTCAAGGAGTTAAATTTTATGTTATAGAAAGCCGTAGAGGTACTGAGCGGGAACCATTTTGGTACTTTAGACCTAAGCTGTTTAAATATTGTGTAATTTATTATTTTGTGTGTACCAAATGAACATACCTATCTGTAAGTAGGTAGGTAACTAATTAGAATTAAACAGAAAGCAGAATAATAAAATTATATGTACATAATTATTTATAAAACTTGATTGAGAGCTTACTTATGTACCTACAATGACGAAAATACTACATAATACTATTATATTAATAAGTACCAAAAACAAAAATAGATAAAAAGACTTACCTCAATAATAATTATTTTATTGTCCAAGGCAATATTTATTCAAGCGCCTGTTAATAATTCCAGTCGAATACAAAGGCTAAATATTACCAATTTAATTATAAACAAATACCATTTGATTTAAACGATATTACAGAATCTTCATGTAGATTTACGTAAACACGCGTTTATACACCAGCACTACCGAGCACGATCCTTCGCTTGATTTGATTGATAAACAAAACTTCCGCTTGTCGCAGCGCGCGCAATTTGGTGTTGCAAGTTTAAATAACACAAAGCAATAGTAGTTTCTTAATAGAATAGAGAAAACCTTATTTCAAACTTTTAAACTTAAACACATATCACAACAAGAAATACTTAAGACAAATAAGCAAAAAAAACTACTTTTGGCAAACAATAAGCATTAAAAGAAAAAGGCCCAATGGCGACCAGAATGGCGTCCACTCAGCTATTGTTACAGCAAAGTGTTTCTAAAACAAATTGTTCCAATTTTTGAATTTGAAAAATTCTCCTACTTTATTGTTCAAACTAAATCATAATGCATAAAACTCAAAATTATATTCAGTATCAAATAAAAATTACACTATGCTTGAACGCATTTATAATTAGTAGAAAATAAATGTTTGATGTAGCAATTACAATTTTTGCTGTCACATTTGACAGCTCGACATTTATCGGACTGAGCGAGTACCTACCGAATCGCCAGGGCTCCGAATCTTCATTTTCAGCATTTTTAGGAAATTTGCTCACACAGATAATAGGAATGGGTTACAAATTTCTGAAACTTGCTTCCACTCCGTTCAGGGTAAGCTGTATTGTATTGATAAACAGTATTACTTCGGTGATTTATGATGGAAATTTGACAAACGCTACGTTATGCAATACTTACTTTCGTAGTTAATGCTTTTCTTCTATTTTCTTGAAAATGCCGTTAGCAGAATCTGCTAACTCAATCCAGTGTTTATTATTTTTTATGGGGTGTATTTACTACAAACTGTAACATTACCTCAAATGTGTTGCATTGACCTTCAAGCATGTGACCGACTGTCAAATCGGTAACATGAAATTTATCGGGGGCAGTGGAACTGAGATTGCTACAGATAAATAGTAAATAGTCATAAAATTTTATGGACAGTTAATTCTTATTATCTCAAAGATTTATTTATTTTAGAATGGAGGAATAATTTCAAGACATTATGCTACTACTCATGAAGCCGACTTAGTGGTAATTGGAGCGGGTCCTGGCGGTTATGTAGCGGCTATTAAGGCTGCCCAAATGGGCATGAAGGTAAAGTTCACATTATCATTTAATTTGAAGCCTGCATTACTTTTCTGACGAGGTATCAAATGAACAATCGATTTTTTTATGTAATGTATTGTTCCATATGTTCCCTATCTATACCACTGTTGGTTTTTTTTTTTGTTAGGGAGCAATGACTACATGCCCTAAATCATATTGTTTAATAGCTGAACTCTGTGGATTTGCCTGCATAATATCCTTGTAGTATAGCTTAATATTATGTATTAATTTGATGGATGAGTTACATTACTATAAAGTTTCATTTAAATCCATTCAGAACTTTCAGAATGTAGGAGACACCACCAAATATCCAACCAAGCTACCAACTACTTAAACATCAAACATAGTATAAAACAAAGTCTCTTTTGTTTTCTGTCTGTCCCTATGTAAGCATATTTCTTTTAAAACTATGCAACAGATTGACGCGGTTTTTAATAGATAGAGGGATGCAAGAGGAAGGTTTATGTGTATAATATATGCATATAGTATTGCACCCATGCGAAGCCGGAGTGGGTTGCTAGTCTATACTAATATTATAAAAAAGTAAAGTTTGTATATTTGTTAAATCTCTGGTTCACTGAACCAATTTAAAAAATTCTTTCACCACTAAATAAAGGTTATAGAAAAAAAATTAAAATGCCCAATGAAGTAGGCATGGGTCAGCTAGTTTATAATATAAGTAGGATGTAAATGTTATAACATTTCTCATATTTTAGGTAGTATCAGTAGAGAAAGAGGCTACACTAGGAGGCACTTGCTTAAATGTCGGATGCATTCCTTCGAAAGCACTCCTCCACAACTCCCACCTGTACCATATGGCCAAGCACGACTTCAAGCACCGAGGCATCGTCACCGGAGAGGTGTCCTACGACTTCAAGACCTTAATGGACTATAAAGTGAAGGCTGTCAAGGCTTTGACCGGAGGTATTGGTATGCTGTTCCAGAAAAACAAGGTGATTATGGTATTTTTTTATTAATTGACAATCGTTAGGGTAAATGAGTTCTTGAGTGGAATATCCACTTGTTGGCAATGCAGTGTAGAACACCACCAGGCTAGATGGTGTCACAATTTGCAAAGGATAGCTGCTGACTGCTGGATGCAAGAAGCCCAAGATCAATCAAAGTGACAGAAAGTTAGAGAGGCTCAGGTCCAGTTGTGGACTGTGATAGGCTGAAATGATGATGAATTTGATAATACAGCTAGTAACACTAAGTTCAGAAAATGTACTTGTTACAGGGTACAAATGGATAGATTTTTTTTATTACATACAATACAGTTATTGTTTTTTTTTACTTATAAATAGGTAATAATATACATTTGTTGTACAATTTAGGTGATCATTATTATAAGTAATCTCTTCCTTTGGGTAGACTTAGCAAACATTTACCTATACCACTAATTTTACTAAAATACCAACTATCTAGAATTTTTTTTATATTATTTTAGGTACAACTTGTCCGTGGTGTTGGCACACTGGTTGCTCCTAACAAAGTAGAAGTGAAAGGAGAGAAGGGAGTGGAAGTTGTCAACACAAAGAATATCCTTCTTGCCACTGGATCGGAGGTCACACCTTTTCCCGGAGTCCAGGTAAGATGGTTATTTTATTTAGTGACACTATTTTACAGGTATCATTTTGTATTGAAAACATGAGTCATAAATATAAATTAGTTTTTCTAGGCTGTGAAAAAAACATAATTAATTGACTTCATTACATTTTTCTTTAACTACTTTTTCTCTGATTGTTCTGTGTTAAGATTTTGTGCCTGGAAATGTTTTATGTTATAATGATTTAATAAGAGAGGTAGGGCACAGCAAATCTTCGCTTGAATTGAGCTGCCCGTCCGGAGAAGGACCTCCACCCTATAAAATACCGCAGCCAAATGACCTTCGGGCCGTGTTTCTGCTGGTGAGTAGAGTTAGGGTTGGGCCGGCATGGCAGTGGCAACTGACAGGTAACTAACCAGTTACTTGCCAGTTGTCACAGCGACTTGGGCTTCTCTTTCGCTTTCCATCAGGCGTAGGAAAGCCATAATGTCGAGCTATTATAAAAAAAATCTCGTTCATTTATAAATAGTGGCTATGTGACCTCTGTGTGACTCACAAATTATCAAACCTTTATAGGAAAGAAAACCAATGCAACTTTTAATGCAAATATGTTGTTAAATGCATTTAATTTTATTAACATTATCTTCCAGTTTGATGAACAACAAATCATCTCTTCCACCGGAGCTTTATCTCTCTCTTCTGTGCCCAAGAGGATGTTAGTAATTGGCGCAGGAGTCATCGGTTTGGAACTGGGATCAGTGTACCAGAGGCTCGGCTCTGATGTCACTGCTATTGAGTTCTTAACATCCATTGGAGGTGAGTTAAAGTATACATACATTCATTCAATGGAGTCAATAAATTAATATTGATATTAGTACTAAATGATTATTGTAGACTTATTTGAATATCATGGGATGGTGGACCCCTCCCAGACTTCTGGAAGGCTCACTTGAGTTGAGGGCATAATTATATCCAACATGTAAAAGCCCCTTGAGATGTTATTAAAATTATAATGGATAAGTGTTTACAAATGTATTTTTATGTACATTCTTTTTTATTGAACCAAATTCAATGTCGCTCAGATGCTAAATGATGTATTGTATAAAGCCATATTATGCTCTGTCATCCATCTGTTGATTAGATAAATGTGACACTTTCACAGGAATTACAATTGGGCTTACAATTATTTGTGTAAAGTCACCTGTCTATGCTATTGCGAAATAAACCATTTTCAAATAAATATCTCATTGCGATATAGTCTCAAACAGCATTCCCAGAATATTAGGAGAACAAAAGATATAAACTGAACAGTTGAGTCTGCATTTAAATAGTATCTGCAGTAATAATTCTAATCATTAACATTGTGGATATATCACCATAAATTTGTAAATATCTACCGTTAGATTATGATCTATCTCCCGAGATTGTAAACTGTCGAAATATTGTAAACTGTAAAATAATGCTTATTTCAACTATTATTCGGTCACAGACTGTAATTGATCAATGTAAAATTCATGATGTAAAATCTCTTACACATAAAATTATCAACATAACATTTCCACTTTGATCAACCAAAATCTACCGAAAAATAATAGTTATGATAGTTAAAACGTAAGAATTATGTTACTTCGACAGATTACAATCTCGCAAGTTGGATTATAATCTAACGATATTTACAATTTCTTACAATTTCACGGTGACAGATACACACAACATAACATGCACATTTAACAGCTAAATTTCAATTCCGGATGATATCAAAGGTCAAGCGAGGAGGATGAATAATATCAGAATAATTAATTAACATTTGTATATGTTTAACTACAGGTGTTGGCATTGATGGCGAAGTGTCGAAGACCCTACAGAAGATCCTCACTAAGCAGGGCCTGAAGTTCAAGCTGGGCACCAAAGTGTCCGGCATCAAGAAAGAGGGCTCCGTTGTCAAAGTTGAAGTAGAGGCAGCGAAGGGTGGCAACAAGGAAACGGTGAATATATTTTACTATGCCACACTTGAACCATTATTTAAAAACCTTCTATAGTATTTAAAAGTAGTCAAAATTAATTTGAACTAGATAACTGTTACTTTTCATTATTTTTAGGTGTGTTAAGATTCCTCAGTAAAATGCTAGTGGCAGTGCCATCTGAATGTAAATTTTACATGCATATTTAAGTTCCTATTAGTACCTCCCTTACCTGCCCGCTGGCGCAGTGACTTGGCTTCTCGTTTGCTTTCCAACGGATGTAGGGAAGCCATTATACCGTGCTACTATAAAACAAACACACGGTTCACTTGTTAAAAATCCACCTAAAACTGGTAATTTGCGCTTCTGGAACTTCTCAAAGTGTATTACGTAACTATGACCTTTGCAATAATACTTACTGCTATTAATTTTTTATGTTCATTATCATCCAATAACTTTTATCTACCTCATTATTTTCAGCTGGAGTGCGACGTCGTCCTGCTATCTATCGGCCGCCGTCCTTACACGAAAGACCTCGGTCTCGATAAAGTAGGCATTGCCCTAGATGACCGCGGCCGAGTGCCTGTCAACAACAAATTCCAGACCACAGTTCCCGGGTGATTCATATATTATGTAGCTTTATTTTTATTAAGCCCTCATTGTCCCACTGCTGGGCGAAGGCCTTCATTAAGTCTCCACAGCCCATTCCCAGCCATAATTTACTAGTCTTGCAGGTGGTTGTCTAAGTCATTACATATCAGATTTATTGACTGAAACTTATGTATGTCACCGGAAAATAGCAAGAATCGTAAGTTGATCAATTTCCTAGGTAGTTAATTAACTTTCGGAATATAACAAACGGTAGTTGAAATGTATTATTTGACGCAATGGATTTCAGTTAGTTGATCAATTTACGGTAGCCTGACAGTCATTTAATAATTTACGATTTTGACACAAGTAAAATCGTCCTCAAATGGGCCAATCGTTGCTCAATGTACTATTTAACGGTGCACTATTACCCGTAACTTAATACACTGTTCCCTGATTGGTTGCCGGGATAACGCCACGTGAGCCATTGATCGAATCAACGTTTACCTCACCTTCGTCGGATGATTTTACGGCGAGACCCCGTAAAATGATCAATTTACTAAAATACATACGTTAAATAATACATTTCAACTGCCGTTTATTATTTTCCGGAAGTTAATCAACTACCTAGGAAATTGATCAACTTACGATTCTTGCTATTTTCCGGTGACATGTACAAATAGCTTGTAAAACGCTTAGTTCATCCCTTACATACAGTTTTCATATCATAATGGTCTCCCAATTCAGAACAATATGGAAGCTTATTCGATTTCGATTTATGCTTTGTCATAATCAGAGTAAAATTTTCAGTATCATTCTATTCAAATATACTAAAGTAGCTACAGCCTGTGGCTTTGCACGCGTGAATATCGGTGATATGTGAAATGATAAAAATACCTTATAGCCTATGCATTAATCTGATATTGAGCTAGGTATATTACTATAAAGTTTCATTCAAATCCGTTTAGTATATACCATTCGTGAAGAAGTAATAAATATCCATCTATAAGTACATCTAAACAGACTTTCGCATTAATAACCTATAATTTAAATATTTTTTCGCAGAATCTATGCTATTGGTGACATCATCCACGGACCCATGCTGGCCCATAAAGCCGAAGACGAAGGCATTGTTTGCGTTGAAGGAATCAAGGTACCTATATAATCTCTTTCTAGAAATATACATTTATTTATTTATTTATTTATTTATTAGGTTTACCAACGTTTATAAACAATTATACTTAGAACTAAAAACATACATTGGTGTATACACTATTGCTATAAACAGTTATAGGTAAACACTGCTTGCGCTAAAAAAAAACCATTACAACGGAAAAATATAAATATGTAGCTTAAAAATTATATAACATCTAATGAGGTCTCTGCCTCCAAATCCCTCCAAGAGTTGGTAACCGATCTGCAGAGCTTGGCAGGCGAGTCATGGTGAATATCGACTATATCGCTATGTTCATTGAGTAGCCTACAGAACCTAGCAATCGGAGAGTTAGAACCAAAAACAGTTTTCCTTAATGGGGCTATAAGGGGTGTGATAGTGTTACGTGGATATCTTGCAGGCACACGTAGCTTAAATCTCTGTAACAGTGGTGGGCAATCTATATTGTGGGTGAGAATTTTAGAGGCAAAACTTAAATCCAACACTTTCCTGCGGTTGCACAATGATGTCATTTTAAAATGCGCCAGACGCTTATTGTATGAACGCATTTTTTTCTTTGATATACCGCTGGCGTACATAAGGTGCCAAACAAAGCGTTTTTGTACCCGCTCCAGACGTAATGAATGTGTGGCGTAGTGTGGCGTCCAAACTACACTGCCATATTCTAAGATGCTTCGGACCAGACTATAATAAAGCAAAATTTTTGTTTTATAATTTCGAAACCCCTTGGTTGTGCGGACTATAAATCCCAACATTCGCGATGCCCGGCTTGTTATATTTTCAATGTGCGGGATAAATGTCAACTTCCTGTCGAAAACAACGCCCAAATCACGCATTTCAGTTTTTTCTTGTACAATAATGTTATCAATACAGTACTCAAATGGAATTATTTTGTGTTTTCGTGAAAATTTCATAACGAAGCATTTAGATGAATTAAGGGCCATCTCATTAACACGACACCATTCAATAATTCTGTCAAGATCAGACTGTAGCAAAATAGTATCATTTGGTGATTCTATAACTCGGCAAAATTTAAGGTCATCCGCGTACATGAAAGGTGTCGAAAACAATAGACAACCAGGTAGGTCATTCACAAAGATGTTAAACAGTGTCGGTCCGAGGTGGGATCCTTGGGGCACCCCTGAAGTTATTCGTTTCGCCTGAGAACGGAAGCCATTAACAACAGTGAAGAAAGACCGATTTGTGAGATATGAGCTCAACCATTGCACCAAATGATCACCGAACCCATAAGCTGCAAGTTTCTGCAATAGTATTCCATGAGAGACGCGGTCAAAAGCTTTACTGAAGTCCGTATATACAACATCCACCTGTTTATTTGCATCAAGTGCCTCAAACAATGTTTCGGAGAAATCTACCAGGTTAGTTGATGAGGATCTTTGTTGAGTAAATCCATGTTGGGAATCACTTAGAAACAATCTGGCGTGACGCTGTATACACGGACAAATCAAAGCCTCCAGCACCTTCGCGAAAGTAGACAAAATTGAGATGGGCCTATAATTTTCAACCAAATTTGTATCGCCTGATTTAAAGATAGGCACAATTTTTGCTGATTTCCAACAAGTCGGAAATTTTCCATCTGCAAGCGATTTACTATAGATCATAAACAAAGGCTCCACTAAACATCCCGCACACTTGTGTATGAATACAGGCGGGACTTCATCAGGCCCAGCACCTCCATTGACATCAAGACGCCTTAATTTCTCAAGGATCATATCATGATTTATAACGAGAGGTGACATTTGAACGCCGTTATGATGCATGCATTTCAAGTAACATGAGTTTTCGTAGTTATGGGAAGGCCTGTCACCGACGTATACCGAAGCGAAGTGAGATGAAAAGAACTCACAAATTCTAACACCGTCAGAAGTGACCTCCACACCATTAGTCATTGTGACAGGGTAAGAACCAGTTCCCCCGCGCCTTGATTTCACAAATGACCAAAAAAGTTTGGGATTATTAATAATTTCATTTTCTAAACTTCTAATATAACGATTGTAACAAGTTGTCGCTAAACGTTTACATCGCGTGCTTAGGAGTTTCAATTCAAGTTGATCCATTGGATTTTTATACATATTGAAACGACGTCGTAGTTTGTATTTTTCTTTAAGGGCCTTAATTAGACTACGATCAAACCACACTGGGTATTGCTTCTTGTTAAGCTTCTTTTTGGGTACCAACTTATTGATAGCATTATAAAGTAATACATACGAGAATAATGTAATATTTGTAAGTAAGCATTGTTCATTACACATATTTCATATTGCAGGGTATGCCAGTCCACTTCAATTATGATGCCATTCCGTCCGTTATCTACACGTCGCCTGAAGTGGGTTGGGTTGGGAAGACGGAGGAAGATCTTAAAAAAGAGGTAATTTGCAAAAACGCGTTTTTTGATAACACTGTCTGCATTCTTCAAACGATTGATAATGATATCTCATTGTATAATTTTGCAAGTAAACCATGGTTCATTCATATTATACGAGATAAGAGATATAATACTAATTCATTTTAACACATTCACTGCGGCTACTATTTTCTTGAATTTCATGGTGCCGCAGTGTCCAAGGCATGTTTGCGAGTTGAAAGAACAGTAAACACGCCCATGGCATTGATTAAGGATTCCTGCTACCTCAAATAGAAAAATAAATAAGAAATTTTACCCTAATAATTGTTGTCCTAAACAGATGCTGTAATAATTTAAAAAGATAATCCGCCCTAGTTTGAAAAATATTACTTAAATAGGTATTCTGAACACGCCTGGGGGGTTCTTTGCGTAAACAAATAGATTAGTATAAACCCGCAAATTTATTTCCACTCATTTTATAACTAGATCTTTTATGCTTATTTATGTCAACAGGGCAAGGCTTACAAAGTGGGCAAATTCCCGTTCTTGGCGAATTCGAGAGCCAAGACGAACGACGAGACAGACGGTTTCGTCAAGGTGCTCTCCGACAAAGCGACTGACGTCATTCTAGGCACACACATCATTGGCCCCGTAAGTCTTTCAATATTTTATTATTCCATATTGAAATATTATGAGTCTAAGATTCAAACATATTTGTTCAACTGGCTGTCTGTAAATAAGACATCTGGAAGTCAAAAAACATAGCCAATGGTACACTGAATAATATCAATCAATCTATGGCTCAAAGAGATATGCCATCAGATAACTGACGGCATCAGTGCCTCAATAGTTAGAGCGTTATTAGCCAAAAAGCGCAGACGAACCGAAGGTTCCGGGTTCGACTCCTGGTTGGTATCACTTTACGAAATGAATTTTTGTAAATTACCTCTGGTGTATGTTGTTCTGGGAGACTCCTCCAGCCCAATGTAAATGTTATGCTGCTATTAGCATCGAAAAATAATAATCGGAGTCTGCGGTTGAACGCGTTATCAGAAATGCTTTTAGCGACTGCTCTGTTGTCGGTATCGAAATCCCGTGCGCAACGGCTAAATCGCCAATACTAAAAGTATTATGTTGAGGTTCTTGTGTATGTTCTTAATGATTTTGTGTTTACAGGGTGGCGGCGAGTTGATCAACGAAGCTGTGTTGGCGCAGGAGTACGGAGCGGCGGCGGAGGATGTCGCGAGAGTGTGCCACGCACATCCCGTAAGCTTACAATCCACTTCAATAATGAGTTTTTCATATGATACGGACCGATACGACCTTCAAATCTTCAAGAAAAGAGCGTACCTCTTTCTTAAAGGCCGGCAGCGCAGCTGTAACTTCTGATGTTGCAGATGTACAGGGCGGCGGTTATCACTTACCATCAGGTGAGCCGTCTGCTCGTCTGCCCCTAATTTCATAAAAAAAAATACTCTTGAACAAGTCACTTACATACAATCCGTCAATGACTGACTTGTAAGATCTAGGATCCAAGTTGGTTGCTGTGAGAATAGTCTATTGAACGTGATGCTTACCCTCCCCATACCATAAGTATAGTGTAATTTGGGGCCATCCAGAAATGACGTATGTCATGACTTTGACTCCACCCCATCTTTGTGATATGTACCTGGTTCTTTTTGTGGGTCTCTATTCCTCCCTGTAGGTATACCACATTGCAGTGTCCTGCCTACGGGTCCGTGATACCCCCTCCACTTCCCCAATGCGTGTGACGTAATTTATGATATACCCCTTTGCGGTGGATTCGCTAAGACTAATATCGTCGTTCACTGTGTCAAGAAGCTTGTACTGTAGAATTTGACGAACCAGGTTTAATGATGGAAATCTAGGAACTCTGAACGCAATATTTAGCGAAGCACACGTACATTTGGCCCCCTTCAATCTCTTGAAATGATTATGTTAATTTTTAATAATTAAATTAAATTGCATCTTTCTTTTTTAGACATGCGCAGAGGCGCTACGCGAAGCGAACATGGCCGCGTACATTGGAAAACCGATCAACTTCTAATTTTAGTAAAGTTATTGTGCAAAATGTGTTGTGTACCCACTGATCAGCAGGGTAGATTTAGTCATAGGCTACTGTCGCTCGTCTGCTCTAAGGAATCTTGTATGAATCTGATAAATGATTTTGGGTATTTGAAATGTTACCTTCACGCGTACTTGACGTTTACATCAAACCACACGACTTGTATTATCTCCTTCAAATCATACTATAAAGTAATATTTTACTTTGCGCGAATAAAAACAATTTTTTGTAACGTTCCGATGTGCCGTTTACGTACATGTGATATTTATTTTTAATATATTTATTTCGAAACATTTCTTTTTTACCTGCCATATTGATTTCATTCCGTTTTTATCAAAGTATCCAAAATCCTCCTGCATTTACTACGTGTAAATGTGTGTACATTGGTGTATTTATTTTGTTTTGTAAATAGTTATACAGAAATACAATTATATAACTAAAATGTTTTGTTTTCAATGCAAAGTGGGGCATTCATGAAATAAAAGTCAAGATATTCTAGATACATAAGATTTTATTTGGATTAGGCAATAGAATAGTACTAGGTCAAGTCAAAACAACAAGTCTAACGCCAACATAAAAAGTGTCTAAAAAGATTCCTATAACTATGACTAGATGAAAGATGGAACACATAATTAGTATACTTGATTTTATGTCACAACAAAGAATTCATATTAGCTAATACATAAAAACGATGTCAGATAATTAGTTATTAATAAAACAATAAACAATATCAGGTAAATCACAACAGGCTTTATAGAAAAGTAACTTTTCGAAGATATTAACTAGTAGGTAAAATATGACACGAAAGATTGTTAAATATTATTTTAAAAAAAAAGCTAAAATAATATACCAACAAAGAGTATTATAGAAATGGCAAGACGAAATATATAGAGGTACTTTATATTATAATAAGTAACCTACATGACCCTGCTTCACTGAATGCCAATACAAAATTAGACATTCTAACTCCCACTGATTTAACCCAAAAGGGTTTATATATCTTAAACTTCCTCTTACATTCCTATCCTTAGGAAAGATATGTGCATAAATATGCATAATTAGTTAAGTAAATAGGAATACTGGAGTAAAACCCGTGAGATATAACCTTGTCACTCATATTTGTTCTAGATCTTTCAACCCCAAGTATCTAAGACTTGACTGCACATGTTCAAATAGAACTTTGGTGACAGTATTTCACCGTATTGGGCGCAATCGTTCGAATACATAATAGCAGCTGCCATGGTAGTCGCGTTTGTTTCCATGTACTTGCGTAGTACAGCCTCCAAATCGGGAATCGACAAATTGTTTTCTATGAAGAAATTTTTTGACTGTCTGAAGCATGTCTCCCACAGTTTAGCGTCAACTGGGAAGATACTCAAGCATTTATCAATTATATTTGCCGCCTGCAATGAAAGATTTTGCTCCGTTATATTGGTTACCGACGCCGCAGTTGCAGCTTTTGTTAAGTAGTTCACTTCGTCACAACAGCAAGGCAAAGCTTGGTATACTGCTGTATCTATTTCAGGGTAAGCTTCCTCATTCAAAATCGTCAATGAAATCTCTTTGATACGTTTCGACATAACATTCGTTATAATTATTTTTAGTTCATCTTGCTTCCGAGATGAATTTATCTTATCACTTTCTGAAGACTCGTTATCCATGATTTCGGTATGGGTGAGATAGAGGCGGTCGTCTTGGGTAGTACATTTCAGATTGTCTAATAGCATTGTGAGACAATCCGAGTACAGTTTCTTGTGGTAAGATAGTTTAGCTGCCATATTGAGGTTTCCGTTCAAATTCTCCTCGTTAATCCAGGGTTTAAGTAAGAGAATGATGTCGTCAGCCCAGCTCTTCCGTTTGAAGTCTCCCATTGTAACCAGAGGATTCTGACGTGGCTCTAAGACTTTTCTCTGTGAACCTTCGACATCGAAAGGGAACATGATATCGATTCGATCGATAGGTTGAAACAGGAACTTGTTGTTGTTGCGATTTGCGGGTATTTTTATGACCCGTTTGGTCGTTTTCATCATTATTACACGATTTGTACCCTTTTCTTTCTCGTTGTTTATCTGGGAAGATAGAAATAAAGTTACCATTATATTGCTGAATTTCAGTCATTGAAATCGTAATAAGAAAGTACTGTAACAGATCGAAGGTATTATGAGTTACAAGAGGTATAGATAGTACGACAGACAAGACCGGCGTCTGGAGAGGGAGACCATGTATTATTAACAACACCTTTCCGATATGGTGTTAAGTCTATGATTCCTATCGAGATAGACTAGAAGATAGACTAGAGATGGTTATGCCAACTAACCTAATGCAGACCCAAAGGCTAAAGCAATGAAAGTCTAAAAATTTCGAGTACGATCCCAATAGTCTATTTTGAAATCAAATGTCTACTACCTTGCGAGGCAATCAATCAATGACATATAAGTATGTAACATACCTGTTGATGCATATTCCCCGTGGCAAAGACCCGTCCGTCGTCGTCTACGTAGATGGTAAAGTCTCCGCCGCAGGCAACCAAAGCTTTTGTCCTAAAATCTTTATTCTCAACTTCAGGACTCTTGCGATCTTCAGACTTGGCCTGTTGCGCCTCGTTGCGAATCTTCACTTCAGTCGGTATGTTCACTTGCTTTCTATCGCCACTCCCTGTTGAAACGATATTAATGATACATAATGTTGTGTTCAGTTTTTAATATCTACTATGCTATTATACGAATATTTGCACACGCGAATAACGACATCGCGAACTAGAAATTCTCTACTAGATGTCTATCTGGAAGATATCGCTAATAGCGATCTCTTCTGATTGATTTGATTGAGACATTTCGTAGGTTGGAAACACGGCCATAACTGAAGTGACAAAACTTTTCAAGTAAGTATTCCATAATATTGATAATAATTCGTACTGACCAAGTTGTCCATCGAAGTTCAGGCCCCAAGCGTAGATGGTCCCAAAGTTGTTCATAATACACGAATGATGCCAGCCGGCCGCCAACTGGAGAGCAAATTTTGATTACTTATTTCATTTTGTTGACATTTTATTACATAGTGCATTCAGTTAAATTAGTAGGTAAATGATTATAAATCTCAGGTAACTGTGGTGTGCTTAGCAAAATGAGGAGAATAGATTGGCATCTGTGGCAATAGATATCCTGTGAGCTGCACGATGTGGCCGGTGACGTTGTGCGCGTCGACGCGGTCGGGCAGCAGGTGCGGGTCGTGCGTGTCGTGCGGCTGGTGACAAACCTGCACGATGTGGCCGGCGACGTTGTGCGTGTCGACGCGGTCGGGCAGCAGGTGCGGGTCGTGCACGTCGTGCGTGTCGTGCGGCTGGTGACAAACCTGCACGATGTGGCCGGCGACGTTGTGCGTGTCGACGCGGTCGGGCAGCAGGTGCGGGTCGTGCGTGTCGTGCGGCTGGTGACAAACCTGCACGATGTGGCCGGCGACGTTGTGCGTGTCGACGCGGTCGGGCAGCAGGTGCGGGTCGTGCACGTCGTGCGTGTCGTGCGGCTGGTGACAAACCTGCACGATGTGGCCGGCGACGTTGTGCGTGTCGACGCGGTCGGGCAGCAGGTGCGGGTCGTGCACGTCGTGCGTGTCGTGCGGCTGGTGACAAACCTGCACGATGTGGCCGGTGACGTTGTGCGTGTCGACGCGGTCGGGCAGCAGGTGCGGGTCGTGCACGTCGTGCGTGTCGTGCGGCTGGTGACAAACCTGCACGATGTGGCCGGTGACGTTGTGCGTGTCGACGCGGTCGGGCAGCAGGTGCGGGTCGTGCACGTCGTGCGTGTCGTGCGGCTGGTGACAAACCTGCACGATGTGGCCGGCGACGTTGTGCGTGTCGACGCGGTCGGGCAGCAGGTGCGGGTCGTGCGTGTCGTGCGGCTGGTGACAAACCTGCACGATGTGGCCGGTGACGTTGTGCGTGTCGACGCGGTCGGGCAGCAGGTGCGGGTCGTGCACGTCGTGCGTGTCGTGCGGCTGGTGACAAACCTGCACGATGTGGCCGGCGACGTTGTGCGTGTCGACGCGGTCGGGCAGCAGGTGCGGGTCGTGCACGTCGTGCGTGTCGTGCGGCTGGTGACAAACCTGCACGATGTGGCCGGCGACGTTGTGCGTGTCGACGCGGTCGGGCAGCAGGTGCGGGTCGTGCACGTCGTGCGTGTCGTGCGGCTGGTGACAAACCTGCACGATGTGGCCGGTGACGTTGTGCGTGTCGACGCGGTCGGGCAGCAGGTGCGGGTCGTGCACGTCGTGCGTGTCGTGCGGCTGGTGACAAACCTGCACGATGTGGCCGGTGACGTTGTGCGTGTCGACGCGGTCGGGCAGCAGGTGCGGGTCGTGCACGTCGTGCGTCTCGTGCGGCTGGTGACAAACCTGCACGATGTGGCCGGCGACGTTGTGCGTGTCGACACGGTCGGGCAGCAGGTGCGGGTCGTGCACGTCGTGCGTCTCGTGCGGCTGGTGACAAACCTGCACGATGTGGCCGGCGACGTTGTGCGTGTCGACACGGTCGGGCAGCAGGTGCGGGTCGTGCACGTCGTGCGTGTCGTGCGACTGGTGTGCGCGTCTCGCGTGTGTCGCTCGCACTTGCTGCGGACTCGCTCCCCACACGTACAATTGGCCCGTCTTCGTCAGCGCCAACTGTACCGAACAAAAGCCAGTATGAATCTGTCTTAGGAGAGTTCTTAAAAAATGTTCGACCCATTAAAATTGTATGCTACCATTCTGTTTTCCTCCGCACATACCTACATACTTTTTTTTAATAAAGAGAAACACATATGTACCTATTATAACTCATAATGTAATGATGAGTAAAGCGATCCGCGTTTCGGAGTTTTGGTCTCATTATATATGACGATTTGCTGTCGACTCGACAAGAAGAAGAAGAATGATGAGTTAGAGTCTAATATTTAATTTGGGCCTTATCATGGTCGCAAGTTCGAGACCCGCGCAGTACAAACATTTTGTGCGTGAACATGTCGCATTGCATTGGTCTGGGTGTTTGCTATGTTTACAAGTAATAATGTATTTATTTATTATAGTATAGTAAACGCCCAGACATGTACAAACAGACGTGTACATGCACACAAATGCTTGTATTATGCGGGGATCGAACCCTTGACCCTTAGCCCAGAAGACAGAAGTCACTACCAAATGAGCCATCAGGCCTGTCTATAGTACCGACTTACAGTATGAAAGTACCCCCGCAGCGATGTCCACCACCGGGTCGGGCAACGCCACGCGCACGGGTATAGAGGCCTTGTCGCGTGCGCCCGACCCGAGCTGGCCGAAGGCGGCCGCGCCCGCCGCCCACACCGACCCGTCCAGCAAGAGAGCCGCCGAGTGGCAAGCGCCTAGAGATACGCGCACTACCTGAACATAGATAAACGACAATAGGTAATTCGGCGAGCAGGGATACGGCGAATAGGCACCGGTATATGGTGCAAGTTCCAAGGACTCGCACAGGCGAAACGTGCGCCTCTACTTTTATAGTACGAACGGCCAAACTTTGGAACTCTTTGCCAGGCTCCTTGTTCCCCGAGACGTACAATCTTCCGATGTTCAAGGCGAGAGAGAGTTCAAGAGATCGCTTACCATCAGGTGAATTGCAGTCAAGCGCAAACCCATATTGAATAAAAAAAAATCGATTTTTTTTATAAAACTAGCGTTGCTAACGCCTTCGCACGCGTGGATATCGGGTTTCTAAAAATAACGGACTTCCATAAAATGGTGCCTAAATTGTAAGCTAGACCTCCTCTAGCAATACATTGGTGAAAACCGCATTAAATTAAATGCAGTAGTTTTTGCGTGATGCGATGATTTTCGAGTGTAGAATTTTTGTGAAAGTATGAATTAGTAGAAATTCTGTATTAAATCTTTTCTACATTATATTAGAAAAGGCTGGCGTGGGTTCCGCCATCTTGATATTAACGAGAATAGGGATGTTTTCCAGGGTTAAAATAATTGCATTATATTTAGTCCGTATTTTAGATGTAAAATATATTGATTAAAATAGAATAGAAAACGTTGGACACATATGTTTTATAAAAGCGGTGGTGGGGCGAGTCATTTTGATTAGACAATTTCTGCCGCTGTATGTAGCTGTCAAAAGATGATTGCTTCATTTAATAAAAACATATTAATTTATAAAAAAAAAAAAATAAAAAAAAAAATAAAAATAACGTTTATTAACCATGAAAATTGTTTTACAAAAAAGGTTTTCACTGTCTCCCACACTAGCAGCGCCTGTCTCGTGGGAGTCAGATATACAGATACATATTTCACATTGGTCTGCTGGACACATTATAGTTTAACATGGAAAAGAAAATAGAAGCTAATAAATAAAAATGAAAATAATTTTAACAATACTTCTTGCACCTACGGTATATTGTGTCATGTTAGTGTGTGTCTGTGTGTGAGAGTGTGTGCATGTGTGAGTGTGTGTGAGAGTGTGCATGTGTGAGTGTGAGTGAATGTGTGTTTGAAGTGTATAGGTTATGGTAGCCCTACGAATATGCTCTTGGGATCGAACGACAGGGATCGGAGTCGCTGCCGCTCACTACCTATGGCAGCCCTATTTCTTGACCTTAAGAATTTCCTCTAACTGTCTATAATCCCAGGTCAATAAAAGGGTTTGTAGCCTCTTTTTGGCTTCGTGAGGTGGGCAATGTCGTATATTGCTTATGTTCACAAGTCTATTATAGATTACGAGAAAAGAGAAATACCCTAAAACGTTGAGCAAAAGACGTATTGACCTTACTTGTAGGAAGTCCAAATATTCTTTTTCGGGGTAAACTGTTAAAATTCTGTAGTTTCAGTGTCTGTTTGTGCATAAATAAAGTGGCTCGTAGAAATAAGAGAGAATAAAGAGTAAAGAGAAGAGAGAATCGTAGAATAAAGAGATATAAGAAATACATCTTTTACCTTTCTGCCTTGAAATTTGGTAACCATTTTCGGCAACCATTCGTCATCTATAGTACCGAGGCCGAGTTGTCCGTGAACGCCCCATCTGAAAATTTTTAAAAATATTTTATTTTGTACTAGCTGTTGCCAGCGGCGTCGCACGCGTGGGTATCGGGTTTCAAAAATAACGGACTTCCATAAAATGGTGCCTATAAATTTAAAGTAGACCAATGAATAAGCAATACATTGGTGAAAACCGCATTCAATTCCATGCAGTAGTTTTTGCGTGATGCGCGATAAAACATACCGATAAAAAGTTCTCCCGATTTCCCACCATTTCCCTTCACTGCACTGCTCCTATTGATCGTAGTGTAATGAAAAGTATACTATAAACTGCCCATGAGTATGAAGAATCCGTTCATTAGTTTTTGTTTCTATAACGAACATACAGACAGACACACAAAAATTTTACTGATTGCATTTTTTGGCATCAGTGTCGATCACTAATCATCCCTTGATAGTTATTTAAAAAAAAAATAACCAACGTACACAATTGACCCCTCTACAGATTTCCCACAGGGTACCCGCATCAAAGGCTGTCGAGAAAATCGTATTGACTGATCGGTTTTTGAATGAACGATCTGTAGTTACTTCTCGTTACCACTCGTTCCTAAATCATTTCGAAAGCATTTGGAGTAGCTTCCGCAGAAGGGTCGAACGATAGTAGGCCGAGTACACTCACCCCCAAGTATACAGCCGTCCCCCAGCAATCTATCGCGGCCGAGTGTAGTGGCCCGCGGCGACGCTAACGAGAGGCCAGTCCACGCATACGGTACGTGGAGTAGCGTCCCGGCCGCGTGGGCCGCGTCGCCCACCGCGCCCGCCCACGCCAATCCCACGCCCAGCTGACCGAACGAGTTGTCGCCTGATGAGTATATCTGGACACAGACAAGCAAACGATTAGAATAACCTAAAGTAAGTCTGTAAACTATGTATAATATGTATTTATTTCCAAAAAAAAAAAAACAGTAGTCTAGTACCCATAGCTTCGACGTAGTTTGCGGCTAGATGGCGATGTGAGGCCTAGCGTGGCATGTCCTTGGGTTATTTATTTATTTTTAAATTACTATTCCCTATTCACAGTACTCTTCATAAATAGCAGGTACCAATTCGGTAAATTATATTATTCATTTTAACGAAAAGAGGCTGTTCGTATTTTCATTTCTATAGACCATTCATACATCACCATCCAGGTATGATGGAAGGTGATCTCTTCTTGATAATCTGATCTCTAATCCAACGGTTGATCAGCTTATTTATAATTTATAAATACTAAAGTTCAGAGTGGGACGCAGTCAGAGATCTATGTGAAATCAGAAAAAACTTAAATCCGGGGGATCAGACAAATGGATGCATGCATTGCAGACGTAGGTACTTTAATATTATTATTTATACGTATTAATAGTACCTACTTTAAAGCTTGTCTATAACACAACAAAACGTACCCATTCTCAGTCAAAATAAGTGTGTGATGCCTCCCGCAAGCGGACATCGATGACTCTCCCAATCAACTCCGTGTTAACCGGCGTACTCGTCATCATAACCCTCGCGTTCCCTTCGTCGGCCACCGCCCAGTGGGCTAAGCCACAGCTTATGGTCCTTCTGGGCATAAACTGATTCTTCCAAGTTTCCGGATTCTGCGTAATCTCCAAATGTATGTCCGGACATGGGTTGTCGCGCCTCTATCGCGCACGCTACATGCATGAATGTGGCTATTAGGTACAGCATTCTTGTTGTCTGCGAAACGAACGTGATAATAAAATTAACTTGTGACATAAGTAGCGCGAATAAGATTATAAACATTATTATCGATCATATGAGGAATCATATTTCAATACATTGAGCTAATTCAGAGTGGATTACTCACTGATGTCTTGGGAATTGAAACCAACAATATAGGTACCAAAATGGATTCTTAAGTTAGTACTTTTATTAAATTTTGGGCCGAGTGAACTCCAAGTTCAATGAAAAATATCGAGACAGTTACCTAACTTAGCGATGTGTGGCGGCCCTACGTTAGTAGTTTTTGTAAACGTTAGTACTTTTTTGTTGCGTATGCATTTCGAACCATGTGTTCCCGAATCTCCAGGTCGTTCTCCGCCGCGCATTCCTACCGCACACTTGTACCGCAATCTAACTATAATTGTATTTCGTGGTATAACTATAATAATAACACATATAATTTTTATAAGACTTCGGACTATTATTTACTATCTCTTATATTAGTAATACCAACCATTAAAAGTCTTAAAACAACAACGCTGTTCGACATTTCAGGGAGCTGTTTTCTATGAAAGGGGCAAAAAAGTGTAAAACTTACATAGATTGAAGTGATTCCTTGTTTCATATCGCGGAGCACGGGACGTAGTTGATCTTGTAACGGATTTAGCCATAAACATATGCGCTACAAAATTTTAACAAAACATGTAAATACAATAATAACCATCATATACGTTGATACAATTTAAAAGCATTAACCACAAAAACGAGGCTGCTTGAATCTGATAAAAATTTACCAATGGTCCCATTGAAGTGGGGCGGAGATGACATGTATGATTTGAGCAATGTCATTGGTAATTTTTTGTTAGCCTCAACTTAATTACGCGTGCTATCTTCTGTACAACCGCATGCCAAGTGGCTTCTTTGGTTTTGATATCATAACTACTTACCATTAAAATCCTTGTGTCGAACTTGTTGCACTTGTCAATGATGAAGTCGAAGAGCCACTGCGAGTTTTCCTCTAAAAGCAGAGGGACCACGCACCTCTGTCTCAAGAGGCATGTGATAGCTCCTCTACACATGTCGCTCCTAGCCTTCAAAGCGGCCAGGAGCAAGGAAGGATGGCCTCGGTGGACACTGAATACAGGCACTAATTCCCATAGCCCAATAGCAGCTGCTATAGACGTTAATTCGGCGAGTTCCGTTGTGTTTAGAGACGTGAATTTCACGTTGCTAAAAATATAATTAAGCAGTCAAAACATGATTAAGTTTCAATCAGGAATTCATGTATTCGGTCGTCAATTTACTTTAAGTCTACCCCTTAGTGTTAGATACCCCTTAGACTTAAGCATTAATTTAAAGTAAGACAGCTTAATGCTTAAGTATACCTAAATATATAACCTAAACGTTAACATCTTAAATATAAGTATGGCCCAAAGGTTGTCTAGAAAAGGTAGCTTATAGCGAAGGAAAATCTACATTGTACAACAAATCTACTATACTTACTTTTAGGGCAATCATATAGTGTGCAATAAAACATATCTATCTATATTAAACTGGTTTCCGTAGCTCGACATTCAGTACACTGGCCTATTTTCCTTTTTATTTAAATTTCTACACCTTATTTTTACGAGCACCAAAAGTATTCATTATAAGCGGATACAGACCAGTAATTTTCTGTATGTACCTATAACTTTTTAAATACAAACCATGAAAAGTGCTTGAAGTAATTAAGTAATAACTTTAATAATTAAAAAAACAGTCAACTCACGGATCGAAGTTCATTTCGTTGTTAGTTCCCATTTTGAGGCAAAAGCGCCAGCAGTTTGAGAGTAATGGCCGCATCGCCGAGACCGCCGACGTTGCCCGTGTGTTTGTACAATGGACAGCTCGTGCAGACGGCCCGAATATGCCCCAAGCGAGCGACCCACCCGTCAGGTGACTCTGAGAAAATGGAAACATAACTTAATAATAATAATAAATAATAATAAATAACCCAAGACATGCCACGCTGGGCCACACATCGCCATCTAGCCCCAAACCTAAGCCGCAGCTTGTACTATGGGTGTAGACAACTGATCAACTTACGTAGATACTTTTCCCATCATTGCTCGACCCTGGACGCTGAATATGAGAAAATGAACTAGGTAATTCAACATAATATTATCTTTTTATACATGTTATAGTCCGCCGTTGATCGGGTGGTTGCAGCTGCCGCTTAATTACCTCGAGGTCTCGATTTTACTTCCGGATCGAGGTAGAAAGAAATTTGCATGATTTTTCTGTAATTAGGTATGCTAATGAGCCCCGGAGATGGCCGTGATTTTTTTTAAAGAAGGGCGTTCAGAATGTCCTACTCCTCACTCTACCTGTTGGTACGCGCTCCTGAGGTCCAAATGTTAGGTCGACAGGCATAATATAATAGAACAAATCCACCGCGCCTGTCGTTCTCACCCTGAAGGCCCACTGAGATATCGCTTCACGCTCCGCCTAAAGAACCCAGGATTGATACACAGTGTGCCCGTTAAACCGTTGGTCCTGCACCCGACATCTCTCCGCATCCACAAATTATGCATCCCACTCGCACACACTGACCTGCGAGAGCGAGTACAGGTACTGCGCGGGCGCCACCTTGCCGCGCGACATGAGCATGTCGGCGGCGGCGCATGAGCAGACCCACCACCCATTCGCACACACTGACCTGCGAGAGCGAGTACAGGTACTGCGCGGGCGCCACCTTGCCGCGCGACATGAGCATGTCGGCGGCGGCGCATGAGCAGACCCACCACCCACTCGCACACACTGACCTGCGAGAGCGAGTACAGGTACTGCGCGGGCGCCACCTTGCCGCGCGACATGAGCATGTCGGCGGCGGCGCATGAGCAGACCCACCACCCACTCGCACACACTGACCTGCGAGAGCGAGTACAGGTACTGCGCGGGCGCCACCTTGCCGCGCGACATGAGCATGTCGGCGGCGGCGCATGAGCAGACCCACCACCCACTCGCACACACTGACCTGCGAGAGCGAGTACAGGTACTGCGCGGGCGCCACCTTGCCGCGCGACATGAGCATGTCGGCGGCGGCGCATGAGCAGACCCACCACCCACTCGCACACACTGACCTGCGAGAGCGAGTACAGGTACTGCGCGGGCGCCACCTTGCCGCGCGACATGAGCATGTCGGCGGCGGCGCGCAGCAGCGTGGCGACGGGCGCACCCAACGCCGCCGCCGACTGCTCCGCGCCCGCGCCGCCGCGCATTATCAGACCCACCACCCACTCGCACGGCTCGCAGCTGCAAACATAATGCAATGGACAATCATCATCATCATCATCATCATCAGCAGTCCACTACTGGACATAGGCCTCTCCAGTTGTTTGCCACCTAATGGACAATTACCCTATCATAGAAATATTGATGAAAAAAGCTCAACTATGTTGAAAACAAAGCGAGTAGGATTCGCACACAATGGGTTCAGTACCAATATGGGGCAAAAATAGGCAAAAGATTTGTTTTTTTTGTATGGAAGGCCCCCTTATTGTTGTAAGCAGATTGCCAAGATGCAGAGTAGAAATAAAAAAGCCCCCTTAAACACTCATTTTATTTTGTTTTGTAGTGGCAACAGAAACACATAATCTGTAAAAATTTCAACTCTCTAGTTATCTCTAGCCCTATTAAGAGAAACAACATATAAATATAAATAGGTACATTTGGGTACTATTATGATAACATTACAAAAACAATTTCTACTTACACTGTATTCAAAATATAAGCGCCACAGTTTGTTATGACAAGACAGGGCTCGATGCTGAATCTCGGCAGTTGCAAGTCGCACATGAACGTGGGTTCGCGCCAACCGCCCGTGGTCCCCGGAGGTTCTTTAGAAGACATTAAGTGGGCTTTTTTTACATCGCCAATCAGTTCAGCAGACCACAATTCTGAAAACTCCCTTTTCGCACCCAACAATCCATCTCCCTGTGAATGAAAGTACTTTAAATTAAAAATGTTTAAATGATGAATTATATAAACATTTGTCAATATTAAAATATTTACCTGTATAACTGAAAAGTTTGCACTATGGACTTCCAACTCATTCTTTCTCAGCAAGTAAATAAGTCTTTGAGACCATAAACCTTGAATGTATAAACCATCTTTCTTGATTTTAGGCCTCAATGTTCTAGATGGTGTATCTTCTTCTGGACTTTCAAGCTAAAATAAATTTTACATAGTTATTATTGAACTCTTAATTTAAAATGATTTTAAATATTTTATTTTTAACTTACAATTAAAGTTCCTTCATTTAATTCAAATGCAGTCAGAAAATGTCTACCATTGACATACTGAGCGGCCAATGCCCAGTTATTGGAGCCTTTACGAAACAATGGTAAGTATTCTACTGGCTTCAAAACATATTCCACAATTTGAGATTTATCATCTGAAATAAAAAGGCAAATGAAGTAGACTAGAGCCATGTTTCAATACAGTATTTTGGCACTCATTAGCCCAAGCAAGCCTGTAGATTATGTTGTTTATAGACTAATAAGACTCCTGTTCTTAAGACATTTACCCATTTTAAATAATAAGTATGTATAGTAAATGTCATGACATACAGGAAGTTGAAAGTGCTGGCGAAGTCTAGGGAAGACTGGTAATTGCTTCACCGACAAGTGTAATCATCATCATCATCAGCCTATTGCAGTCCACTGCTGGACATAGGCCTCTTCAGTTGTTCACCACCTAGGACAAACTTCTGGAGGATATACCCATAATCGCCACGCGGGGCAGGCGGGTTGGCGATCGCAGGGCGAAGCTTCTTGCTCCGGTGACGCTGCTGCCTGTCATCGGTATGTGGTATTTTGCTACGCCTTCTATCATGATGGTTTTACCGCCACCAGTTGGTTTGCCAGAGCCTCTTTGTTGTTCGGCAGGATGCACCACGGGCAGGTGAGGATGCCCTTACATCCCAGTGAGTCATACCAGACAAGTGTAACACTTAACTTTAAGTTTTGAATTAATGAAATATATGTCATAAACTTGTTTATTGCATTTTAGTTTATCTATTATACAAATGAAAAAAAAATGCTAATTAGTAATTAAACCTTTAGATCCTCCTTGGGTAAACAGTGTTATCTTATCCTTGGATAATTGTTTTATGTAAGACATGAAGCCATCCTTTTTTTCTTTGTCTGTTTGCATTCTTGTTTGTTGTAACCAATTGTAACCATAAGATCTGTGTTCTAATACAAGCTTCCATTGTTGAGATTTACTTCTAGATATCTAAAATAAAATATGTGCATCAAATAGGTACATTTAGAGAAGATGTCTTGAATTAAACATGATTAGCCCATTCACAGTTCATGAGGTAGGCACAAGAGAAGTTTTCTATACTATACTTGCAAAGTTAAATATTCTTACCAGTAATGCCAGTAAATCCAGAGAATCATCAAAGCACATCTGCAGATCGATAATTTCTCCTGAAACTTTGCATTCTCCTACTATTGTCTGAGACTCCAAGGAATAAAATGTTATTGTACCTGTCTGAGGAGAAACATTCATTGAATACATGCATCAGTTGTGTATAATAAAAAGATTTCTGTATAAATAATTTTTGATAAAAACTCACCTTAGATCCAATTATGAGTATATTTTCAGACTCCTTCGTCAGCCACCACACAACAGAAGTAGCCTTCTGTATATTGGAAATAGGCAGGACGGTTACACTTGATAAGGACCATTTGTGATCAAATGTGTTTTGAGGGATGAACAAGGGAAGAAATGGTACTAAGAGAACTTTTTGATCGCTTAGAATTAGAAGCCAAGTTCCACTGGGCTCAAAGCACATACAGTAAATGGGATTATCTAAGAAATCCCAATCATAATTGTTTTCAAATCTCTCCGATTGTGGGTTTATATAATAAAATAATAATTCTTTATCACTTGAAAATGCTAAGAACTTTTTCAGGCCCACTTCATAAAAACTATAATTTGCTATGTCAAAATGAACTAACACATCTAATTTAAATAAGCCAGAGAAATCCAAATGTTCACTATGTTGTGCCATTTTTCAATGCATTTTCTGTAATTTGTAGCAGCACAACAATACGCAATTTCACCAACACAAATATTTTGACAATAAATTACTGACATTGACATAAACATGACATTTCATGGATGATTTTATTTTTTAAAGTTCACTGCTAGAACACACCATACTTGTAGACATTTAAAACGCTTATTACACCACATGGTTTCAAGGGATCCTTACTCTAAATAAGGGTAGTGTAATAAGTTTTAGGGTAAGTGTCCCGATTTAGGGCGATCGGGCTGCCTAGCTACCTAACCGCTCTGCCTATAGCGTAATGTATACATTTAGGGCGATTATCACGTATCAACTGATTTAGAGACCGATTTTTCAGAGTAGTGAAATAAGCGCCGCACTAACTAGGGCCCACCCGGTATTAAACACAAGTTGTGGTTATTATTCCGTGGTATTCAGTGCCCTGAATACCGGGTGGTGTAATAAGCGTTTGTGGCTTTGGTTAAAAACTCGCCTACTTACTTCAAATGATACGTTTTTTCCATTTTTATTAAAATATCAATACAGTCTTTCTCTTCCAAAACCGATTGAAAACTAATACATACAGACTTATACTAAATTAATATACTGTTACCGATTCCTTGGCTTTATGGTTTTTGTATCTGTTGACAGACTTGCTGTTCAGTCTATGGAACGAATGGGATTTGAAGGGAGATTTGGCGGGTGGAAGGATAACTTTGCTCGAGCCTTGAGAAAGATGGAATATCGGATTGAAGACCAGGAAATGCCAAGAATAGTCGTAGTTGTGATTCCTGGGTGGTTTGTGGTTGTCCCGGACGGATGATCTTTATTTTGTTGTTGAATTCTTGCCTAGTAATTTATCGTTAACCATTTAAAACTAACCTCACTTCTGGTTTCTAAAATCAGAAGTGGGATTGGATTGAATACGCCCCGTTCTACCGCTTTTGCCATACCATTCATAAGTTCTCCAGTTATTGTGTTTGCTTTTAGTCGATTCTAGATATGTGTTTAGAGATCGTGATAACTCTGCTCGAATATCGACGTAAAAGTGATTTTATGGGCACCTACCTACCTAGTTTGAAATTGTAATTGTCTGATTGTGATACAAATCACCACATTTCCACCCAATACGTGTGTACGATGTACGTACGATGTGGAGAGTGTGCTGATATGATCTGGAAATGATCTTTTGTTGTGCTTATTATTGTGATTGTTTGTAAGTGTGTATTGAGATCATGGTCAGGTAAGGCCGAGTCGGATTTTAATGTACTTTGCTAATCATATTCGTGGCTGTGTCGACAGGCAAGCATTGCACGTGCGGCTGCTTAGAGTCGCCGCGCCATATGCATGGCTGCGCCCGAGAGGCGGTCGCGCCGTATCCAGGGCTGCGCCAGAGCCGAGGGCGTGCCGTGCTCGTGGCTGTGCTGTGTACGTTGCTGTGCCGTGTGCGTGGCTGCGTCTGGGAGGCGTCTGCGCAGTGCTCGCGGCCGCGCCGAGGGCGCGCAGTGCTCGCAGCCGCGCCGTGGACGCGCTGTGCTCGCCACTGCGACGAGGGCGCGCAGTGCTCGCAGCCGCGCCGTGGACGCGCTGTGCTCGCGGCTTCGCTCAGGGCGCGCCATACGCGTGGTTGCGCCTGAGACGGCCGCGCCGTGTCGACGGCTGCTCTCAGGGCGCGCCATACGCGTGGTTGCGCCTGAGACGGCCGCGCCGTGTCTACGGCTGCTCTCAGGGCGCGCCATACGCGTGGTTGCGCCTGAGACGGCCGCGCCGTGTCTACGGCTGCTCTCAGGGCGCGCCATACGCGTGGTTGCGCCTGAGACGGCCGCGCCGTGTCTACGGCTGCTCTCAGGGCGCGCCATACGCGTGGTTGCGCCTGAGACGGCTGCGCCGTGTCTACGGCTGCTCTCAGGGCGCGCCATACGCGTGGTTGCGCCTGAGACGGCCGCGCCGTGTCTACGGCTGCTCTCAGGGCGCGCCATACGCGTGGTTGCGCCTGAGACGGCCGCGCCGTGTCTACGGCTGCTCTCAGGGCGCGCCATACGCGTGGTTGCGCCTGAGACGGCCGCGCCGTGTCGACGGCTGCTCTCAGGGCGCCCATACGCGTGGCTGCGCCCGAGACGGCCGCCACGTGGCTGCGCCTGGGCCGAGTGCGCGCCGTGCTCGCACCCTCAACATCGGTGACATATTTAATTTGGCTCATGTATTATGTGTTCTTGGTGCCTCGACAATTTGGCCCATGTAATATGTGTTCTTGGGCCTCGACAATTTGGCTCATGTATTATGTGTTCTTGGTGCCTCGACAATTTGGCCCATGTATTACGTGTTCTTGGGGCCTCGACAATTTGGCTCATGTATTACATGTTCTTGATGCCTCGACAATTTGGCTCAAGTATTGCGTGTTCTTTATGCCTCGACAATTTGGCTCATGTATTGTGTTCTTGGTGCCTCGACAATTTGGCTCATGTATTGTGTTCTTGGTGCCTCGACAATTTGGCTCATGTAATATGTGTTCTTGTAGTCTCGACAATTTGGCTACTATGTACCTACTATGTGTTCTGTGTTCTTATAATGATAATAATGAATTCATTTATTCAGGTAATACCAACCCAGTGGTTAGTAACGAAAGTTTGACTTGATCTATGTTAGTACATAAGTAATTGCAAAAATGTAAACATTGATATGGTCCCCACAATTTGGCTTATGTACTATGTGTTCTTATCATAATAACGATGAATTCATTTATACAGATCCATTGGTGAGTAACAAAATTTAGCTTAATCTATGTTGGTCCATGATTGCAAAAGTGTAAACATAAATTTGGCCCCATCATTTGGCTAATGTATTGTGTGTTCATGTAGCACTGACAATGTGGATTGTGTATTATGTGTTCTTGTACTTGGTGGACCGACAATGCGACTTGTGTATTATGTTATGACCCTGACGTTATGGCTTTTCTAATAATTTATGACCGTGACACTATGACTTGTGTGGTTTTGTTCTAGCCTCGACATTTTGGCTATGTAAGAATTAAAATGATAATGTGATGTGTGACATTCTAATTTTGCTTTTTGATGATGATAAATGACGAAGTGTGGGCTGTTCTGTGTAGGCTGTTCTAGATCGATTGAGGACTTGGCTGCAGAAAGCTGAGTCAATGAAGAGCTGTTTGCCGAAGACGAAAGCGTCATCATCGTGGTTGAAGTCCAAGTTGAAGAAAACTACGCTGACGAGGACGTGCAGCTGTCAGGAACGGCCGTGTTACCGATTCCTTGGCTTTATGGTTTTTGTATCTGTTGACAGACTTGCTGTTCAGTCTATGGAACGAATGGGATTTGAAGGGAGATTTGGCGGGTGGAAGGATAACTTTGCTCGAGCCTTGAGAAAGATGGAATATCGGATTGAAGACCAGGAAATGCCAAGAATAGTCGTAGTTGTGATTCCTGGGTGGTTTGTGGTTGTCCCGGACGGATGATCTTTATTTTGTTGTTGAATTCTTGCCTAGTAATTTATCGTTAACCATTTAAAACTAACCTCACTTCTGGTTTCTAAAAATACTTTGATCTTTCAGACCCTGCATAGGACCCGCTATATGATTTCGCTCCTGATCGCACAGCCCTAATGTGACGTATGAATTTGACATTGACAATTTTGTTACCTATATTTGGTCAAGGGCGCATTAATATTTGAATTTGAGCCTTTAGGCCCTTCCAAAATATTGAGACCTGATTTCAATAATTAAGACTAAAGATTATTGTACAATACGATAGTAATAGTACCTACATGCATTAACTTTAAGTAAGTGAAGCTTCTTTATTTTATTGCTGATCTAACTTATAGCACCTACAATCTCATACATAAAATTCTCTATTTTCAGTCATGTTTTCGGTTCATTTAATTAGACAAGCTAAAAATCTCACTCAAAACCATGGCAGATCTTTCTCAACATATCGAAGAGGAATTAACTTTTTATTTAAGAAAAATTTGTTAATAACTAACAGTGTCAGTTCTGGTGGTTTTATGGCTATAGGAGACTTGGTTCAGCAGGAGTTTGAGTTTCAATCTAAAATATTATTGGAAAGATATGACTGGAGGCGGTTAGGTAAGTGGATACTGATTTTATATTATTGCTTGAATTATTTATGAAAAAATTGAAACAGGTTGTACATAACATTTATTTTATTTTAGCCAGGATGTTTATAGTTGGTACATTAATGGGTCCAATGCATCACATTTACTACATTTACTTGGATAAAGTGCTTCCTAAGGCAGACTTGAAAACCGTTTTTAAAAAGATAGTTTGTGACCAACTTTTTGCTTCACCTGCAACCATATTATGTTTTTTCTATGGAATGGGTATATTGGAATCAAAAACATTTGCACAGAGCACTGCTGAAATTGCTGAAAAATTCAGATATGTATACACTGTAAGTAAAACATATTTTTTTTATATAAAACAGTCTTGTACTGAACAGAAATCAAACCTATACTGTGTTACTATTATGAATTTAGAGCAACAGATATTAATGTAGTTTACATGAATTTGTGTTACCTAGTAATTCTGTACAGTCTGTCTCTTTTTCATTTTAAATTAAATAAGATTCTTTAAATCCAAATTATGATGCAATAATGAGTCTCATTGGCACATAAAGTAGGCATGCTACAAAAGCACAGTTAATTAGATACTACTAGGGTTTTACACTAAGTCTTATTTTTGTGACTCTTATAAGTACTTTTGTGCTAGTGCAACCTCCATGATCACAAGAGGGAAGGATATAGCTTGATAATGACAATGAACACAAAACCTTTTATCAAGACCAGTTGTTTGTGTACACACATTTATGTATTTAATAATTATCTTTGTTCCAGGGTGATTGCTTGTACTGGCCTCCAGTACAGTTCGTTAATTTCTACTACTTACCTACAGAATATAGAGTGTTCTATATAAATGCTGCTACAATGATATTTAATATATTCTTGTCTTATATGAAACATTATGATCAACACTAGCATTACTAGTTAATTAGATAATTTTATGTCAATGTATTATACAATAGTAATGTACAATAATTTTACTTGAATAATTAATGTTTGTAATTACCAAAAATATAATAGTTCAGTATTAAGCTCTGAAAATGTGATAATAATGTACAAGGTAGAGTGCATAATATTTTATTCTTTTGCACAAAGATTGTTTTTGGATGTGATAAGTTGTAATATGGGTGGTGAATAGATAATAATATTACAGGTTTAGTAATTTTATCCCAATTCTGGTTATGGTAAAATCATAAGTTTAACTTGAGGGATAAAGGAAAGAAGAAAAGAGAGCACCTATCACAAAATTGGGAAATAATTATAATTGTAATATTCTTCTTTAATATAATGCAATAGTAAATTGCCATGGTTTATTATACTATGCCAAAAAGTATTTTTATTCATGTATACTAAAGAAATGTTTTGTGATTAAAAGAGATTTTATAACTTATACCTACATATACTGCTTTGTGTACATACTTATTGTATCTATCTATGTAAATATAATTTAAAATGCAATTAATGAACTTTACTGTGAATTAAACCTAGTAAAATTATGTTTGTATCTGTTTTATATTCCTTAATATGTAGATAAGATAGCTCAGATTCTAAAAACCCCACATTGCACAATCTTTTACTACCTACTTATAAAACCTTGAAATTAATTAGTGGGAATGCTAATGGTTACACTCAACTTGTGTAAAATTCAAGGTAGAAGATAGAAGCCACACCAGCTAGATTGAACTTTTTTCAGTTTTATGTAAAGTTTTCCCTTGTTTCATTATGTTTTTGCCATACCTATGTGGCTGATATCTGACGCCATGGACGCGCAGGGCAAAGCTTCTCGCTCTGGTGACGCTACTGCTGACCGTTATCAGCCTGTGGTATTTAGCTACGCCTTCATACTGGCACCGGTCGGTTGCCAGAGCCTCGTTTGTTATTCACCATGATGCACCACAGGCAGGGTATAGCAATAATAGTCATAAATAAATTTGAACACTGACAGTTTATTTAACTAATATTTAAAACTAATTTACAAAATATTTACAAATGACTATCCCCAACACATAGTCCAGTCATCCTTCCTAGTTTGCAGCTTGACTACAATACGGTATAGAGCTAGAGCTGGCCCTAAAGGTAGTCCTAAGCCTCTTACAATGTCAGCTCGTCGCGCCATACTTAGGGCGGGTCCATCAAATTCCTGGAATAAAGATGTTTATCATTAGCACATAATAAATTAATTCTGTAGGAATAGTATTGGAATACATAAATTTACGCTTTGTCAAGGTATGTTATTATGTTCTCACTCTAAGCATTGTGAATTTAGTTGAAAATTTGACAGACAAAGCTAGGATGGTATGATTTTTTTTTGTATATGGACTCGTGTAGATAATTCGCCTAATTAATTAATGCGGATAATTCGCCAATGTCAAGTGTTTAGAGAGACACGTCAAAACGCAGTTGGCTGGTAAACTGCGGCTTTACTTTCCTGGGTGGTATAATTAATGTTCTGGACAACTGAGTGTCAAAATTCCCTTAATATTGATACTTCAGGTACTGACTTTCTTTAATCGATTTTTATGTATGAATGGTTGTAGACAATTCTATTTCACTCACTTTTAATTTCAACACAACAATAGGGACAATTATCAACAAATAATAGGGATAAGGGAACACACCCATACTAAATGACACATTTTGGTCCCTTTCTGCATCCATCTTTAATGTATGCAACTACACCAGTGCTTGCACATGCATATGGTATTTTAAACTCTGCTACCCTTACAATTCACATAGTATGGATAATAATGGATATGTTCCCTAATGTGAGCTGAAGTCAACAAGCTTTTGTAATTACCTGTTCTCTTAAAATAGGCGCAGCCTCAGGAAAATGTTTTATAAAATATTCATAAACTTCATCAGTAGTCCAGTTGGTTATATCTGGTATGCTTGGGTCTATAGGTACTTCTTCTTTTAGTTTTGAAGGGGCTCTATCCAACTCATGTGGTTTTAGGAAAGGATCTGTTACTGGTGATGTTTGTTTATCATATTCAATGCTACTGGGAATAATAGCTGGAGATCCCATTACTGTGGGACGTGATTCTAAACAATTGTTGCACTCCCATTGGTCCCAAGATTTTTGTCTCTCTGGTATACGAGGTGTATGACAGAGAGTATGATATGCATCTGAACAAATGCTGCATACTGTAAGTACACCCTGTAAAAAAAAATTTAATCATATGAAAGGCAAGTAAGTAAATAAAAAAAACAAATTCTAATCAAGTCAGTTCTTAGAAAATTATTATACTCATACTTACAGCATCATTAGTTTCACAACATATAACACATGTTTTACAATGTGGACATTGCCATGTGTTATCAGGCCTAGGTTTCAAAATGCCAGAGCCTGATTGCAAACAGCTTAAATGGGCCTTATTATTACAATCTCGACATTCTACTAATCTGTCACTAGACCCTCGTGGCTTTTGTACAAGACAGACAGAGCATACGCCTCCTGAAGTCTCATGTGCAATAGGCTCTTCATGTTCCATCTCATCAGCACTGCCACCATCCTCTCCTTCAGATAATAGGGTCCCATCCTTATCAGCCTTTTGCTGCCCAACACCGAGAAGTCTCTTTTTAATAGTACTCTTATTCAGGGACCCAACGGGCCTACCTCTTTTGCGTTTACTAGGTAAATTGTTATCGGACGGATCAAAAACTTTTTTGGCCATTTTTCTTCTTTCCCCTACTCTCACACCAGCATTTCTTGTATTACTGTTGCTAGGTGCATTATTGGAAGCACCTCCGCCTCTTTTCTTTGGTCGACCCCTCATACGTTGAGGTGATGATCTACACGACGAATTAGCTGATGAAGTCATCTAAAAGAGATACAATTTTTATTAAACCAAATAGGTAAGTTATATTGAAAATATTATGGCTATTGATATGTTTCTAAATATCTACTTAAGTCAGAAGTGGGTATTTGAGCCCACTTCAAACAAAATAGATGCTCAAACTTTAGTTCTGTGTGTTTAGTCTATTTAGTCCCAAGGCTTGTTCCATAGGGGTACAAGACAACTGAAAGCTTTGTTTTATAGTTCATTCGCGTTAAGAAATTATACTTTCTAGCGTTTTAATTGGCTAGTGGCCTGTCAGTGACCTGTCAGTCACTATTTTCTTAACGCGAATGAACTATAGTAAATAAATAGATATAGCAAACACCCAGACCAATACAAGTAGACCTGTTTATAAACAAAGGTTTGTAACAGTACAACACAGTGGTTGTGGGTTCAGTGAATCCCCTAAAGCTTAATGTTGCTATTTCTCTTTTGCACCAATTGCATGTAATTAAAAAAATATCATCATCAGCCTACATCAGTCCACTGCTGCACATAGGCCTCTCCCAATGAAAAAATATATAATAAACAATAAAATAACAAATAACCCAGGACATGGCATACTGGGCCATACAGTGTCATCTAACCCCAACTAAGCTGAAGCTAGTAGTATGGGTACTAGACAACTGATAAACATATTTTAGAAACTTTTTTATAAATACATAGACATACATAGCAAACTCCCAGGCCAATACAAACAGAGATGTTAAAGCACACAAATGTTTGAACTGTGCAGAGATCGAACCCACAACCATTGTCTCCGAAGACATAACATTAATGATAGTTAAGAAAATACCCAGTATCATCAGTAAGTATTTAATTGTATTAACGATACAGACCTTAGTATTCGAATCCATGGTATAATCAAATTTAAAGCTGTCTGAGCTATCACCATCATGGTCTGCTGGTCCCAAAGCTAAGTTACCATTAGGTAACTTCACAAGGCTACCAGAAGACAGTTCTTTATTAACCATGCCTTCCAGTTGCTTCTTCGTATACTTTGTCTCCTGAGAGACGGCTGCTCTGATGAGGTCCTCAAATTCAATTCCATTTTCCAAGTAACTCTGATCTTGATAAATAAGAGTTGCTATAGCTGATGTGATTATCCTCCTTTCATTAGTTGCAATAGTAGACGCCATTTCTGTATTTCAATAACAAAAGTTTGTTTCATGTTTATGGACAGTAAATGTGTAACAAAAAAAATTAACCAAAATTGTGTATTCCAAAATTTTATGTGAAAACATATGTAAAATGGTAATTCATGTGCCTGTTTTAACCCAAAAGTGTTATTTATAGGTGGGTACTAAAAGCTTTACAATTTTGTCCTCTTCCAATGTTTCATGATAAAACAAAAAACATGTCCTTAAAGTTTACAACTTGCTATGTCCATAAATATGTAACAACTTCAGGTTGAATTAATTAGTTTGCCAATCATTAATATTAATAAGTATGAAATTTAAATTTATGCAACCTTTTCATTATTTTAGCCCAATGCTGTAACAAAAACACTGGTTTTAACAATTTTATATAAAAATCAATTATAACTTACTGTTTTTTATATTAGACTTTCGCAACTTTGCAGCGTTTCTGTAGCTTACATTGTCTTTGTAATCTACTTTGAATATACTTTTTTCTTTCAGACAACGTTTAAGATCAGCTTTAGTGTCCTTTGGAGCAACTTTATACCACTTTAACATAAATTTACAGATCCTGTTAATATCTGGCCTCGACTTTCGAGCTCGTAAATGATCTATTGCTGCCAATAATTGAATTTTATACTTTATCTGTGACATTGCTGAAAAGTAAATTATGTACAATATCGGTAAAATACAGTAAAATCAATCTAAAAATTTTCCTGAGTAAAAAAAGTTTTTCATCTTACCTGTACAAAATCATGCCGGCGAATTTAAACCGCACTGTTCTTTTTATTTAAATATATACTTGAACGATTATTATTAACACTCTAAACATCAATTTAATATTAATTTGGGCATTAAATAAACTTTCTTCCAGAAACGTACGTTTCATGAATTTATCGAGGGAACGAAAGCAATGAAGCGAATGCTTCAGACATAGGGAGGAACGTTAAGTCCAAGTCAAAAACAAACTATAAAAAAAAGAGAGACGGCCGGTGGGAATCCGATTATGATTTCAAAAGTGTTGTTTTGTCTGTGGTTGGATAAAAATAGTTATCCCCTATTACACTACCCGGTATTCAGGGCACTGAATAGGTACCGGGTGCGCGGGGAGCCTTGTTAGTGCAGCGCTTATTAAACTACTCTGAAAATCGGTCACTTAATCAGTTGATACGCGATAATCGCCCTAAATGTTATTGCATTACGCGATAGGCAGCCCGATCGCTCTAAACCGGGACACTTACCCTAAATCTTATTAGATCACCCCTATTCTGAGTTAGGGTCCCTGAACACCGGGTAGTGTATTAACTGCTTTACCGGTTAAACTTAATTTTTTAAACGTTAAATGATTCGCATAATGTGCTTGCTATGACGTGAAGCAAAGTTATGAAAATAAAAAAATATTCTAAACATTTACTTATCCTGCTAAACACCCAAAAATTTTTCCCCAGCCCCTTGTTTTATTGTAAAGTTCGTAAAACGTTACATAAAAGTATAACTTAAAAAACTCATAAATCGACCTGAATTTTTCTTAAAACTATTTTGTATAAGCGTTCTAAATCATATCAGTTCGAATTTTTAGAAAGTTTCTAATAGTGTTGATGTTTCTGCACGAAATTGACATGAATATTTACATCAATCATTCTTTCTTTTACCGTTCACTCCAGTTCACTCAAATTGTCTGTCCTGTCACTGTCAGTCGGTAATTCTTCAGGTTATGTTCCTTTATAATTAAAATAAACTTATTAAAGTTTTAGATCATGCATGTAATAATACACGGTACTTTACGTTGTATGTACAGTAAAACACATTACATACGATGTGCATTTTATTCTTCTGAACCGAAATATGAACATATGAAGAATATCTTCAAAGTAGTGAATGTTGCGATAATAGGTGCGCCAAATTCAGGAAAAAGTACATTAATCAACAACATAGTTGAAAGAAAAGTAAGTTTTCACACACCTAAAGGTTTAATTTTTGTGATGAATTAAGTACCTACACTCGGGTTCTGTATGTAGCGGCATGTTCCGGTTTTTACATTTCCTTCAATAATTATGATGAAGGCTGCTGCATACATCATGGCCCACAAGACCCTTTGGGAAGTGGTCTATTTTATTCTGCTTCTGACTTGGCTAATTGTTATTCTACTTCACCTCATAATACATATTGTACTTCCTGTGTTTTCAGATATGTGCTGCATCAAACAAAGTCCATACAACAACAAAAATGATACGGGCAATGTACTTCCAAAATGATACACAGATAATTTTTCTTGACACACCGGGCATAGTAACAGACACAGAACAGAAGAGGTACGTGATTCGAACTTCAAATTTGAAGTATTTGATTACTTTACTAATCATTTTATGTTGGTGATAACTTATACACAATTGGAAAGGAATAGTGTTGGGCTACATAAATACATACTACAGCTCCTGATGAATACAAACTTGACCACTCCATCTACTTTAAAGGTTTAGCATGTGAACACTGATTCAGTAAAAAAATAAAGATCCATAATTGTAGTTCATCAAATATTCTTATCTGCATATGACTCTCTTCAATTGGTCCCTTATCTGAGGATTGTGGTCACTGGAACCCCCTGCATGGACAATCTACCTCCATTGATTCCAGTCCGACATAGCTTTCACAGCTTAGTAAAACTTGGACAAGGAGGTGGCTGCTTTCACTTGGTCAGACTAGCATGTTGGCTTTCGGCCTCATATGCTCATATGCATATGACTAGTTAACTGTATTATGATGTACCCAATTGGGATGATGACTAAAAAATAATTTAATGTCCATCAGATAAATTAATGAAAAATATTGGATACATATTTTTTATTTTGCCTCTTGTTCAAAAACTTACGAAGATACATTGATTTTAAATGTCACATGACGTCACGTTAGAGTACAAAATATACTCTAACGTGACGTAGTTAGCCCCCACTCCGTAACTTTAATGCGGGTCTTATATTTTTTTATTATCTAAGAGACGGACTAATTATTTTCTTCATTTTCATACCTTGTCATCATCCGTATTGCTCAACTAATTCATAATGACTTTTTCCAGATACAATTTACCTGAATCAATGATTGGGGCTTGTCACAAAAGCATAAGATGTGCAGATGTTGTTGGTGTAGTGCATGATGTGTCCAATCGCTACACAAAAGATTGTTTGCATACCGATGTGGTCACCATGCTGAAAGCTGTAGATGACATACCTAGTTTCCTTATACTGAACAAAGTATGTATATTTCCTGACTATTAATTTAGAAATAAATAAGTAAATTTCCACACTTTGCCGCCTTGCCCCAAACTAAGTCGAAGTGGGTCTACTATGGGTACTGAACTGAAAAACTTACTTACATATTTTTTTTTGTAAATAAATACATATTATACAGAGTAAACATCCAGACCAATACACACAGACATGATAATGAACAGAAATGTTTGTATTGTGCAGCAATTAAGCCCACAAATGACCAACTTGTCCATGGTAATGAAGCTAAGGGCTCACTGCGGTAGCTCTTTTTAGCTTCCATCAATCTTCTATAAAAAACCTTTCAAATTATGTAGGATTTAATTCAGTCAGTAATCATGACACTGAATTCTGATTTCCTGATTTTTGTAGGGTTTTTAAATCTTCAAGAAAGCCCCAATGTATTGATTGATATACAATCGAGTTCTTCAATCCTTCAAGTAAATGCATCTCTTTGGATTTGGGTCTAAATTAGGTCAGCCAGACTTTAGTGAATATTTTATTCCCTAGTTATTGTTTAAAACATTTTTTAAATTTACAGGTAGATAAACTGAAATCAAAATCACAATTACTGACAACAATACGAAATCTATGCAATGGATTGATTGCTGGAAATCCGATACCAGGAGCCCATAAAGAAAGGAAGACACTGGACAGAGGATACAGTAACTTCTCCGATGTATTCCTTGTATCAGCTTTAAACGGGGATGGAATCAGCGATATAAAGGTAAGTGGTTTTTTTTTAAATTCACATCTTTCGATGCTGATTCTTTTCAGTGTCATAAAGTATATACACATATTTTCTTTAGGTAAACTTCTCACACACTGGGAAAAGTATTTCTCATATTTTGTTAGTTATTTTTACATTATACAATTGCAATATGTATGAAATTTCTATATCTCTAGGCAGAATAATGTGTGCTATATCAAGACCTAAATAAATGTGCATCATTGTTTTGTTACTTTATTTCAAAGTAAGAACTTAAATACCTACCAATTTCAAAAGTGCAATAGTGTTTTGTGTAATAAAAAATAACATGAACACACATAGCACAATTGACAAGACTGCAGTTTGTCTCTGGTGAGTTTGGACCTTACTTTCCTTAGTAATGGGATATTGTCAAACCTATTTTTGACATGATGGTATGTATACCTCATATCAATGAATCTCACTTTATGGGACTTATCTTTTAATGAATCGAAATGTTGATACTCTGTTTACCAATATGTGTAGATAAAATTTATAGAATCTACTAGGCTTATATAGGTAGGTTTTAACCCTTTCACGGGCATCGCAAACTACGCCAAACTTGAGCAAAGTCAGTATTAAATCTGAATAATAGTAGACTGAGGAGATCATTCAACATAAAAAAAGAAAAAAAATAACCCTGAAAATAGGTCTTTCAGGCGTGGCAAAATATTTGCCAATGACCTTTAAAAAATTTAACGTGGCCACTATATTGCCAGTGTTCGGAGAAAATTAAAAGAATTTTTATTTTATTTAATGAAAAAGTCAGTAAAAATATTGGCATTTATCAAAAAACACTAAACACGAATATAAAACTTAAAATTAAATGACTCAACGTAAACAACAAGTTAAAATAATATTTTTTCCCTTTTTTTTATCTTTTTTCTATCTTTTTCTATATACTTATCCTTCTTACGAGTATATGATTCAAACGCCGTGCTGGCAGTATAAATCCAGCTCCATATAGGTGTAGGTATGTGTATCGTTTTAGTTCTATAATTTTTTAAATTATATTTATTTATTCTATCCTGTGGCGTTATCAAGACTATATTCTGACATAAAACCATCTGGGACTTCTTAAATTTCAGTTATTTGTTATGTACTTAAGGGTTTCATAATTTTCTTTTCATTTGGTATCTAAAACAAATAAAATATAGTTACGTAACTATCTAAGCATCGGCAAAAGTTTTGCCACACTAGTTTTGTTTACGGGCATTGGCAATTATTTTGCCACCTATATATTTTGTTCACGGGCATTGGCAACCTCGAAGATTTTTGTCAAAAACTTTATAATAGAGAGATGAATCAGCGAAATTATTATTATTTTAAGTAGGAAAACTATTTAGAAGTAAAAATAATGATGAATACTGACTTTTCACTCGGCCAATCCTCAGATTTAAACGGCTATTTACGGAGCGGCACAAAAACATCACACACTTACGCCATATTTTTGCAAATGACAGTTGTACAAGATAGCTAAACCAATCAGAGACTTTCTTTTTATTTTATCGTATTTACAATATATGGAGCTAAAAGTAATGAGCCTTATTTATGGTCGATAAGGCTTAATTTTGTAATTATGTTTAAAAATATGGACTGGCAACTATTTTGCCTATACCAATGAAAGGGTTAAGAAAACTTTTGTAAATCCTCAAAAGTGAATATTATATTATGAGCTTCTTTATGCCTATATCTTGACTTTAATAAAAGATTAGAATGTTCACAAAATATTATAAGGCCAAGCAATAATAAAATTTGTAAATTAAAAATTGTTTTAGGAATATCTACTTGGTAACGCGAAGCCTGCTGCTTTGCAATACGCACATTCAGAGTGGACTGATCAATCTCCGGAGACTATAATCAGAGAAGCAGTTAGAGCCAAGTTTCTGGATTTCCTTTCACAAGAAATACCATACAATATCAAGATTGAGGTGGAATATTACGAGGTAAATGAAGAAGAAAATAAGATCTTGTGTTTTGTGTCAGCTGAATGTCCTTCTGAGAGATTAGTTAAGCTGATCGCCGGCGCTGGAGGCGGAAGGCTGCAGCAAATAAAGTCACACGTTAGAAGCGATCTGACAGAAATATTTCAGAAAATAGTTTCAATAGAAATAAAATTAACGACAAAGAATAAAACGAAAAAGAAATGAATTACAAATGTGTAGGTATATTGTGATTGGTGGCGCTTATCAGATGACTGATCATTCAAATATTTGTTATTTGTACAGAATAAATATATTAATTTATAATAACTTGATTTTTAATATTCATGCCCTAAACATAGAACATCTTGACCTAGACAGTAAAGAATTGCAAATTTGCTATAGATTATCCTTTGTAAGGATGTGTTACAATTACAGAACATTCTTAGTCAATTTGCTAAATTAGAAAATCTTCTTAAATTGAAATAAAAGTGCAAAGACTTGTCTGTACGCAATGAATACTTATAAGAAATTTTATTTTGAGGGGATAAAAACAGTAATATATAGACACACAAATAGACCAAGAAATATGTACCTAAATGTCGCCTTAGACGTTCCGCTTGATGAGCTTTTTGAAGCTTCTTCAAAATTCAAAGAACTGGTAAATCTGATTCTGATGTTGAACTTTAAGAGACTAGCTACATTATAAATTATGTATATGTCACCATAAAATTGAAAATACCGTTAGATTATGATCTATCTCGCGAGATTGTAAACTGTCGAAAGATTGTGAACTGTAACATAATGCTTACATTTTAACTATTCTTTTTCGGTAGTAGGTATGTACCTAATCTATCGATGTGAAATTCTTAAATTAAAATCTGTCACGCGTTAAATTATCAACAGATACACTTTGATCGATCAAAATCAACCGAAAAATAATAGTCAACGATGGTTAAAATGTAAGCATTATGTTTACAATTTTTAAAGTTTTTCTCAGTAGTATACTGAGAAAAAATTGCCAGAAAAATGTCAACTCCAAAAGTGACTTGACTGGGAATTGATTTCGGAATCAATTCCCAGTCAAGTATACTTGAAATACAAATACCTACTAGCGACCCGCCCCGGCTTCACCGGTGTAATACTAAGCATGCATTGTACATTTAAACCTTCCTCTTGAATCCCTCTATCTATTAAAAAAACCGCATCAAAATACGTTGCGTAGTTTTCAAGGTCTATCATAGCCGTACATATGAGATAGCTGTTTGATTGAACGGCTATTTTAACCATTTGGCTGCGACACATACATAAGGACAGACACAAAATCCGAGTTTGTTTTATACTATGTAGTGAAGATTTGGTTGATTTAAAGCCGTCTGTACCTAGACATTGTTATTTTTTCATATGACCCAGAGCTGCAGGTATTACCAACATATGCAAATACAGGTAACTGTCGTAGGTGTATCGGATAAACAACTATAAACTTCTCTTAAAATGAAAAGAGTTTGTCTCCCAGCCCCGGGTCGAAATGCCTCAGATAAAGAAAATAAGGAAGCTTTATATTACCTCCCTAACCTATTCATGCCTAACAATGGATTGTACAGAACACTAAGAGACTGTCTACAACTTAACCGCACAACTTTGTTAAGACTTGTTTACGGACAGTAACAGTTTCGGTTTATGTGATGGCGGTCCAAGTTGGTATGTATTTAACATTACTTTACACATACACTAAGATTTAAACTGTTCAAGTTTCTAACAAAACTAGGAATAACTGCATTTAAGTGGATATTACTTCCGATGGTGTTAGGGTCTTGTTTGTAACACGACTCCCCTATTATCCTCCAAGAGAGTAACGGTTAAGTTACATGACATTAATTGTGAGGGTGTAGGCTGATAAAGTTACTTATTAAAATGTCACTAAGTAAGTACATGAGTTTATTGTTTAAGTTATATAGAGCTATATCTACACATACCTACATTAATTTTTTTACCTATTGTAGATAACAAAACAAAACAAACAAAACCTAGGTAACTTCCCCATAAGACCGAGATTTGAAGACACAATAGTTTTAACATTAGAACTTTGATTTTAAAGGGACGTAGACCTGAGAATGAAAATTCATCTAATCATCGGCGCTAAAGGTAGCTTTTGCAAGCTTTTATTTAACTTGTTGCATGTCGATTTAACCAAACGTAGAATCGTCTCTAAAATAAGGACGAGTGAATACATGTGTAGGTATTTGTATTAGCCCTAAGTACTTGATTTTTCGAAACATTTTGAGTGCATTCGTACTACAAAAAATATTAAGTATCTCTTTGGATATCCTCAGTTAGTCCTATATAGGTATACGGCAATCGTGTTTTATTTTACACCTGTAATGCGGAGATCCGTTCACAACATCGCTCCAGTGATATCTAGGGCACCCAACCGGGCGTAGGACAGTTGGTCGGCCCAGATAGGCTCTCTTAAAGCTGTGATCCTCTCTCGTTCTTTCCAGATGTCCAAGCCATCAGAGTTGGTGTTCTCTTGTCTCCTATGAGGATTGCAATTACTTGCTGCATTTACCTATTTATTTTTTCAGTATTATTAATGCTAATGTTTGTATGGACGGATGGATGTGTGTTACTTCTCCACGCGTATAGGACTGACCCTAACACGAATATTGAACGGATTTGAAAAGTTAGAGTAAATAGCTCATACACCAGATTAACACATAGGTACGTTATTATAACTTACGCGAGCAGTACGGCGGGCTGCAAATAACTAGGTATAGTTAAATATTATTCCTAAGTTATACAATAACAAAGGTCCACAGCACACAGCCAAATTTTGTTTTTAGCTCTTTGTTATTCAATATCCGAGGGAGAGAGACACATGCTTCCGTGCTCCATTAATACTCTCAGGCTTAGGCCGCACTCAGCTGCACTACGGTTTTTTCCCGCAAGCGGGAAACCGTGATACCGTTAGAGATGCACACACTGCGGTTTAAAACCGCGAATATAAGTTTGTAGGTACTACAAATTTGTGGGCAATTTTTCCCGCTAGGCATTCAGCAAAGCGCTGTTTTAAAAAACCCCCAGGGCGGCCGCTTCCATTAGTTTCCTTTACTCACAAAGTCTGGCGGTTGAAATTCGCGGCGGTTTAGCCGTAGCGCGGCCTAAACCTAAGGCATAGGTCTTAGGTTTAGGCCTAATGATAGGTTTAATGATGATATCAATAGGTATGAGTATTGAAATCATCATTCTGAATACTTTTAAGAACTAATTATTTTGTGTTTTAAAATAACCTCAAAATGTTTTCGTATTCTGGTTCAATACAAATACAATCCTATTAAAATAGGTTACTTAATCATTCTGATACCTAAACGTAAGCGTATTTACTTTTAAGTTTATAAAATGCCTAAGGGAAAAAAGCGTGAAGCTTTTAGCTTGAATCTCTTCGTCTCTTGCTATTTGCGAATGAATAGAATTTATACACTATTTAAACTATTGTTCTTTAAGTTCAATGTTCTCAAAGACGTTATCCTCTGGACACAGATATTTTCGAGGGCCTCGGAAGTAAAATTAATTCGCGTGAATTAGGTCTTCTGTATCTGTGTTTAAAGTCGAATTTGCACTGTTTAGAGAATAACGTTACAACGTTTTGCCTAGTAGTCTTATACACAGTACAACAGACAATAAATAAGATTTTCTGTTGTCCGGGTTATACTGACTTTTTTAAATGTCCCTTATTCTTTTCCGTGTTTTGTCGCGATTTCCCGATATTCCTTTAATTCATGTCGAACAACGAACTTCTACCTTGAAGAAGAAAACATTTTTAAGCATTTAATACGTTCGTGACGTCACACCACGCTTCGTGCGTCGTGCGTGCGTCACACACAATAACGAACGGCCAAACCATATTGTCTCGAACTTTAACACAGCGATATTTATAATAGTATATCAAATCTCTGTTAGTTGACACAATATTTCCCTGATGGGGTATCTAATTAATTCCAGGAAGACCTCCTCACTTATCTAATGTGTCACTGTTGTGTTGGGACAGAATTAGGGGCTTAAGGTAACCTGTTTAAATGAAATCAAAACAGACCGACTAAAGCCACGCGAGATTTATTGCGGCCATTGCAATTTTGTTTCCTTAACACTTCATTAGGCGCGCGTTCTACAATAGTAGAACGCTTGTGCATTTCGTTGAATATTATCGGTTACTCAAGGTCAATCACGCACACAGTCCTATTATTCTTCTATTATGTGACAATGAACATATTTAGTGTCCTTGCGGCAACCGATGCATCCGCATGCTGGAGAAATGTAGCGCCAAAAGTGAATTTCTACAACTGTAGAACGCGCGACTACTCGCGTGACAGTTTTTTCGTGAGTTGCGGTCGATGTTTATTTGTTGTAAGTATATTTATTACCTTTTATTTACGTTTTTATGATACATACAATTTATAAGAAGGTTAATACTAACTAGAGTGATGATTTTTTCAAGAATAATGGCTTCACGGAGTGAAAAAGAGAGAATTTCAAGATGGCTCAAAGAAGAAGACACTGACGATCGAGATATTGTAGAGAGTGAATCTGAAGATGTGTTCTTAGTCTTCAAAGACTGCTGAGAAGACACCCCACATAACACGGACATAGAAAAGGAAGAAAGTAGCAACAAGTCTGACTTTGAAAATATCAAACAAGACACTCAACCATCCGATATAGAATCTGAAGATGATGTACCCCTAAGTTTACTCAGAAACCTATATTTCAGACGTTGGCCGCTCACTGTATTCTTTGATATGATGAATATAAGTGCAATAAACGGATATGTTGTGCATACAATAAACAAAAGTTGCATTAAAAGGTCACAAAAAATTATTTGTATGAAGTTGGTTTTGAACTTGTGGCTCCATGCATAAAGCGCAGAATATCCATGGAAAACATTCCAAAATTATTAAAACTAATAGGAAAAATTATTTTGGGTCTGAACAATCCATCTGAGTTGAACCCGGGTCCTGCACAACCCCCCAACACCGGTCGCGTTGGAAAATGTTCCTTCTGTGGCAAAGCGCGCAACAAGTCAACCAGGAAGCATTGTTGCACATGTAACAAATGGATTTACCCTGATCATCAGGTTCTCCTATGTCCAGACTACGCTAAAAATGAAGAATTGGAGATGGAAGACATGAGCTAATAAAAAAAATGAGTCTTTCAATATCATAAGTAAAAATTTTGTGTTTTTTTTAGTTACGTACAAGAAGTCTGATTTTTGGTTTCTAACATGTTAAAATTAGTCATGTTTTGTTTGTTTTAGTTTTATAATAAAGTTTTTCATATTAGTACCAGAAAACATTTTATAATTTATTATAATTTCCTATGAAAACCTTGTATTAAAAATGTTCTACATATGTAGAGCGCGCGACTATTAACGTTTCAAATAGGGGCGCGACTAATGAAGTGTTAAGCACTTAAGTTAATTATTTCCCTGTTTAGATTGATTTTCAAACGCACAGTCAGCGGCTATTTTAGAAAGAGTAAAATATTTTTGTTATGTCTGCATATTATTTACGGTATATTATCAATAATTAGGTACTCTTTATAAATATCAACAACTCTTTGCTCTCAATCAATCAATCAATATTAGCCTCCCTTCTCTGAATTAGTTTGTTTGTAGTGTATTGTTACAGTATGTCTCTCAATTCAGTGTGCCTCCGGGCAAGGGCCTCCTCTAGCTGTTTCCATTGTAGTCTATCGCGAGCTACTCTCCTCCAGTTAGGTCCCGCTGTCATTCTCAGTTCGTCCTCCCATCTCTTAAGCTGTTTTCCTCTTTTACGCTGGGCGTTTCTGGGGTACCAGTCTGTTACGATTTTGCTCCACTTCTCTTGTTTTTCTCTCAACATGTGGCCAGTCCACCACCACTTCTGTTGATCGATTCTTGTAAGGATATCTGTGACTTTTGTCCTGGCTCTTAGTTGCTGGTTTCTGATTCTATCTCTTTTGCTTGTTCCTGTCATGCTTCGATACAAATATCACGTGTTGGCAACTATAATCACACACATAGGTACTTAGTATCAAACCATTGCTTTTCGTGTCTGTCCCTATGTATGCAAAGATCTTTAAAACTAAGCAACAGATTTTGATGCGGTTTTTTTTTAAATAGTTAGAGTGATTTAAGAGGAAGGAAGTTATTTATATGTAAAATACCGAAGCGAAGCGAGGGCTGGTTGCTTGGCCATTAAATGTAGGTAATCATTGTTTCGGGATCAAACGGGGGAGGGGAGTCAATCTGGATTGCCGGGAGAGATTGGATGAGGAATAATACTCAAAACCGCAAGGGATGGAGTGCACTGGAAGAGGCCTACACTCAGCATTAGGTGGCTACAGGTTGAAGAAGAAGATTATTGTCTAAAATAGGAATCTGTAAACTCATAATTCATTAGGTAGACATCAGATCAAAGCACCACGATGTCACAAACTATTATACGTCGCGTCGTATACCTATATCATAATAGTTACAGCAATCATTGTTACTTCGATTAATTAATTAATGTGAAATTTACCAAGCGATTGGTTTGCATTGACTACTTGATTAATTTCCCAATAGGTAGGCCTAGATTAGGTATGTTTCTATTACCGCCCTTCGCCGATTAGTATTGGATCGGTGATTTAGCAAATGGGAGTTGTATATGGACATGCTGACAAGAATGGGGTAGATGACTATGTTTGATTTTCCATGTTAATTGATGGCTGCCAGAAAGAACCATTAAAATTGCGCTTATTTGAGAAATCACAACAAAATTATCTACACTTTTTTTCAAACACTTTTTAAGTTGGGTCACCATCATCATCATCAGCCTATCGTAGTCTACTGCTGTACATAGGCTTATCCAGTTGTTCGCCACTTTGGTCAAACACCTGGAGGTGTTGCCCATAAAATCGCCACGCGCTGGGCAGACGGGTTGGCGATCGCAGGGTGTAGCTTCTCGTTCTGTTGACGCTGCTACCCGTCACCGGCCTGTGATATTTAGCTACGCCTTCAATTGTGATGGTTATGCTGCCACCAGCCGGTTGCCAGAGCGTCGTTTGTTATTCGGCAGGATGCACTGATTGATGATGCATTGGGTGATGCATCAATATCAATCCAAAACATAAATTAGTCGTGGTGCCTATTATAAACGATGAAACATAGTTTAGTACTTTAGCTTCAAGTAGTTAATATTCTAATTGATTAAATTCAGTTGCACAGTCTGCAGAGGTACCTCAAAATGGTAATGAGTGCGGCGAAGATAAGTTCTAGTTGAGACTTAGAGTGCTGGCGGCGCCGGCAGCTGGCGTGCTGTGTTCGGGCGACACCGACTATGCGCAGACATCTGTGACTGTTTACGAACGTTCGCAAAGACGTTTCTTAGCAGACGCTTCCTTCCCATATAGTTGTCGCTGTTGAGTTATACATGAGCTAAGATTTAGTTATTGTAATTTATTCTAGGTACGTTGTTAGCAATTAATGTTAGTTTCAATAGGTACTACTAAGGCGAAATAGAGGCTTGAGTGCCACAGGTTTTGGCCCATGGATATAATATGACGCTTCCGAGAGCAGCAATTTACACGTAATTAGCACGAATCATCCAACGATATATTTTTTTACTTAATGTAAACTTTAGAACATATGGCTTTAGCCATCAGGATTTTAATCGTCGTAAAGGTACCTAGGTATATAAACATATTCTACCTATACCAGGTTGTACGTTAATCGTTGAGTCTATGATATATTTTTTGCCCTAATGTCCATCAGTTCTATGTAATATGTACAGAAGGCCGCTTATCAACTTACCACATTACTTACAACTTACGTAAAATTTTCCAAAAACATTTTATAAGGAAATCTGTCATATGCTCACTGAATCTTCAGTCTTTCTATTGGATCTCTTTATTCCTGCTCTGACACGCCAAACATATGACTCGTACACAATTCTATACTGTACAACTTTAATCTTTCTTATGAGCCCCATAGTGAGAGCTAAAAAGACGTAAAAAATATGTCTGAAAACTAAAAGTACGCTCTGACGTTGTACGAGTTTGGAACCATTTATTTCCGCCATTGTAATTCAGAACTGCTAGATCCCGCTAACCTACTAACTAACCAAAAATGTTATACAACTTAAACATAGAATTCGGTTTGAAACAAACAAACCAGTTCACCCTTGCCGCTCACCTGAAATCGTTTTAAAGTTTACCGTTTTAGCGCGTTACTAAGCAGATCCTAAGTTGGGAGACGTGCCGGAGCACATGCGGTCGAATTTTCGGCTTGCTCAGCTAAGTGCACTGTACAGTTAGCGGCACATCAAGCTACTACACGTGCAATATCTACCCTTATGTTTCACGACATAAAACGGCACAATGTTCAGATTGTCTAGCTTGATTATGGCGATGACTGTACGTCTATCCCTATTCCCTACACGTCTCGCTACTCGTTTCACTCCTGCTAAAATCGTCCGTTTGTAATGTGATTAATGAACGGATATTGTTGATTTGTTTGCTGCTTGAATTTCATTCATGCCAATTCCAATACTAATCTTAAAACTGTTAGGCATATTGAGGTAACAATTCATTATCAGAAACTACCAGGACATCTGAGAGTTTGTCTAATAATCTCAGTGTAAGCTTTTAATTTTACCTACATCTTGAACCAACGATCTCTGGGAATGTTCATTTCAAACATTATCTACTCTATTGTCTCTATTAATAATAGAACATTCTACTATCAATAGAGTCAATAGTACCTATCTATTCGTAACATGGAATGGTGATTCAGGTCTCAAGGCAATGTATTAATGTACATTCAAATAAGTACCTTTTGATGTTTAATATACACCTACCTACTAACTCCCCGATACTAAATGGGTGCCTAGGTATATCCGTTTTAATGTTCTTGTCTGAAAGTAACAGACTTTCATTAGCTTTTGTGTTGCCTAAATAATAATTTATCGTAATAAGCCATTAATCAATGTCCAATGAAAACATCGCTGCATCGTTCAAATGCCATTCCTTTCAAGTTTTACTACTTTCGTACAAGTAAACTGGTGAAACGACACTTGAAAATTGAAATACTTCTAGAACAAAGACTCGCTATAAATGGGTTTTGATACCTCGGATTATTTTATTGATATTTGTCATAAAATAAAAATCGTGTCATGATCTGCGAAGTTAGGTAGCATTTTATTTCACGTCGTGATTTCGATTTAACATCGTATCTATAAAATCAAACTTTTATAGTATCCGCATGAAAAGTTCGGTGTTAATCCTATAAATTGAGTGTTCTTCACGCTAACAGTAAAAACTGGAATACAGCAATCATAAAAATTCGAAATAGAAGTGAAGCGTGGCCAAAATAATATTCGCTGACTGCGAAGCTGGAAGTTTCATAAAACCGAAACGAGTGTAATTGCTGAGGGAACTTTTGCATAGAGATGCAATCGACGTCATTGTAGAAGGATTTGTTCCTAGCCAGCGTAGGTAAATATCTATATTTTGAACGGGAAAATTTTATTCGTACTTATTTTCTATAGTTTTCAGATAAAAACAACATTTAGTTAGTGACAAATAAGGGAACCGGTTATAGAATTAGGTATCGATCGATAATGAAATAGTAAATCGTGTTCGAGCAGCATCGGATGTTGAGCGATTTGTTATGTAACTTGAAATCTCCACAAACGCACAAGTCGGAATTTGTATTTTCAATATGTAACTTATATGTACCTATTTTTTGCCCAATATTTACTCGAAAATATTTAAAAAAGGGTATAATACCCTTCTTTTTAAACCTGTTCCAACATTTCAGTTTGAAATTTAATTGAAGTACCTTAGGTAGGTACTTGCGTAGGTATTACATATATTTGTATTTAAGCGTAGATACATTATATTTGTGGTACCTTCATTGTTCTGATACCTACCCATAATACAAGCGCTTAAGCTACTTACTTTGGGGACAAGTACCTATGTGATGTTGTCTGATATTTATTATTTTATACACAAATATGACTTATCCGGAATTGTAATATCTTATAAATAATAGGGCGTTTGATTTAATCTACATTGAATTAATTTATTCTTCTGAATTTCGTTTCTTATTTTAGTTTCACGCAGCACGATGGGTGGTTACTCGGATTGAGTAGATAATAGAATGTGTCCAAGGATGCGATACAATGGAAAAGTATCCCCATATATCATTTAAAGGAACCTAGTTCTGAAGCTCAATTTTCTCTGGAATGACGATTGATATCTCGCTGGCAATATATAACGTCCCTAGCGAAAGAAACACACGAGCTCATTCCCACCATCACACGGCGATATTTTCACATAATGTGTTCCCCAGGACCGCTATCTTCAAGATTTATCTTGATGGCAAAAGACCTGTAAAATTGTATGTACCAATAAAATACGTTACGTTTGCTGCGTTCGTAATTGGAATAAAAACTCGGTCCGCAATAAAATTTAAAAGCTTTTAAAATTGTATAATATTTAATAATACTGATAAATTAAAAATGTGTTTTTTTAGACTTTCTTGCAATGTTAGCAAGTTTCAGGTAAAATCTAAAACACTAAGCAATACTTCATATGATGTTAGTTATAGGGAATTAATTTTGTCTGTTGAGACATGACAAGTTTCATTCTCCGTATCATTATCACCACCCGAACTTTATAACTATAGTAGCTTATTTATAGTAGGTACCTGAATACCTGATAAATTGTTGTGGTGTTGTGTTATCTCATGATATGTGGTATTCAGTCCTATATGTGAAAATAGGAATTTCCTCTTATGATCACATACTCGCACTGCCAAACCTGTATTATTATTATAGTTCATAGAAATGTGTGTGAAGTGAATTGAATGGCTTAAGACAGCGGGCCTTCAAGATTAAAAAAATCGGCTGTTATATCGAAGAAGACATTTTGGATTTACCTATTTGTGTGCATACCTCCAGTCCGTATGGTGGTATCATCATCATCATCAGCCTATTGCAGTCCACTGCTGGACATAGGCCTCTCCAGTTGTTCGCCACTGAGGGCAAACATCTGGAGGATACACCCATAATCGCCACGCTGGGCGGGCGGGTTGGCAACCGCAGGGCGTAGCCTCTCGCTCCGTTGACGCTGCTGCCCGTCATCGGTCTGTGGTATTTAGCTACGCCTTCAGCTGTCATGGTTATACCGCCACCAGTCGGTTGCCAGTGGTGGTATGTTAATCGGGTAATAAGTCGGATTTTGAGAACCTCCACAGAAGACGTTCTGTGGAGGTTCTCAAAAATCTCTACACGTATTTACTACGGTCTCTCAATGACAAAAATGTCAATTTTTTTTCGCTGTATTCAGCTTAAGATATTCCAATTCAAAGTGACTACTTAGTTTTGTAAATAATATGAAACTAATAATAGCATATAATAATATCTACTAATCATATAAGTGACTATAAAGACGCTATGTAAATCATTTAGTAACTGTTATGATGTAGGTAGGTAGTTTATAAACGTTCTACACCCTTGAAAAAAATCTGGAGCTTTAAACGAGAAAACTAATATCACTTTTAAATGGTGTCTTCTTCAAAAATGTTCCTCGAATTACCAAGTAATACTTCAGCAGTATTTTAGCCCGCTCTTTAACTTAAGAAGTGACTATGAGAGAAAGTTTAAGCATGAGTAAAGGGTATTCAATTTCTTTAACGACCATCATTTTTGCCGGGGCTCGCCATGAATCTCAAAGATAACCGTTTAATGGAATAACAGGAGCTACGTTACGGTCATACGCGAACTATCGCCAGGACATAACCCTCAAAGGGAAATGCTTATGCATAAACATACAGTTTTGTTTCATAAAAGAGCCGTTTCGTAGGAGGTTTCACGAGCGTAATGCTTAGGTTATAGTTCAGATTGTCGTTTTAAATTTTATTCCTTGTTATGAAATTGTTTACCAGATGTCTGCGTGGTTATGACGCATATATATTGCATGTTTCATGTTACGGGGATTCTTTGAGAGGCAGTGGAATGGAATGGTCGGCCCATTAGATTTACTGTTTTATTTTTTATCATACAATAGCCTATAGCGCATTAATATTGGTGTTATGTATTCTCAAGTTTGGTAGTGATAAAATCTATAGTTCAATCATTCTTAAATTGTTATTTCCGTCGAGTTTGTAACACTTGATTGTTAATTATGCGATGGGTCGCGTGCCTTGTATGGGATGTAGTACCAGTAGGATGTATGCCTATTAGCAGCCTTCAAGTTACAATGACACTTAACCTATACTCGTAGTACATTCCTAAATGTAGGTCAGTACCTACTTAATCCGATATTAGCAGAAAAGGCTTTGATAGAGGTTGAGTGACTAACAAAAATAAATTGTTTATTTTAAAATGTAGAGGATTTAAGTTCAAAATGTCTAGACTGATCACGCACTTTGTTTTCATGATATAAGGATATCATCTTTCAGAAATTACATGTAGTTCAGAAATGCGACGTATGCAATTATACCATCATAGTATCGAAACTCAAACACATTTAGTTCTCTTATGTAGAGCCCTAAGGGTATAACCGATTGATGATTTAACTATTCCACGCATTGCTACCAGCAGGCGCTTCGAGGTAGCAAGTAAACACCGCGTGCCGTAGCGTATGATATGACGTAACTCCTGAACATTTCAGATACGGTAGGTAGCTAGGGAATGGCGGCTCTGATTAAGCTCTAAGTACATTGTATTGTAATAGGTTTAACAGAGTTTGATCAATTAATGACGCTGCGTTAATCTGTTGCGAAACATTACAGAATTTAGTAAGGAGAATTATGTATTGTAATCCAACGTTAATGGTTTAATCCGGAGTACATTCACAGTGTGCTATTAGTTAAGTAGGTACTGAGTAGCTTATTGTACATTATTTCTGATATTTGAAATATTTGTAGCTAGAAAATTGCTTTTCTGGTTTATCACAATGGCAGGCATCAGCTGACATGATATGCGACAATATTAGATACATAGCTACGTAAAATCTTTGTAGTAATACGTACATATAACATACATTTAAGTTATATGTACCTATGTATATAGCTACGTAGGTGCAAATGCAATTCAATAAAAGTTCATTATTATTATTCCGAATATTATAACTACATAGAATAAAAAATATTAAAATCAGCCAAAATATTCAGAAATAATTTTCTGAATACTTACGAATATATACCTGTTTACAATTAATTAAAAAGAATATGTAAATTAGCATCATTTTTCACGAACCGGATATTCTAAGAGAAAACCAGTTATTATTCACAAAAATATAAACAAAAGCCCTCAAACGTTTCCAAAAGAATTTCAGTGTAAACAATGTAGAATCAACAAGATGAATCTAAGGGGAAATCTGTAGGTAAAGCAAACGCGTTTTGAGCAAAAGACTACTGAGGGGTGAGTGGTTCACTGGCTTAGAATAATTTTAGTTGATTTTTGAATTTCACACTTCAATGCGGGCTTTTACGGGAACCGGCAGGCGAGAATTCGGGATATGCGGGCGTCGGCCGCGCTCCCTATTTGTTTACATGTTTTATGAATAATCAGGTAAACACGCAAAATGTGAAGGTGTAAAATGATTTCGCAAACAATAATTTGATTTCGTCCGTCGCTGTGCTCCCAGATAAATCGTGCGATGTTTTTGTAGGTAAACTTGTGATATTGTGAACCGTGCTTATTTGTGGATTGTGGATCTATGTGGACGTGGCGTGTGTTGATACGATGAAAATAAAGTATGATTTATGTTCAAAGTCTCGAGACTATGGTTTATTGATATTGTACGTTAAAGCACACTTTCATATGATAATTCAGGTTTTTTCCTAGGTCTCGGAGTTAGGAAGGTATGAATCTCGGCTCGGAGTTAGGAAGTCGGGGCTGATTAACTTTCGAGCTTTGTATTGTAGTAGGTACGTTAAGCATTAATCCTGGTCTATCTCGTATCAAACTCGCATTCCATCTAGTTTTGAGGCGGACAAAACAAATAGAACCCTCATATTTGGCTAGTCTCCTTGGAGTCCAAGATCGTGTCAGGAGCGTTATATTTCAGTAACATCCAAAAGAATTGATATTGTATTTGTTGACACTTAGATAGGTACTCTATTATGATATAGTATTTTTTGGTATTTATGTTGTACCTATTTATCATTGGATACGAAACGTGACCCATTGTTTTACATTGCAATCACGTGTCGTTATCAGCTAACTATTTTTGTGAAACAAATCTCGTTTATTTTGTAGCCCCATTATATTCGACCAAAAGTTAAGTAGCTACCTACATTGTATTGCAGTTAGCGGCATTATAAAAGTCTACGAAAAAAAAACAGCAACTTAACCAAAGCCAATTTCTGCTGGCGACAGGAAAAATTGTTAAATGTTATAACAGTGGAATTTACGATTAGAAGTTTAAATGGTGAGGGCGGCGCAAGTTTAGAATTCAATTAGTCTCGATTACTGACTGGAATCTTGTCATATAGTTGTCGAATGATTTACGTATTAAAGTTCTGATGTTAGAAGTGTTCTGACGTGACAGAAATTTAGATTAAGATTTGTTCAGGCAGTTTGAATATCATTAGGTAATCTGTAACAGAGCAAAATGCCTCACCAACTTTCATATGGCCAATTAATTTTAAAAGTATAGCTTCTGTTACTTACAATAGCATTTCTAAAGCACCTATAGCAGTAACTGTGAACAAGAAAACAGCTACATTCAAGTAATTTCTTCCTTCATATGAGTGAATAGTGGTCCGGATGGTCATACCTCCATTGTAATAGCAATAGCGTTAAGCTTCTAATCAAAAGCTTAAAACACGAGTACAACAATAGGATTATGATTACCTCTGTAAAGATAATAACTGGTGGAAACAATCACCAAATGTAATAACAAGACAAACTTTACAAAGATAACCCTTACGATCTTTGTTACAAAGTATACGTACCTAACCCTGGATCCGCTGAGTTTTATTCGGCTTAAACAAACTTATACGCACGCCTCGAAACGGTTTTCCCACAGCAATTTAACTACACGTACTCGTACTTGGCTAATCGCGGTTAGTTCTTATCCAAGTCCTATCGGGCATTAATTAAATTAAAGTAAGATCAAAGAGCCAGCTTACATACAGACAGTGTCTACCTTTGCCCTGTCTCTCACTTTGTCAGTCCGCGCATTACTTGATTACTATTTGGAAAGATATTATATGATTTTTGTTAGGTACTCACATAAAAATTGTGCACGAGGCATTACATATTTCTACGATTATGTATCTATGTATGACTATAATATTAATGATATCATGTTCTACGTTTTCGTTGTTACATGCAAAGCAAACAATTATTAAAACCTTAGAAAGGTTCTGGAAGGTTTGATATTTTTTCTTAAAATATCCTCTCTGGGCTGTTTGTTTTTATGACACATTAAATCGGTGTGTATTATATTCGAAAGATGATGTCATCTTAAATGGTTTTATTAAAAAATCAGGACAAATTGTCAATAGAAATATGCTTATTTACCTACCTAGATTTGTTGAGTTAGCCGCTAATACATTTAAGAACAATCATCATGCCCATTGGAGCACTTGACCGCTGCCAAATATTCTAAAGATTGAGGTAGGAAACCCTAAATTGAAGTGAAGTTTTCTCATTAATTTGATTACGTCGATCCCAGGGCCCGACCCGTGTCACAAGTTACTTCATTAGCTACGCAACTTGCTGAAAGTAATCCTAGGGAATTACGTTTTGTAAGACACGAATCACCAAAATTATATTGACGTTTGCGCTTCCCCTCTCTAAATGGTTGATACGAGGCTTGTTTTAGCCGTTATATGTGGATATTATCTTATGTCGGGATTGAAGTGCCTATTTGGGATTTTTGTTTGATAAAGAGATACTTTGTTTGAGGTTGGGGAGTTTGAAAGACTCAGATGGAACGTAATACATTATATTTCAAGGATTCTTTCCCTTTATTAGAAGACACGGTATCGTAAACACAAATCGAAACATCTAAAACAATTGTGCAGTGAACGCGTAAGAAAAACAAGTGCATTTCATTTATAAATCTCCTTATGTAATCGGTTTAAGATCTATTTTCAACATAATTTTTGGTTTAGATTATTTTTAAGACAAGAAATATAAACGATATTTTCGAAATAAAATGACTTCACTGGAGAAAGAATTGTTAACTATTTTGCAAACTGAAACTTATATTATGGGTAACGATAACGAAACTTTCGATGATTTTATGCATAAAATATGAAAATGACTTTACTGGAGTTTAACTATTTTGCAAACTGAAAATTATGTGGAAATAATTATGGGTAACGATAACGAAGCTTTCTCTGATTTTATCCATAACATATGAAATGATGATGGAGTGAGTTTGGAGGAATGAATATTCGATGAAATGAGATTGCTATGATTCTAGAAATTGTTAAATATTGTACTAAAAGATTTACTTTTATGGGAAATGAAAATGGATCAAATTAATTTCGACATAGTGATCGGTTTCCCACGTACATGCATACACAAAAACTGCATGTCATTAGTTAGTTCCATAATATTAGGCTTATAATGATTACCAAATACCACACGTCTATGCCACTGATAAGGGATTAAGATATATCTACTGTTCATATAATTGATGTGCATTCAGAAAAGCCATTAGGATAGATATCATTAGCGTTTGGCTCAACATTGGTAAATTACTGGTCTAAATCTCGAATAATAGCGGACTTTGATTTCAAATGTAACTGGCTCGCGGATAAATTGAACAGACATTATTTAGTGCTAGTGAATTTCAAAGTTAGTGGAATGCACATATAATGCAGATTAGGGTCTGTTTCGTACCGAAACAGGGTCTTTATATATTACGTATTTGAATGCAACACAATTTATCTAATAAATTCAAATCTTTTTCTTTTGCGTCAATCAAAGATTCAGTTTTATGCATTGCATTACATAATTTTATTAATTACTGAATCCTTAGTATTTGTGTTGAATTACCTTTAAAATCAATATACGAGTTCCTGGGGACATGCTAGAACAGCTTCAAATTGAAATAATCGTACTTACAGGTACGTTTTCAAACGTCTACTTATGCACTGCTAATAGCCCTATGGATATTAACCCCTATGGGTTAATAGCCATAGTGCTTGATGGTTACTTGCTTGATGGTGGTTGATGGTTACTGGGAAGCATGACATAAAAAAATAGTCATCCCATCGGATTTTAAGAGTGAGGGAATAAAGACCTGTGTTTCGTAACTCAATCTGTAATAACTGCATGACCACTTTGGCCGAGATTCGGTTATTGTAATTCTAACAAAACACATGACTCACAAAAACAAGAGTAAGAGTAAGAGACCTACGAACCGAAATGACTCCGTCCAAATACGTTGTGATATGCAAACTAGACGATTCATAAAATTAGAATTTAAAATCAAAGCTCCGTTTCAGAGGTGTTTTTGTCTCGCGGCGGGACATAGCACATAACTTATGCCGAATATTTATGTTGGGTGGTGCCACCAACAGGCCGACTCTCATATTTACCGCCAACATCTTGTTTACTGCATTCGCCATTTGCATTTTATGTTATTTTTCGTTTGACACAGTTTTAAAACACATGATACATAGTTTTTTTGTACCCGTCGGCGAGCGGTTAATTTTTTGGCTATTTTTGATCAGTGCCTACCTACAGTCCTACATATAAAAATTGTTTGTACATTTTACAGTCTCCGTGACCTGATGTAATGATTAGAGTGTAAGCCTAAAGCACGATCGATTCGAAAGCTCCGGGTTGGATTCTCGATCGGTTCAATTTAGAAAATTTACTTTTCTATATAGCCTCGGTCTGTGTGTTCTAAAAGGCGCCCCTAGTCATCATCTGGTACTCAGTACTTTAGTTTAATCCATAGACGAAGAGGCGAACAGAGAATAGCAGGTATTTAAAACCTCAGCTTCCGTTCACAGTTGTACCTTAATCGATTTAAACCGAGTCTAGTGAACCTAACATACCTACCTACCCACCTTTCTTGCCGCATTAATATTTAAACACATATGTGTAAGAGGACAGTGCAACAGTGTTATGCCGAAGCTTATATCTTCTATACTAGATTATAAACAACAGACCTACCTAGTAAACGGGCTGGCATCAGACTCGTCTTTAATCGTCGTAAGTTTCCGCGCTCTAATCCATCATCCTGCCAGGATCTATTAAACCTGGCCATGGTTCACTCAGAGTACCTACACTCTGCTATTTGGTATTTTAAAAATGTGCTAACATTATTTCTTGAAGGTTAAGTGTGAAAAGGTCAGATGCCTAATGAGCACCATTACTAAGATTGGTAAGAATGTCGTGGGACCAGCTCAGGTAAGTACGTGGGTAGACAGGGCAGCGCGGCGGCACTAAATCTCTCTAAACCCAGGATTCATCTATCATTTGTTCATATTCATTAAATTAATGTTCAGAGTATCTACTCTGGTAATATTTACAACGGGTAACATAACTATTAGATAAAGTAATAGCCAACCTGTTGAAAATCTTTTTTTACCATTATTTTAATTAATAAACGCACACTAACGGTTATATTTAGCGACCGATATTATCTAGATGTTTGATCATATTTTATTCAGTCAGGTATGTTTGCATAGGGGTACATGGTATCGGAAGATAATTTCTAATAACCCAGATCTGTCATTACTCGAATAATAGCCGTGACAAATACCTACTGGGTTTGGTACTCAAGAGTACTAGAGCTATACTTTAAATGACTATGCTGAAACCGGTTTGTGCTGTAGTCAAGGGACACAACGGTTTTAATTAATAGTTAATCTAATAAAGTCCTTTACAGCGGTAGGTAAGAGGATATAAAATACTACGGTGTTGTAGTTTGCGTTTTAACCGCTTAAAGTATTAAGCGAGAGAGCTGCGTTGTCGGTGACAAGAGACTTAATTAAGTGAATGCAAACAGGATACAATAACGTTTTTGACGCCATGTTTGCCTGGTGGATGCTGTCCCGTAATCCATATTTAATTGTGCGAGTGAGATGCAAGTACACTAATTTTGTAATTTTCTACATCAAACGCTGTCTGCGTAGTTTGTATAAGTACATTAAGCAACCCCTTCGCACATGTTCCCGGGTTTAATTATTTTATTAATTTTCAACTTGAAACAGGTGTAGAACTTTATAGTAATCTAGCTTTCTGACCGCAGGTTCTCTTACGCCGGCTTCTAGTGAAAATAGAAATTCAGCTACTGCAATGTAGGTACAGTAGGTACATGGAACATTTTAGAATCATTGAAATATCAGCTTTTATACCTTTTTTACGTAGAGACTGTGCGGTTATTATTTACTTAATCTCCAACTGTCTGGAATGCCTACCTATCATCCATTCTTTACTCATTAGGGACAAAAGTAAAAATACTTAGTCAATGAACGATCCTAGCAAAACATACGAATCATATATTGACTTTATAATGTTTATTATTAACATGTAATGAACGGCGGATAAGTAGAATCTTCTGGATATTTTCCTGATAAACTTACAAAAAGAATTTAAAAACAGACGCCAATCAGGATAATGCGGGACGTGTATTTATTGTTCGATAAATCTGTTGGGAAGCAGCGGATAAAATGCGGGCGGCTAGGAAGACCACAGATAATGAAAGGTTGTCCTGCAATTTAGCGCGAGACGTCGTTTCGCTGCACGTCTATGGAATATAAATTTTTTCCTTCCGCTCCGCTGAAAGTGATCAAGCATCTGGCGAGGGATAAACGTTTTGAATATTAAATTAAAAAATTACTAGGTGAGCTAAAATTTTTCGCTTTTGTTTTAAATCCTGATTTCCCTGAATTTAGGTCGCGGCGGTTTATCTGGGAGTCGCCAATTATCTACTACCTGTATTAAATGTGTGCGTGGCACCGAATAGCAAAAATGGTTAAAACATCGTTTTTACCATACCTACCTATATTCGTATATACTGATACTATATTGACTGATGTAAGTGTACATATTTTGTCCTACGACTGTTATCTACCATACCATAGACAAACTCGTTGGCTCGTGGATTAGATGTTCGCTTGATCTACGGAATGTTCCGGTCGGTCTCGGTGTAACGGAATGTACTCGTTGTGATTAGTTTGGCAAACGAACTTTACTAAATTGGCAAATGCTCCGCAACTTGGGGAGAGCCCAACACATAGTTGGTATATGTTGGTAACTATTAATAATTATACGCGTTGAATTGCTAGATTATTTTCTTAGAACGTTAGTTTTGTGTCAATAGATCGTATACATAATTATCATGCGTGTCTTTAGTTACCTACGTATAGGTATGATATTGTGACCACATATGCGTTGTTTGCTGTTGCTCCGTGTTGTCTGGTTCCAAATTGTATCTTAAGGGCACGGACGATCCGCTGGTATAATTCAAGATCAAAATTAACCAAATCGGTCAAGGTGTAGGAACAGACTTGTCCCTACGAAAAGTGGAAGTACTTCCGCCGAGCTAGGTGATCGTGCTCGGGGACCGCGGTCCGATGGACCATCTTGGTTTTTTGTATATATAGCGAGTCGTGATGAAAACTTCGTATGTGAGTTGTAGGTCTTCCATACATTTTTTTTGATTTCAAATCGCCATCTGTTGTTAGCTGGCGGAACTTGCATATTGTAGCGACGTGGAGGTTGTAGCGGTGTGGAGATAGGTGTCGCTACGTGTCGCTACAAAGGCATTCTCGAGTTTTAGCGAGACTAACGAACAGAAATTAACTTGTATATGACTACATAGTATAAAACGAAACCTTTTTTTTCTGCCCCTCTATCCCTAAATCCCTATGGGCGCTTGAATCATTAAAACTACGCAACGGATTTTGATGCAGTTTTCAAGAGGAAGGTTTATGTATAATGAAATACCCGAAACGTAGCAAGGGCGGATGGCTAATATAAGATAAATTATTAAACTTTAAACGTAAGTAGCAAATGGAGTACCTGCATTTATCTGCATTCGCTATATTAATTTGTACATAATATTTCATCACACAATCTGACAATTCTAGTTTGATTGGTCTCGGCCAGTATAACTTTTGCCACAGAGCGCCGCAGCTCAACCGCTAACAGTCCGCAATAAATTAGTTATTTCAGCGCAAATGGCATCGCCTTAGCTGCGGCCATAAAGACATTGAGGATTGAGTTCTCCGGTGGTTCAGAACTCAAGAGCGTGGGTACGTAAGCGTTATAATAATGCACATAAAATTCCCCGCTGAGAGCAGTAGCGGGCAAAGTTGGTGGCATTATGTTCGTGAGTTATTCAGCGTCACGTACACACGCCGTCGGTGCCGGCGCCCGCGACGCTGTCGTGTCGCCCTCGTCACGTTAAACTGGAGTTCAGATTGGCCGATTATTCTTGTGAACGACGCTTGTCGACATGTGGAAACTGTTGCCAGTTGTTCAAATTCGTTTTGGTTCGTTTTCAGTCGCTTTGAGTGATGGCATTGTCGTAACTGGGAGCTGGGAAGATAGGATCGCCTAATAATTGTACCTTAAAAATATGTTATATCTAAAACTAACAATGAAATATGCATATACAAGTTTTTCTCATTAGGTAATTTAGTATAATATGAATCTAAGCAGATTGATATATACGGTTCGCTGTAAACTTTCAAATACTAAGACAATTATGACAAGTAAAAAAAAATATTTCGACATTATTCTAGCATTATTCTTCATGTACAAATATCAAAGTAATATAAATAGTTGCTTCTAAGTGGTTTTATTCTTCCAAGTATGTTGTCTTATTTTTGTAAAAGAAGAGGAATATATGAATGAATGTATTTTAGTTAGACTCGCCAGACAGTCGTAGAATTGTTAGAATTTTTCTCAGATACATAAGGTTCTTTGAAAGGACTGTTTACATCAGGCACAAATAACAAAATGGTAAACTTATTTAAGAAAATAGTTTCCGAATAACGTAATCTACATTCATTTATTCTGCTTCGTCAACTCATGTTAAAAGAATTACTACTCAACGATGAGACATACATTCATCTCCAGTCTGCCATATTGTGTGTTATACGTACGCTGAATAAAGAAGTGAGATTATTCTCGTAAATGACACGTGAAATTTTCGTGTTGGCGTGTCCGCGGTAACATGTGTGCAAGTACATATTCAAATAAGCATTTGTTCGAATTTATTTGTCTTAGGCGAATCACCATTAAGTAGGACAGGTTTTTATAGCGTGAACCGTTTCACGTAATAGAATAGCTAGAAATCGATTTAACAGCACAACATTAACAACTAAGATCATCATTATCAGCATATTGCAGTCCACTGCTGGACATAGGCCTCTCCAATTGCTCGCCACCCAGGGCAAACTCCTGGAGGATATACCCATAATCGCCACGCTGGGCAGGCGGGTTGGCGATCGCAGGGCGTAGCTTCTTGCTCCGGTGACGCTGCTGCCCGTCATCGGCCTGTGGTATTTAGCTACGCTTTATATCGTAATGGCTTTATCGCCACCAGTCGGTTTGCCAGAGCCTCGTTTGTTGTTCGGCAGGATGTACCACGGGCAGGTGAGGATGGCTTGGAGCGAAAAGGTGATAGGTCACTCCCTTACATCCCCAACTAAGATAGGCTTTACTTAACACACAAAACATAAACAATGATTTTAGAAAAACATCTTAAGGTGATGTTGTTATTAATTAGGAAAGTTAAATATGTACCTACTACAGTTAACGTTGTAACTATAGAAGGTACATATTCAACCTTCCTCATCCAATTCGCATAGTAATTAATTTATAAGTGTGTATCTATTAAGATACTTACAACTTAGTGTAATAACCAACCAGTTTAGACTTCCAAGATGTAATTAATGTTATAGCATAGTTCCGATACATAGCCGAAATCAATTATGGTGTATTCGTAGAAGATCATCAATGTAATAAGTACAAAGTATAAGTATCTATTCATAACATGAATACGATTACTACCTCAAGCTACAGTGAAATTCACTAAACGCTTAAGATTCTTGTGGAACAATTACAGAATATTTGATGGAAAGGAAACTATCGAATCGGAAGCTTAATTATTCTCAGCTCCGAGATGTCTTGTAGTACAAGTTGCAAATAAGATTGTTCTACAGTTGGTCCTAGCTGTACATACACCTTTAAGATCTTTTTTGTTTAATTTTTAGGAGAGTGAACAGGTACACAGGCCCACTGCTACACATAAGCCTCTCTAGTTGTTCGTCATTTTAGGAAAACACCTGGAGGCTTTACCCATAATCGCCACCCTGGGCAGGCGGGTTGGCGATTCCAGGGCGTAGCTCCTCGCTCCGGTGACGCTGCGCGCTGCTTCCCGTCTCCAGCCTGTGGTATTTAACTACGCCTTCAATCGTGCCCAGGTCAGTGGTTCGATCTTGTTATTGTGACCACAGACATTCCGGTTGTGTAGAACTATTTTCCCATCCAATTTATTAGAATGAAGAGACAGGGAGTGGACTTATGTTTGCGAACACACTTAAGCATTAATATTAACATATCCTGAATAGGTATTTGGTTAGTCTCCTCGAAGATTGGCCGCTGTAGCCGCAATTGAATTTCCATGTTATTTGATCGTTGCCAGAAAGAACCAATAAAATAACACATATTTGAGAAATCACAAGCGCGATAGGCCTTCAAAGTTCATCGGGAAAGCCAATTTAAAAAGTGTAAAATTAATCAAAAATCATTATAACACTGTTTAAGGTACATTAATTAAAATATATTTTGATTTGAAACCCATAACATAAACGCACTATTTAATATAGCCATCGAACAAGCTTCTTAAACAAGGCATACAAAACACCACGCAATACGAATGCGTGACGTCACGATTTTGCTTCAGGTGCATGAAGCGTTTTTGGGCGAGTTCATATTTGTGATTTTGAAATTGTGATAACTCGGAGACTTTTCATACAAGCGAAGTAATTCTTTCACCAATGTTTCTATAATTGGGTGATGCATCAATATTAATAAATAGTCATCATGCCTTGCGGTCAAAAGAATATAATACTAAGTAAGCACGATTTCTATAAAATAACGAAAATCTATTTAAAATTAAATAGGTAACTACTGCAAAAGCTTGATGATGCAGTCACGTCTACTAATTCTTAGAAATATTGCTGTAATTCGCTTTAAATAGGCTGGGGTATGATAGGAAGTGAAGCACAAAACATTGCACTACTAATATAGAAAATTAAAGTACTTAAAGATATATGTTATCTTACGATTTCTTAATTATATATTAGGTATATTAATAAACGAATACAAGTATGTGCAAAAATGGTCACTATGTAAAATAGAGTATTAGGAAAATGCGCATAAAATATTATGTTATTAACTACTAATTGTATGTACTTATTCTTAAATTTTAAAAAAGGAATGATTTCGCTGCTGTTACTACAACCGTAGCACGTAGCTGCTACGACGTAGTCGCCTACAAAACGCTACGACGCATTCATTCAAGTGACTTCCGAATTACGTTTGCTTTTTAATCTTTCTCCATTAGCTAGTATCGTAGCAGCTACCCCCGAACATATTATAGCAATTTCTTTCCTGCACATCCTCGCAATGAACCCGTCTAAGGTAAGTAGTAAGACAGCTGATTTCTCCCTATATGGTTTCCAGTGCGTTTTCTCATGGTTCCCGCTGCCAGTGAAGGCACCTCCTCGTTCGGCAGTCGCGGCACGTTGTGGGCATTCCGCCTTTGAAATCACTTCCCGGCCCCGCTCTCCACTCTCGAGACGACAGTGACGTATTGTTGCTCTTCTTTTAACATTAATGTAATGGATTTTGTTTCATGTCCCGGAAGTTATCGCATATTTCAAGATGTGCTTAATCCCGCTCATTAAAATTTTATTACTAGCGTGTGGTATGACTGTTTTGCGGAAATGCTCGCTGCTTACGTAATGACTTGTATTAATTTGTCGTTACATGCAATTTTCATGCGTATATTGTATGAAATCCATAAAGTAGGAGATATAACAAAAATCATTTTTGTTTACTGCCATTGCAGACCCTGGATCATAATGTAATCGCAATCAGTATACTCGTAGTCTCTCAAACGATGCAAACAAATGCAATCAAGACATCGCTGGGATAACACAGCTTATAAAACTTGTTAACTGCGCCATGTTTGTATACAAAAAAAAAATACCTAGCTTTCTTCTAGTATAATAACAATATGGATGACAAGTATTGTAGCCTAATATTGTAGCTTATAGTCTACGGAATTTCGTAAAATGTGGCGAAAACTTTGAACCGTTATGAATGAGAGCTATATCAGGAAAATATTTTGTTTCTGAACGGGGTTTGGGAAAGTTGCTGTACGTATTAGGTACTTAACTAGTTATTTGAAGGATCCCCTTAATCCTTTCCCTCTAATAAATTGTTCTGTAATTATTACAACTTTAAAATATTGCGGTTACAAACGTCACACTAAAAGATACTATTTCAGATTCTACTGGTACCTTTATTGATATTGTCGTTACATAGGTAAAATAAAGAGGTCACAATAACCCAATTCAACCTTTACAGCATGCAATTGAATATTCAAATCCGTTCCACATTAAGAGACAAAGAGTCACGGTAGTACTTTACAAGAGTATCTACTCGCGTTCGTATCGTACCTACCTACCCGCCGTCTTGGGAATACACCACCAATACAAAAGGAATAGCATCGAATAAAAAGATGTAGATACATATGTGATGTCGTAAATCGTTGTTTATCTACCGTAAACGAATTTCGTGGGAGTGAACAAAAGAGTTTTCTCCCGTGTTAACGCCGCGAAAACTTGAGCCATTAATTTCTGTTAGATGTACGTTTTAGATGTCAGAGTGCTTTGAGTAACGCGGTACGGGATAGTCTTAACGACGGTAGCAAAATGTGCAAAGGAGTGCTTTGTAGAGGGCTCATTGCATAAGTGCCTGCAGTTGAATAATATGCTACAGTGGAGCATGGACTTGAGTACTTTTACTTGATTAATTAAGAATACGGTAAACCAAAGTCTGGCTAATTATTTTCCGACGAAACCTGATAGACGAACAAAAATGAATGTTGATACAATTTAATTTCATTTTCATGAGTACAAAATTAAATTTGTGCCTTGATATAAATTACAACATACGTACAGCAACACTTATATGTATAAACTAGCTGCTGCCCGCGGCTATGCCCGCGTGAATATTCGTATAAAACATAGCCTATGTGTTAATCTGATGTACAAACTATATTCCTGTAAAGTTTCATTAAAATCCGTTCAGTAGTTTTTGCGTGAAAGTGGAACAAACATCCATCCATCTATCCAAACAAACTTTCGCGTTTATAATATTAGTAGGATTTAACACGTTGACCGCCATGCCGGTCACCGGTGACCGGCAAACAATAGTTTTTCTATTGTGTCTAGTTTCTCGGCAGTCAAAGACTTAAGTATTAAATAATCAACAATATTACACATATAAAATATCAGAATCTTGAATATGCAAAAGTGTATATATACTCGTATATATATATAATTATGTGTGTGTAATTACGTGACTTTCGCCAACCAATATTGACTAAAGCAGTCACAACAATGTTTTCAAAATGTCCGTAGCATTTTCGCTTTTCCACTTGTTGTCTCGAACGCGATTTCAAACGTCTCGGGGCAACATCGGTTTTCGTGTAATTGAAAAACTGAATCATTTATTATGGAACGAACAGGAAGTACGGTTGTGTACATATGATCGAATTAGGAAGGGTTCTTTGATTTTTCCGGAACGTATTTCAGTCGATATTCAGTTTTCTTGTGTACATTTTTCATATTTCATGATTAGTGATGTGCTGGACCATCAGAAAATGGAGGTATCCGTGGATACGGATCCAGAAATATTTTTTTTTAAACAAAATTTTATGTATGTGTATTTTACCCTACCTAGACTTTTATTTCTGCTTAGCCCAATGGTTGACTGGTAGAGAATGCCTATGCGGCATTAAGTCCGCCTTTTGTACACTGTTTTAATTGTGCAATAAATATTAAATAAATAAATAAAAATATGTATAGCATTTCATCCTACCAATAGAAAATTAATGAAGTATAAGATCCCTAAAAGATCCTCGAGAAAATAACGGATACAGATACGGATCTTCAATTTCCCACAGATATTCGCGGATATGAGTAGTGATATCTAGAACATCACTAGATTATACAATACATGTCCTTCTTTAAGCGTGGTTTAAAGAGAGCTCTTTCCTCACGGTAGGCAGCGGCATGGCTGTGCCCCTGGCATTGCTGATGTTCATGGGCGGCGGTTACTGTTTAACATCAGACAGGCCACCTGCTCGTCTGCCACTGACGGCAATAAAAAAAAAAATATATATATATTACCTCAATACCTTCATAACAGTAGACTTTAATGCAAAACCATTTCATTGTTAATAATGGACACCCCAATTTTTCATTTACTTTCACCTTAACTTGAAGTTCTAATTAATATGTAGGTATAAAAATAGGCGTTATATCTATGACCAAAATCTTTTTGCCTCCGTTAGTTCAAATTATATTATTTTATTAGAACAGTGTGAATTAACAATTGTACCTACTTCGTTCATTCTAAATTTACTTTGTTTAACGCCAGAGAAACAGTAATTACAGGCAATTAATAATGTTCCAAGAAGTGACTCAAGATAAATCTCCTAATTCGTAACCAGTGTCCCACCTAATCCAAGTTTCAGACACCAAGCGGCGGTGACTATAATACTCGCACGTTTGTCGTTTTATTGTTATGATTAATGTTTTTATACAATGTGAGTCTTAATATTGTGCACATATTAAAATCCGGGACACTATGTTTACATTTTTTTAGACAGAGAGGGCAAACTGGCATATAGGTCACCAGGCTTCCCTGGAGTTTCAGGTGGATTGCCGACCCTTTAGAAGTTTTTAGGCTCGAAAGTCCCTAAGTCGTCACCATCATCATCATCATCAGCCTATCACAGTCCACTGTTGGACATAGGCTTCTCCTGTTGTTCGCCACAGGGCAAACATCTGGAGGGCGTAGCTTCTCGCTCCGGTGACGCTGCTGCCCGTCACGCTGGGCCACACGCCGCCATCTAGCCCCAAATTAAACAAAATCTTATGATAGTATAAGTCTAGTACCCATTAGGATACTAGACAACTGATAAACTTACTTAGATACTTTTTTCTATTATGTTGAACTATGTAAAAATTGAGCGGAAGAAAGTGAGTTCAATTTAACTTTGTTATCAGTAATTAGTAAAGTATTATAATTAAGAATCTGCGACGGACCTGCTAATTAACTCGTAGATGCTAAACCCAAAACCACTACCCTAAAAATTAATTAAAACTAAACACGGGAAACGGCCTTTCATTTTGCTGTTTATTAATGAAATTACCTTCACCGTATGTAGCTTAATTTACCTAAAAGTATTTACCTATTGACCCACTTGTATGTCTTGGCACGTAGGTGACATTGGCACGAGGGCGTTACTGTGAAACGCAAATGTCAAAAATCAACGTCAAATGTGACATTTTGTATGAGGAAGAGCGTTAGTTCCGATTTCAGCCACGTGCCAAAACCTTATATAACATCTGTACAGTAGGTACAAGAAAACGTGAGAATAAAACCAATGGCAAGACCCACTTCGGTCGCTGAGTCAACGCATTAGTAAAGCGTGAGATGATGGTATCGCTTTAGTTATGTCATCAGCTGAGACTTTCATGGCATCTTGACCTAGCGCAAGCCCACTACGTCAACTAAAGGCCTGGTGTACAGGCGTAGCGTGCGTGAGTGGCTGGGCTGGGATCGTGGTCGGCTTCAGTTTAATTAATCTGGATTTGATGAGGGATTAAGTTTGTGCGCGCGTGACGGATCGAGAGCTCTATGCGTCCTGCCCCGTCTACTGCGGTTTAAAACGGATTTACCTCTCATTTAGCCTCCGCACAATTTGTACACACGTTCAAGATGTAATTCCACTTTGCCTGTTATTAAACTTAATTGCGAGCGCCGCCTTTGGGAGGTGTTTTCTTAAACGACGAAAAGTAATTTTTGAATGGTTAATGTGGGTTAATTTTTTGCACAGATAATGTCTATAAATCACGGAACTCAACTTCTTTGGATTTTATTATTTTAAAATCCAAACTACATACACACAATAAAGTACATACTACATATTTAGCACAGACGTATTGATCAAGAGTCTTAATCTAAGAAAATTTTAAACAGTCATTTGAGATGATGACTATGCAGGTAAGTGACGGTACATACGCTCGAAAAGTCCAAGGTACGAAGTTATGTAAGTATAGCATGTTTATTAAGATTCTTTTTTTGTACAACATAAGCGCTATAATATGTCTAACTCGATTTCGTCTTTAATATGTCTAGTAACGAGTTTTTTGAGTCGTTCTAACGTATGTGGGTGGTTACGTGTAATAAATAGCACTTTTATATTCTTAGCGATTGTTTGAGTAGGTAAAGGGGAAAAGAGTCCAGAGAATTCCTTTGTCGTTTTATTCAAGTTTATTTGCTAAATTTATTGAGTGGTTGCCACAAACAGAATTTAAGAACAAATACAAAAAAAGGCGACGAAAGATTAACAAGCATTCGAGGCGGGAGTGTACGTAATACAATCAAAACTTTTGATGAATTTCCCCAAAACTGTCTTTGTTTCCCCTTTCTGTCCAAGTTAAATAATAAAATCTACTGCGGGACCCTCCATCTGAGTCCTATAAGAAGTTTGTCTCCAAAAAAGTAACATGAAATAAAATTATACTTTTTAACTGTCAGGACAGGACGCGAAGTTTTGTCGGTTAGGAATTCAACGCCCAACAAATGACAAGGTCTCAGTAAGTATCTAAGCTCTATCTTGTCGCAATACAAAGATACCAGTATTGGTTAAGACACACAGGAAGAGTATAAAAACTCGTTAAAGAGATCTAAACAGAAGTATTTAAGGTTCAGCTATTTTCATTTCTTTCATTATCAATCTGTTAGGCGCCGATTCTTATTTGAGTTTAGATATTGACAGTTTAATAGCGTAGGCCTGTTTTTCTGCGAAACAGCGTATCCAGTGTAATTAACGATTTTACGGGCTGCTTACCGTATAATTGAATAATGTCCGTAACATAAAATGAATTTTAGAATACCCGTATAGCTACAGAATTAGGGATTTTAGGAAAAACGGTTGATACTGGATCTGCTCGCCACACTAGCCAACAGGATATCTAACTTGGCATGTGATTTGTTTAGCAGTGACACTGTCATTAACATGCTTTCGTTTTGATTTCCATTAAATAAGTCTTCTTTCTCCTTCACATTAACTGGAAACGGTTCGTCTGATACTTCTGTGCGAGGGCTGTTGCCCTGGGTTGTCGTCTTTGGTGATTGGGCTTTCTTGAGGTCTTTCTCGATGTTAGACCGCCGGGTCAGTGGCAGCAGTCTGGCGACCACAAGAGAGTTAGCGGCGGCCTAAGGGAAAAATAGCTTAACTTGCCAAGGCTAAAGGCGATATTTAATTGAGGTACCTACTTGAGTAATTTACTCTATGTAGCGTGATGGTTTCTAAAATACCAGCCATGAACGAAATGATGTCCACGCCTCCACCCAGCCCTACACACGAGCGGAAAAATGAAGAAACAAGCCGTGTAATAAAACCTTTAAAAGGTCCACCGCTTATTTTCTCCTTCTCGTAAACACTCTCAATAAATTCTTCAAGTTGATCCTCGGATGAACCCTTGCGACGTATGAAAATGGAGGGCCCAGACGAGCAGGCCGTGATTCATTCCTCACTGCTGCATCTCCGCCGCGCCATAAATCATGCGATATGGGCAATTAATGGCGCCGTATCTTGGATCAAAAATCGCGTTCGTGCTTCAGAACTTTGTCGTACGAATTCAACATTGTTATTTGATTGTAAATGCGGAAAGATGTAACGTTAGTGATACGTATTCTGGCCGCGTTTTGCTTTATTGTCACTTTATTGACAAACCGACGGAGTTGTATTTTCCTTTTCAGGTTCTGGATTTTCCAATTTCTAAGATAAGTTCCATTCACTGGATTATTTGACGGCGTTTTGAAGTTGATTTATAAAATATTGTGGAAATATAATGATGTTGTCTGATACAATTAGTTCAGAACATATAGTTCCTGATTTTTAGGTAGGATAGATATAAACATAAATATCTACTACACAATAGACTTTTACTGTATTCGCAGCATTCATCGTAACTGTAGTGTCTGATGACACCAATACAATAGTCCAAATGCCTTAAACATATCCTGTATGTATATATCGAAGCTTATGGAAGATTACTCATAAAATTTTACGACGAGCATTATGGCTGTGGAATAAGCGAAATGGCAAGACCATAATAATATCTGTAATTCACAATATACATTTATGTACTGAGATCTGAATAACAATGTAAGGTAGTTTTGATGTAGCACTATTATCGGTTTAGAATGCTAATTGCTACAAGGTTGTATAGTTTATATATAACGTGAATAAGATATACGAGTAGGCATGCAAAATCCTGTTAGAGTTCCATTTCACTGAAAAGAAACCTTTTTATTAAACAGGTATTTTCCTTAAGAACATAAAAATGCAAATATATTATACCTATCTGCAGACCTTTAAAATGTCGAATGAAATACGGTTTCAAAATTAACATCTAAAATACAATTTGAACCTATTAATTTAATTTCTTAGCTTTATAATATTGTAAGAAGAATGAATACTGTACAAAAATGAACTAAAGAAAATGCCATAACACCTAATTCATAGATGGACGGCCAATTTATAGAAAAAATAGATCTAATTAAACTAATAATGTACCTTATTGGTAAATAGATACTCGTAGGTAGTTTGGAGTATGTGTTCTTAGATTCGCCGTTATTTGATAAATCTGCATAAAGGAAGCTAATCCATAAATTGCGATTTCTGCTCGAATAAGCTAAAAGCACTTTGAAATCGGTAGACTGCCGTTCAATTGTTACTAACGCATTAATATTCAAAGTGAAACACTAGTACTGAATTGCTACAATCTATACAGCCTGCTGTTCTGAAACAGCTTAATGCCTTCCTATATACCGTTCGTCTTAAAAACACATACCTACTGGATGTTTATTTATAGCACTGTGTTCTGGCCACCCTGATTTTTCAACGCCTGATGAATGTAAGAGAGCTGACTATCATCTTTTCGCTCTAAGCCAACCTCACCTGCCCGTGGTGCATCCTGCCGAATAACAAACGAGGCGCTGGCAACTGAATTGTGCCGGTTTAACAATCACAATTGAAGGCGTAGCTAAATACCTCAGATCGATGACGGGCAGCAGCGTCACCGGATCGCGAAGCTACGCCCTGCGATCGCCAGCCAGCTGGTCCAGCGTAACGATTATGGGTACATCCTCCAGATGTTAGCCCTAAGTAGCCAACATGGGGAGAGGTCTATATCTAGCATCTATTGACTGCAATAGGCTGATGATGATGATGATGGAAAGCGAAAGAGTACCATAGTCCACCCTCACGGCACCCGAGAAGGGCGCCGTAATTTGCATTTCTCCCATCACCACACGGACAAAAATTAGGTACTATTCAAGAGAGATACCACAAATATGTTTACGTAAACTAAACGGTCTACTTGTTTTCCACGAATAACTGACAATTGACCCATTTCCTCGCGATCTTACATAATTCAAACTGCTTTAACAAAGTTTTCTTGGAAGCGGGGTTAATACGACACGGTGAAATAGTGCGAGCAACGTATGAAACTGCACTTGAGATCGAGGAGCGTGTGGTTGTTAAAATTAATACAAGGGGAACTCTTAACTCGTGAGTGTAATATGTAGTTGGTGTAGGTACATACATTTTTATAAGATTTCATCTATCTTGATAGCTGCGGATCTTCTACGGTACCTACTAGTACATTCTGCGCACAATTTTTTTTTAGTAGCTTTTTTATAGTAGCTCGACATAATGGCTTCCCAACGCCTGGTGGAAACCGAAAGAGAAGCTTAAGTCGCTATGACGACGGGCAAGTAACTGGTCAATTGCCATGCCGCGGTAGGGCGGAGGTCCTTCCCCGGACGGGGGGCTCAATTCGAGCGAAGATTCGCTATGCCCTACCTCTCTTAAAGGAACTAACTGACTTCAGAAGCGACCATACAAATTTTTCAAGGGCCGGCAGCTCAACTGTGACTCCCTTGGAGTTGCGGTGTGGTGTGTAGGTATGGTGGTCAGTGTTGTCACTTACCACCGGGTGACCTGTGAGTCCATTTGCCCCCTCCAACACATAATATGTATCTTAACTAATATTATAAAGCTGAAGAGTTTGTTTGTTTGTTTGTTTGTTTGTTTGTTTGTTTGAACGCGCTAATCTTAGAAACTACTGGTCCGAATTGAAAAATTCTTTTTGTGTTAAATAGACCATTTATCGAGGAAGGCTTTAGGCTATATAAAATCATGTTGCAACTATTAGGAGCGAAGAAATAATGGAAAATGGAAAAAAAAACGGGGAAAAAATAACTATTTCACGCGGACGAAGTCGCGAGCACAGCTAGTAAAATAATATAGCTTGTTCGTAGACTTATTTCATAACTAGCTGTGCCAGCGGCGTCGCACGCTTGGATATCGGGTTTCAAAAATAACGGACTTCCATAAAATACTTATACCTATACCTAAGTTTTAAGTTAGACCTCTAGTAATACATTAGTGAAAATCGTATTCAATTTCATGCAGTAGTTTTTGAGAGATGCGCGTTCAAAAAATTTCTCCCGTTTTCCTAACATTTCCCTTCACTGCTCTGCTCCTATTAATAGTAGCGTGATGAAAAGTACCCTATAACCTGCCCAGGAGTATGAAAAATAATTGTACCAAGTTTCGTTAAAATCCGTTGAGTAGTTTTTGTTTCTATAACGAACATACAGACAGACAGACAGACAGACAGACAGACAGACAAAAATTTTACTGATTGCATTTTTGGCATCAGTATCGATCACTAATCATCCCCTGATAGTTATTTTGAAAATATATTTAATGTACAGAATTGACCTCTCTACAGATTTATTATAAGTATAGATATTGCTTGGTATTGTTATAACATAAGTTATGTTTTTATCTGTACGATAAAAATATTGTAATCAAAACTGCATCAGGAAAGTTCTGTATCAAAAACGTTTATTAATATAGTACGTACTTAAGTCTAAACATTAAGTGTCGACCCTAGCAGCTTAAAATAATGTTACGAAAGAAGAAAATGTACTTGTTGAACACTTTAGAAATATTTTACTACACTTGAATGTCGTTATTTATGTTCATGAACTTATTAACTACAAAAAAAAAACTCAATAAATCGTTATGTTCTTAGCAAATAACAAGTTCAACAAAACTCTCACAAAGTTGTTTTATAAATGCATATAAACTTTATGAGAATTCAAAAGAATGTTCTCGGAGAAATCGCGAAAAATATCCAAGACACCTAGCTATTGCTTTGTTAAAAAGTTCAATATAAATTCGACAAAGTACCGTCGGTGTTCTCTTTCAATTTCCCAAGTTTTCTATTTCTGCTCGTTATTCCCGTCTCGCTTTCGAGCGTGAAAAATGTAGTAACATAATACATGAAATTAATTAAATACGAGTTGAACGCGAAGAATAACCGGGCGCCATATTAGAGGTATTAGTGGAACGTACAGAATTGAGTTGGCTTGTAGATTCTTGCCACGTCCGTTCGGCTTCATTCGCGCGACTCTAACGGCGTAGATAATAGAGACTTACGGCGCACTTTACTCCGCCATACCTCAAGCTATAACTCTCGCGGAGTAGTTTTCACGCCAAAAGTAAAAGCCGGGGGAATCGACCAGCGATACAAAAAAAAAGTTTTGACGGTCCCATTTTATGAAGTTCCATAACGGAAAATTTAGCAACGCGGCCCGTCATGTCGTTAGTGGACGGACGACTTCCCTTAATATGCCAAGTTTGGTCTGTGGACGGTGACATCTCCACTTATTCCGGGTCCGTGGTGCTTCATTACTTATTATCAGTTAAGAGGTTGCATGAATGAATGACTCCGCGAGAGGCAATTTACGGTTCGCGTGTTGCAGCCCGGCTGTAATGAAACACAAACTTTATTACACATTTTATAGTAGGAGTGTTTTACATTTTTTAATTGCCGTGTGCTGGTTAAATTGTATAAGACCTTAAAACCGTTAAAGTTATATTTATCGCGATTTCAGGGTAATAAAAAGTTTGTTTACTTAGTATTTTTCTTTAACAAAACAACTAACACTGAATTAAAATTGTCTTTATGTAGGTTGTGTACGTCTGTTTGTTATATACATGCGTATATACACATATAGATACTCGTATACAGACATGCTTATTGTATAAATGTGTACCTTAACGAACGTGATTTTACAACTTCATACACCTACCTATATACGCCATATTCGTAGCTATATTCTTACTCAGTTCCACAGATTCCGAGCAAGTTTAATAATTATTAATTACCTACTCGGAAAATGGAGGAAGCAACATATAGGAAGTGGCTGGGGCGCCTTTAAGCATCGCCAAGATCCATCACCAAAACCGCAGCTCAGATTGGGCTGTCAATTACGTCACGACTACCCCGCCCTTAATCTGTCATCTAGGAACCAATTAGGTGGGGAGAAGTGCCACTGCGGAAAGATGATGTAATTTGTCTTGCAGAAAAATACCCGCAAATAAATACGAGCGATGACCTCACCGGGCGAACCAGGTTTTAAATCTCAGTGTTAGGCTGCGTTCGCAAACTGTAAACATTCAATTTCAAGTATATGGAAGTGTATTAAACCGATACGCCGCTAACTTAGTCGGCGGTACAGTTTGCCTCCTGGCAACGAAGCCCTAGGCGGTACGCGAACACTTTTTAAATCTCAGTACCTAGCACTGTGATTTAAAAAGTCAACTGTAGCAAAGATTTTAATTTTGCGCCTCAGACGGTCGTCTTTTTGCAAAGTAATTGTTAGTAAGAGATTGCGATAAAAACGATTTCATTGTTGACGTAGTCTGAATCAGAAATAACAATGGGTCAAAATGTAACGTTTAGTTTTTAAAAATAGAGGAAATGAGGAATAACTTAGGCTCTAGGGCGCCAAACGAGATCTTGGGGTGGATCTAAAAAAGAATAATTGTGATGATAATGTTTATTTAATCACGATCTGCTTATAAAAAGGTTTTGTAGAAATTGATAATTATTTTCCCTTATTTTGGTTTATTTCTCAGGTTGGTTTTGCTAATATCCATAGTATAACCTTGGATGTAGCTTAGGATTAGATGGCACTGTGTGAGCCCATCGTAGGATATCTTAGGTTTATTTATTATAATTGTATAGGTAGTCTTTTATTTACTGTCTATCACTAAACTTATTTATTGAATGTATTCGAAAAGTCAATGTTACTCGGCCAAATTTGGCCGTACGGTCGTTAATGAGGATGTAAAAGTTCAAACTGTGGAAGTTTTAGTAATAGTATTTTATGCCGCAATTTATAACATCAGCAAAGCATTCAAAACATACTTGTAGGTAACTTTCAGTTGATTTAGATTCCTAAAACTTGGCAAGAAGTAGCACAGCTAAAGGGATAAAGTTAGAAAACCGTATATTTTTAGTTAGATCACATTTTTGTGATCACTAACTTACTCGCAGTTGGCAAACCACACATACAACAGTTTACCTTTGGCAATGACACCGATACGAGTATATATGATGCTTGTGTGTATTGTTTAATTTTTTATCAAAATACCTACTATCGACAAATCTCTTTTTAAATTCTGTATTCAAAGCTATTTTAAAGTTATTTCAGGTTGTTCTTGTCCACGATTACCAAGTATAACGAATAGGTATCTAGTTTCGTTGTCATGTTAGAAACAGGCATTACAGAATATGCTTATTCTTCGCAAACTTATATCAACCCTTCTCCCAGACGTCACTATGTCGTGCAGCGTAAATAACACAATTTCACAAGTAGATTTATGAATGTCATCTTACCTTAGTTGTTTGGGGTTAAGCCAACTTTAGCTGGCTTTACCACTTACACGTCAAGCGAGACTTAAGATTAAACATATTTGTTTGGCATGTTAAGCCAAAAACAAGCACAAATGAAATGCGCAGGACTTATTTTAAATATCTTTTAATTTATCATTTGGTAGAGATCCGAGAATTGTAATTTCGAATTCCACCCGAGTCTAGCACGTGTTTTTAGAACATAATTTATATTTGTTCTGTACCTGGAACCAGAACCTGACTATCGGCCGCTTATACAATCTATAAATATAATAAAAGGAATAGAAAGGACACTTACTCCCTCACATAAGAAAAAGAAATATTAGAAAATACTCTATTGGAAATCGGACCAGTGTTCGCAAAGGCGAAACCGCGGGCAAAAACTTCTCATAAATCTCCACAATATGGGTAACATTGCAATTAGATGATTCGGATTTCCATTACAATGCTTCGTACCCAGTCAACGTATGTGAGGTACGCAGCCGTTATTGCTAAAGCTACACTAAAGTTACAATACTTTTAAAATAAAACATTTGTTAAATGAATGCTTCGACACGCTTCAATAAAGTCATACCAAAATCCTCAATTTAAAAAAAATACAATTCACAAAATCACGGGTATTTTTTAAATTCAATCTACGATCTGCGGTCGACATGCTCCATTTAATTTGAAAATGTGTTCGGAACAGTAAAATGTTTTGTGTTTAAATTTATCGTTCAGGAATAAAAACCATTTGAATATACCTATCTGGATCAAAAATGTGCAAGTTAGTTATTTGTCTCTATCTGTGGTATTAAGTTAGAAAAATACATATCCATGACTAATGAAAACCCATATTGTGTTACAAGACCAATAAACGCTTGCATAAACTAAATTTATATACTTAACTAGTAAATAAATACATAATTTAATATTACTTAGAATACGCGGGAGCGCTACGTAGACAAATGCTTAAATTCTGTTAATAAGACTCTATTAATCTTATTATTATCATAAGCTTAATATTTATCATTGTGTATTGGTAGGTAATCTTCATCTAATTGGTTTTAACATTTTATTCAATATTACTCTATTATTTTTATATATATTTTTATTAATCCAACTCATATTGTATTCTTCTTGGTATCTTGGTAGGTATTTACTTTTCTTCTCTTTTCTTATCAAATACCTTTTTTCGTGACTTTGAGTAAGTCGAGTTTACTGTGTCGTCAACAAAGCAGCAATGTTGAAGCATGAACCTAGTTGGCTGCACGTACAATATTCATCTTCCCTATTGAAATGAAGATATGAATTATTGTAGTAAGGTGTGTCGTATCGTATCATTCTTCTTCTGTCGGTAATTATTAATTTATATATGTACCTACAGGTTCAAGTGTATTTATGTAAAACACAAAAATAACTTGAATTTATTATCATGCGTTTCCATCATGTAACATCTTTGCAAAAATATGCGGCTTGGCTGTTGAGCTTTCGTAGGAACTATTGTGAAAGAGGAAAAAAAAATGCGAAACGGCCATCCATATATTTTGGCAAAGATGTTTTTGTGATTGAGACCTAAGATGTGTCGAATTGGGAGCGTGTAGAGTTGTTCTAAGCTTGGCTCTTTATGATATCTGATAACTTTTTGCACGCTCACGTCTTGGCTACATTTTACATGAAAATGTTTTTGGGGGGATATAATTTTCAATTTAATATTTAACATAAATAATTAATATGTGTTACTCTCTGTCATTCCCGTAATACCTACTAAATATAAGTAAATGCCATTAACCAAATTGGTACATATGGTTTTAATTTGGTTAATGGCATTTACTTTATTTTATCAAACAACAATTTAAATATGTATTGCATTCGATAAATCTGATTTACTTTTGGATGTGTGTGATTCGACAGTTTGCTTGGGTTTCTTATGGCTTATAATAAACACATCAGTCGCTTTTTTACCACTAGAGTGACAGAATCTTAGGCGGGCCGCTATAAGCGGTTACTGCAGCCCATGAGCGCCTGCAACACCAACTTTCGTGTACTTTTGATATATCTGTTCAAAATGTGCGAATTGCGAACGCGCCATGTGTCTTTAGCGCGCGGCCTGCAGTCGCAGTGTGGGTCGCACGGACATGCGACAGAGAGATGGCGCTCTGCCAGCCGCGCTCACGACAACTCGCAATGGTTTACTGCAGCCGTTATTGTGTCTAACGCTCATAAATGTGGGGCCAGGTGTTCACTGCTACTCTCTTAGTTGCGGTCGATTTGACCTGGAAAATATTAATACGGCCAGCGTTAACGGCAATGTTGAATTTTGAATTCGAATACGGCGTCTTTATGTTGGGTAGTCTTATGTTTAGCGATGTCTTTGATTGTAGTTTCACTCCAGAAGACGGGCCAAAATGAGGCAATTAATAAAATGCCTACGCGTTGCCACATCGAATCATAAGTCAGAACCTGCATGTACCTATACCTATCACGGGGTGCAAAACGTTGCAGCGCGAGGCTATTTACAATGTCTATTTCTGCTAGGATTCGGAAACTTTCTTTACGGTATTGTGAACAGACCCGCTGGTGTGTTGTCAGTCGCACTCGCTCGAGACAAGTTGCATTAATTTACTGCCTCTATTGTACATACGTCTAGGTGCTTATTGTTTTATTTCTTTTTAGCTCAGGCATTGAGGCAGGGGCAGGGGGTGGAATCAAATGGAAACACAATGGTAAAAACATGAAACACTATATTACAGCCGGAAGACTGTATAACTTAAAACGGTTTATAATACAACTCTAAATTGTAACACATATTAAAACTCAATGTAAACCTACGTAAAAAGTATTTACATAAACGTGTATAAAAACTACTCCGCCCGCAACAGGTAGGGTACTTTAATGTTTCAAGTCGGATAGATGATTAACTGGCATAGTAGAGACAATACTGTCTATGTAGTTTTACGTTCAAGACAGATATTTTTATATGGGGTACCTGTTTTTAAAAAGTAGGTAGCGACTTGGGCTTCTCTTTCGCTTTCCATTAGGTGTTGTATTAAACATTATAAATGCTTACATTACTTAGGTAGATGAACGCTGTAAGTAACGAATTTTATATTGAATTGTTACTTTTAATTCAGAAAAATTAGGTACAACTTGCGTATGTAAAGGAGCGTATGTAAAACACAATGTAAAACAACACAAACTAAGTAACACGTCAAACAGGCGTAATTGAAAAAGATTAATAGCAGTATGTTTGTGCCAAAGCAAACTTCTTTACACAATGCACTTCGCGTATGACTTTTGAAAAGAGAACTTAATATGTTAACTACTCACATTTAATTTGCCGAGAACAAATGTACTCCGACCTAAAGCTGTTAATAAATGAATTAATAGCCGTAATGCGCTAGCTTGCCTTGACTAGACACTTGGGAAATTTTCAACCGCGCCGTCCCTCAACAAACAACATTTTGAATTCCGTTTTTATACCGAATGCGCGATTTAACTGAAAAATGGTCTGTGAAGCTGCGATGAGCTCGGGTGATTGAGGGCCTTATTCTCGTGGTATTAAGTCTTATTTTAGATCTGGAATAGTGATTACAATCCAGCGGTAGTACGCAGTCATTCATCAACGCCGACTCTAGACTTCTACCTGCGGGTTATGAAATTCGTGACTATAAATGTTGGCCGGGGCATCTTCGCGGCTTGTGTTATACTTACACGTTCGTATAATTCAATTTATGCTCGTGAAAATTGATCTCGTTCCAGTTATAAATGTGGGGTTAATTTTATAACATTCATATCTGAACTCTTCACTTGATATACATTTTCTACTTCACAGACTGGCTCGATGGCTCATTTGGTAGTGACCTCTGCCCTCTAAGCCAAGTGTCGTGGGTTCGATTCCCGTACAGTACTATCATTTGTGTTCGTGAACATGTCTGTTTGTATTGGTCTGGGTGTTTACCATGTATAATATGTATTTACAAAAAAAAGTATCTAAATAAGTTTACCAGTTGTCTAGCACCCATAGCACAAGCTTCGGCTTAGTTTGGGGCTAGATGGCTATGTGTGGCCCAGTGTGGCATTTCTTGGGTTATTTAGGGACTCTGTATAGCACTACTACGGTAGATATGCATTTATTTCCTTCACTACAATTATGTGGAGTTATTTATATTAATAAAACAAATTCGCTTTTGTTTTATCTGTCTATCCCTACGTATGCTTATATCTTTAAAACCACGCAACGGATTTTGATGAGGTTTTTTAATAGATATAGGGATTCAAGAGGAAGGTTTATGTGAATAATATATGCAAATACCTCTAGTATAGCACCCGTGCGAAGACGGTGCTGGCAGCTGGTTTTTTTAAATAATTTTAACCTAAAAGCCTAAAGGGCCGACTATTTTTACCAGAATTCGTATAAGACTGCACTACATCTAGATTTGTTCAGAGACGTTGTTATATCTACCTAGTACGTATTTAAAGTAAATAATTTTGAGACTCCGTCTTAGCTCTTAACTGATGGGATTAAATAGAAACCGAGATGAATAGGCATACAACGTTTCAAATAATACCAAGGTATTAACGCTATTCCAATAATTACAGAAATTAATTAGCAACTGCTAAAATTAATTTAGTGTAATTAATGAAAGACCGTAATATACTCCCATTTCATTCTTCATAATAGGTAACGCCTAGGTATTATAGGTATGTTCTATTGTGTACGTTGAATAGATTAAGGCGAAGTCTGAACATAACTACGAATATATATATGTTAAAAAATAGTGTCATAAATTAATTTATTTCGTTTCTTAAACGATTATATTTAGCTCTGTTCTAGAAAAATACAAATGCATTAAATAAAAAGCAATTGAAGTCCCCCTCCTGTTAATAATGGGTTCGATATTAAGCGATATCGAATCCTGTAATGTAGCGCTAATTACTAAGAAAGACGAAGCGCTCCGTGCGTTTCCATGGGACCTGCACCATAATTCAATGCCTTTTTGCCATATTCCTACTCGATCTAAACCAAACGGCCCGATTTAATAAGCCACTATCAACTACCAACAAAATCAAATGATATTATTTTCTACTTGTAACACCTTAGATTTATTTATTGACTACGATCTCATTACCCTTCTGTGAATACTAAGCCTTTTTCTAGATTTATTAGGGTGATTTAATGAACATCAGACTTTAATTGTCACAATTTTAATGGTGCGCTTTACATTCCCCTTGAATAACGGCTAGTGTGCAGATTTCCGGACAGATATCTCCTTCACTGCTGCGTAAGCGACATTGGGGAACATCACGGTTACAATTACAAGGATATTATTGTCTGTACAGTTTCGCAAATTAATCGCCTGAGATAAATTACTTAACAGCATAATTGGACTGTGTGTGCCGTTGAAATCGGAATTGAGATTTTGAGGGACTATTTCCGTAGTTTTTTTTTTCAAAGTTATTTCTTAGTAGCAGATATACAAGTTTCTGATCTCAAAGGAAGTGCCTAGCTCAAGGACAACATGTACCTACCTATTATGGAAATTAAAACAACGACTTCAATCCTGTTCCATCAGATGATCCTCAGTAAGTTTTTCCAGTGATACAAAAGAAACCAAGCATAGTTTGAAAAATAAATCTAACTGGAATCATATTTGGCCACTCACAATTGTACAATGATAAAGACGTTTAACTTCAGCGTTGAACGTTGTCGATATAATTAAACGATTCACAAAAGCGTGTCCCATACAGCGTCCTTGCATTGCTAAAATCGCGCAGTTTCGTTTATCAAAAGTTCGCAAAGCGCATGTGAGTCGAATAGTTCGGACGCGAGCGTGGACAAAAGTTTCTGAACCGTTTTGTTTGCTTTTTAACTTAATTAATTTGCCTGCTACCAACAGCCACGCTCTGCGATATTATTATTATGACTATAACTTGAAAATATCAAACAGCAAATTTGCATGATGTTCAGCCGGCTATTATTATATCCGGCAAATTAATTTTATCATGATTTACATTGGAATTTGCATAATTTACCGTCGTCGATGTTATTTATAGGTAACGTAATTTATGACCTGTGTAGATCGTTGATATAATGCAACCATAATACATCTTTGCTTCTTTTTTACAAGCTAATAAAACTTGGACAACATTTACGAAGACAATGCCATAAAATTTGGCATAAAATCTCGGCGCCGAAAATTTTATATCCAGATACTATGACGTTCATAAATCGTGAAGGAGGAATCATTGGATAAAATGTGTGCTATCGGGATAAATGGAAGCATTATCGTTGTGGGCATTTTATAGTAGCTTTAAGAACTTCATTGACTAATTCACGTTGGAAAATACGCGTACAGCCTACTGTTACTAAATTAAAGTTTACCCAAAATTAATTACTTATTCTCTTGGTGAATTAATTGTTAGCAACTATTATATTAAAATGAGATGAGGTTGTGGCTTTTGAAAAGCGGATTAGTGCTGAGAGAAAGCTTTTAAATTGTTAATCAAGAAAATTTTTAGTTGAATACTTACTAAGTAGCAGCAACAATGCAGTCATAAAATAAGACTTATGCTCTACGTGACTGTATAGCCTATCGTTTTAATGCTACATTTGAACATAAAATGAGGTAATAAAACTTAGAATCGCATAACAACATTGCGTTCAACATTGTCGCGCAAATCGGAAAATATCCGTAAATCATATGTTTATTTGCGATTGCGTCGGGCTACACCACGAGCGGGCTCCATTGAATCCTCGGGACTATTATATGACACAAAGACCTTAATTTATTCTTGAAACGGATTTATTCTTCCCATGTGGGGAGCCGGTGACAGAGGGCCCTCAAGGTTAATGTAGGTCTTGTCATCGAAAATTGGAGCGACCGAAACAGCTTTGTCAGCTGTCGAGCGGAATTGAATGTTGGAGGTGCGGTGCGCCACTCATTCAAAATATAGACTTCTGGCTTTGTGAAAAATATCCTTCTCAACATTTTTAAAGAATCGGGTTTTGCTCGTATATTAACTTCGTTGTTATACGACATAAATATATCTACGCGTTCTCTGTAAGGCTGATACTCTTCAAATTGGTGGACTTAAGTATAAATTGATATTTCTACGTTTTAGATATAGAGCTATTTCTACTTCCTTTACAAGTATGTAGAACAGGTACATTACTTATACTTTACGTTTATACCTGCCGGAAAATGAAGAGGTTGAATTAATTCAATACACACTGATTTTAAGAACACTTACCATCGTTTTCAAAACAATTGTTTATATCATTGTTTTCTACCTGTATACCTCTATGTATATTAAATAAATTATACAATTCAAGAAAATCACCCCATGTCATAGACAGATATGTAAGTAACACTTCCCTCAAACGCGTTCTTTGATGCTGCGACTTCCTCAACAATTTTCATTTCCTCAATGGAAATACCCTTCTGAACTTTGCAGCACGCCAATTTTAACTCCAAATCTGTCTCCGAGTTACTTTCCGCTGAAGTTTACTTCACACCGATCTTCGTATTTCCAGTTTAATCATCCGAATGCTCGCTAATTAAATTACTCACATAACTCGTTTAAATGGTAGTGATGTAACGGCGTGGGAACCTTTTGAAAACACTCAGGGCGGACAAGTTCACTAGCAAAATAACAACGTCCATTCGTAACAAAAAGCCCATTCATCAAACGAGATAACAATGTCACAGCGTTATCAAAACATGACCCGCGAAGCGATCACAATGTTTTGCCGCGCAAATCCCGCTTGGCAAAAAGTTAACACAATGGGAAAGTTGGTGCCGAATAAATCGTTTCATTTACTATATAAGCCGTGTGCAGTTCTTGTGATGTATGGTTCTGTTTGGCCCGTTTGAAAACAGGTGCCGTTTAAATTGGACTCGGTGGCAAATTAATTGTTGAGTCGTTGATGTATCACCTGCAGGAAAGGAACTAGGAAACTGTAATAAATTTCACAGCGTGAGTAGTTATAATAAACGTACTTCTGTCGTTTTATAAGTGCACGAAGTATAGGTATGTACTCATTGCGTGTTTTTGATTGTCCTGTTACACATCAATTTAAATATTGGATAAAATTATTGCCATCAGTCATAACATTTATTCATATCATAGTCTTTGATTTTATTAAGCTTCTTGCTTAAAGTAGATAGAATATAATAAGGTTGATTTACCTCCTGTAACAATAAAATAATCGTGTTTATACTTAAATCTATGTGTGTACATAAATATACTACCTAATGTACCTCCAAGTATAATGTAGCATCTATAGTAGGCAATTTTTCAGGTAAAAGTTAAGATTACTGTATACACCATGGAATAGAAATTACAATTTTCATATCTGCCGGTTCTTCCAACAAAAAATGTCGGTCGTTTAGGGATTGGGGAAAGTTGGCAAACCGTGATAATGAAATTTATAAGTATACATAAGACTGGGCCTCGTGTAGTAGGTAATCATAGTTTGGCAATATTTTATGTATGAAATATCCTAGTACAGGTACATTCTTACGTCATTTAAAATTTATCTACAAAAGATTATCATCATCATCACCTATATCAGTCCATAGACTCTGCTGGACATAGACCTCTCCCAATGTTCGCCACTTTGATCGATCCTGGGCTTCTGGCATCCAGCACTTGCCAGCCCTCCTGCGTAAATCGCCTCTTCACCTGGCCTGAGGGCGTCCTACACTACATTTCTTGCCGAGACGCGGTCTCCATTTCCGAACTCGTTTACCCCAACAATTATCGGTTTTGCGGCTGATATGGCCAGCCCGCTGCCACTTCAGCTTGCTAATCCGGTGGGCTATGTTGCAATAAGTATTGTTTTCATAATCTAATGATTATTTGCTGGTCAACGGACGGCCACAGTTAGTCTCCAAAGAGATCCAAGTGGTGCCCAAATGTGTGCGCTATCACCAGTAAGTAGGTGTATATTATATATTTGACACGCGCCATCTACATCTCTGCTCAATCTTGTCGAGGATCCTGGGCAAAACTGGAATGATGGCGTGTAAAAATGAGATATTATGCTAGGAGAAACAATAGGTGCACGGCGCGTCGTAACAATGCAATACAAAACAATATCTCTTGTAATTTCCTCCGAGAACGAGGCGGGCCCTACGCTGCACCCCTTACACCGCTTTGTCATTTTCATTTACTTCTTTGCGGAAATAAATTCCAGCTAATTTATTTTTATCTCTCACTCTGACACTGTTTGCTTTCTCCAACATGAATTGCGGAAGGGATTTTTAATTAGCTCCTTTTGAACTCTCATTCTTCAATTGCTTTTATTCTAGCTACATTATTCTCTTGTAGATGCAATAAGCTGATTAACTTATTTTATTCTTGATGTTTCTGCGTTTATTTCTTGTAACATGTAAATAATACGATTAAGTATGAAACTATAGGGTGTCCAAATGATTGCAGTGTTTTTTGCGGGTAATTAAGTTTGACCAGCATGTACTTACATTCAACAACCTCATCAGCCTCAAAAGTGTTTATTCAACTTTATGTAAGGTAACCCACTATGTCAAAAATTGGTTATGAAAATTAGAGATATATACCCATATTATAAATTATATTGCAAATAAAACGTTTAAAAAATAATTATCATGAAGCGTAACTAAGAAACAGGTCGAATATATACACACTTAGTTAATTAAGTTTAAACATCTGTGTTTCGAAACAGTTTTCCCGAATGTCTGTTGGAATTGGGCACAGTTAGGAAAGTAGTGTGTTAAGGATTTTCTAGTGTATTCGTAGAGCCCTATAGAGTTCAGGAGCGTAGATAAGTTTTTCTAGTTCAAATTATTTCTGCGTAGTGGTATTTTTCATTTTTTTTAAGGAGAGGCCTATGTCCATTAGTGGCCTGACACGGGCTGATGATGATGGTATTTAGTAATAATATTTTTGTTTGTAAGCAGGGAATGCTTATATAGATATGTTAACTTTTTGAATGATACAATTTTGCAGTTTTATTACGATTTGTTCTTAATCATGTATCGATCTTTCTCGTATCTCTTTAATTTTGTAAGTATTGGAGAAATCCGATTTATTTGTAAATGAAAGTTTTTTTTATTGTTAAAATATAAAGCTTTATCAGAGCTTTAGTAAACTAATTCATATGAGTAACATTTGACATGTTACGAAGAAATATTGACTTTAAAATTATTAATATCGCTAAAAGATATGAAAACTTAGTGCTTCTTTTATAAATTCATGGTAGTATTATGGTTACTGCATGAAAATACTGTGGCACATCAAAGATAAGTGAAATCCTGACATAATTATGGTTCAGGAACCCGTTTTTGTAATCGACGAACCATGAATACATAAAAATATTATTTTGACAGGGTTTAACGTAAGATTGCGCATCGAACTGACTGTGTCAAAACCACGGTCAAAACCGTTTTCTCTCGACAACCTGTTTCGGAAACTTTGTATGACTGCCATTTATATATGACATTAGTTGTAGATAGGTACTTGATTAATGTCAAAATTTTATGAAAATGCGGAACATTTCCTAATCCGAGTGGAATAGGCGTAGGCTGTAACTGGCCAGTAAACATAATTATGTACCTACTGTTTAAGGTTTAAAGTTTAAGATTTTTATTCTTATTAAAAATTACATTAAATTCACTTAACATGAGAACATAACATTTACAAAATATAAACAATACAAACAACATTTGATAAACAAATCACCTACTGTTTAGAAGATTTTATATAACAAATATTACAATAGAATACAAAGATTATTCAGTGACATAATTTAAACATATTTTAAAATAATAATTAAAAAATCGTCATAGATCGTCTCCTGATAAATGAAGATAAATCCTGGTATTATTGGATTGGGTCCGTGCGAAGCTGCGACGAGTCGTCAGGCGATAAACACCAAAGCTCTCCAGTGCCAGTGGTCTGTCGCCCTAACTGCCTACATCTGGTAATTGCTTCTGAACTTGTTTTTGAACATAATTTCGGCTAATTGCTGCGACTCGGCGCGACGCCAACTACGAGCTCCACACTAACTCACAGACCGGCACTTTTAAATCGGACGGTTTTTAAGTGAACTTTGATTTCTTCTCGTTGGCTCTCCGCTCTGAAGCCGCTTTAATTAATACTTCATACGTGTTCTGGAGCTATAACTTAAGTAATAAAATTACTAAGAGTCTACGTGAATAAATGGGTCACAAGGGCGATTTTATATACCTACTTGTAGGTAACCGCTTTTTTGATGTTATTGAAGCGGGATGAAATTGGAGAAAAAATCCCATCCGATTTTGTAAGAATTTAAATGTCGTCAAATACCACAACATTTACATCCTTATACAGTCATATGGGATTTTTTTTTAATAGAAAGTGAAAAAGCATCTCGTTGGCCATCATGGTAGAAGCAACTGATAGGATTATTATATGGATGCATGCCCGTCGCCGTAGTGACAGGGACTCTTTTTCGCTTTCCATTATTTAAAAAAGGGCTATTCTGTACTACTATAAAATACAAAATAAAGAACAGTGTGCTTTAAAGACTGTTGGTGGACCGGAGAATAAAATACTCGTATAGTAACATGGTAAATATGTCATGTCCATCTACGGTTTATCCTATTCTAGGAACATACAATAGGTACAGCCTTATCATTAGTTATATTATCAGCGAGATCTTTCATATACTTACCTACCTATGTAAAAAAATAACCTGAATGATTTTCACGGGTACGATACCAACAAAATTAGACGACCAAATGTATTTAAAAAACCTTATTCGATTTGAAAATCGATTGCTTAATCTACTTATGCTGTTCATTGCAGGAACATCACATATTTACCCACAGACTATGTACCTACATGAACATTGCGCCTGTGTGTGGATGTATATTCCCGACTCTGTTTACCGTTGCAGTCAGAATTTGAATAGCTTTAGGCGATATGATTTAGGTAGCTATCGTTTGTTAATGCTTTGTTCAACATTGCTTAAATTACCTACCTATCTGATATTTTGAGGTAATCAAGTCAAGTCTTAGGTAAAGGGTCACTTGATTTTTTTGACCAAATTGCGTATAAACTTTCCATTGGCTGTAAGCCCAAAAAAAACATTACATGGTATAAGTAGGTACTAAGGTATCTTACTGGCTTAAACTTACACAAATACCTATCTAATCTTATATACTTTTGAAATTAGTCGTCAATATCAAAAAATAAATCCTGAAATCCATATTTTTCTCTAAAGGGCTAGTTTTATAGTAGTTAAATTTGATGATGGATACGATAACTTTGTTAGACATAATACCTACAACTTGTTATACGCTTTAATATATTATTTAAGCGCATCAAATTTTATATCCCTCGAAAACAGTAACCTACCTAATCTAAATTAGACAAAATTAAACGTTTAGATGGGATGCTACTCAAAACCAAACTATATTAATTTAAAGTTAACGCATAACAAAAAGTGGTTGGATTTATTCCGGTGTTAATCTATGCGCCAAATTCGTTCATATATTCAAGTTGGTGATTCTACAAAACTTCACAGTTAATTCCCAAAAGCAGTAAATATGCAAATCCGGCTAACTGCAGTGAATTTGTTATAACCACGTACATAGTGAAAATTACCTTATTTTGACTTAAAAATGTTATATACCTATTTGTGGTAAATTTTTGATCAGATTTTAATTTTAATATTTTTACAATAATTCAGTTGTATGGAATTCAACAGTTTAGTCTCGTTTCGAAATTTAACTTGATCAGCATTTCTGCAATGTGAAGAGCAATACGAGTAGGTACAATATTTTTAAAGAATAGAATTAGAATATTTGTTAATACCGTGAACATTCATTACTATATAGTTACGTACCTAGGGATATACATAATTCATAAGTTTATAATTCTATCAACATCTCTTACTTAACGTAAAGTCAACTTAACCTCGAGTAGCCAATCAACGTTTCAGTTCTTTACTTTAAAGTAAAGATTTGCAATAAATGCCTTTGACCATGGCCAAGATTGCTTCCCTCCGCTTCGCCTTTGTGGCGGAAACATCAAAGCTATTACTAACATACTTAACCGTTGTAGATCCGCTTAGCAATAACTGCCGTTTTGCTTGCCACAACTCTATAGGTAGTCTACACGTTACTAAAACTATTTTTATAATTTCAATAATGTTTTCGTCTTTTCGTGTTATTACCTTTGCTTAGAGGTACGATAAAATAGTCGTAGATTCATACACAGGACAATAATTTAGTCTGGCACTATAATGATAGAGACCCGAAAAGATTCTATGGCGTACACGTTGCCGTTATTATTTTTTTATGGCAAAATGGATACCGGACCACCTGATGGTAAAGTGTTCGCCGCCCCATGAATGCAATACCCTAGTATGACGCTAATCAAACTATTTTAAACGGTATTACAACTCGACTTATCACATCACATTTTAAATAATTATTCGTCGAACATAGATTTCCCTCGATGTCTGTCTTCGGTCCAAGCTGGTAAAAGAATGACTCGCTTGCTTCGTCCATCCGCCCAGCACAGCTTCCCCCTCCATTTTTTTTCCGCCTATTTTGCCGACAGAAAGGCGCGTTGTCAATGTTGCCACTCAAAATGAGTTGCCACGTAATTCTTAAAAAACATACTAAATAATGAGGGCAATAATTAGACAAATATTAAAAATCATGACACTAGTATTCGCATGCGCTTTTGTGTACCTATATACTCCGAATAAATTCATTTTCATTTTATTTATTTACTTTAGACTTCAAGATCCAGATACTGTACGCCATGAGAAAACCTTAGCAAGGACTTCATTCTACAAACGCAACTTTCACGGGAGGAAATTCCCCTGAAATCGGACCAGTTAGGCCTCAGGGTGTGAAGATGAACACCCTGTGGATGGCGTGTGGTGCGATGATAAAATAAAGCTGTTGTAGGTATGTTAATTTATATACTTATTATATATATACCTATATAATGTTTTTAGTTGTTTTCGCAGCATTTATAAATTTTTCGTCTACATTTTCGTTACAAACTACGTTAGCCAGACTGAAGTGACACCGACAAGAGCCGTAATGTCTCATACGAGGTGGTCGTAAAATTTTATAGGCGGCTCGCAGCTACAGGATGCGTCCCCGGAGACGCGCACTCCGGCCCCGCATTATGCCTCTAGTCACACTTATCTAACCGTGATTAATTTGTTTTATCTAAACGCCGCATGAGGATATTTCACTCGAACGCTCCCGGGCCACAAAGAAATTGATGAGCGCGGCCTAATTAAATTTTTGAGCGGTGTCGTTTCAGCAACGTCAGTCAAAGTCAGGCTGATGTATTGCGTAGCACCTATCGCGTCACTTTTGTGTGCTCGTGCACATTTTGCGCGCTGTCTTTCGAATAAAATGTAAATTACAAAATGGCTTTAATATACGAGTAGATTAAAGCGAGGAATAGTACTCATACATACCGTACGTTCTCGCATTCACAATACAAAAACGTAATTTAAAAAAAATCACTGACCAAGCTGACTTACAATTACTTGGTTTTTGCCTTTAAACCTTTAATTAAGGTTTAAAGGCAAAACCCAAGTTTCTAAGTTCAGTCAATGGTAAAGTTTCCATTGTATTATGTATTGAAACATCTTATATGAAAAACTACTATTTTATCTTAAACTATATCGTTACTTAGTACGTACTTAAATGCTTTTGGTAGTTCTACATCAGTTCTACGAGGCAACATGTTCGCCTCAGGGTAATCATTGCGAACAGAGTTAACGAACTCTGAATACAAATCGAATGTTCGAGACGTTGATACTAGGTAATCCTATGTGTATGTATTGCTGCATTCACATATGTAAATCGTACGGCCTCGTCTAAAGTGCCTTCGAGACGTGAACCGCGATTGCCAGACGAAAATTAGAGTCTGAAAATTTATAAATCCGTTTTATAATCGCAGCAATCTGCTGTTAAAATGTACCTACTTAATACATTAAACTGATAGTATTCGACTATAGCAGCAGATTCGAGTATAGCAGAATGATTGATTCAATGTGGTCAGAAGCAATCAAGCAATGAACTCATAATATGGTATTATTACAATAGAATAGAAAATATCCTTATCAGCATATAACGGACTTTTATCTAAATAAAGTAAAAATTGACAACAATATTCCTTTCAAGATAATTAAAATATGTAAGTTTAAAGGCGTCTGAGGGTGCCAAAATTGTTTTCTCGATTTCTTTCTCAATTAATCGTGGAATTTGATTAGGATTCTATTTTTATATTGAAGGAACATTCTTCTGATAAATACTGGGTAGGTAAGATATCAATCTATATCAGATCGAGATAATTATGTCAGCTCATTCTGACCGTCAGGATTCGGTTCACTTTTTCGTGTATCATGAAAGTAAATAAAATTTTATCTAAGGGATATAGTACATATATTTTCTATTTTATTCATTAGAAGAAGATTTATTGTACAACGTACAGTTCACACGACATAATTTCTCCGCATCGGTCGACGCAAATAAAATACTTTCAAAACGAACTCCCTCCTGGGCCACTGGAAATGCCGTTCAGTGGCAATTAAAACTTTCGCACTGATCAAACTTTAACAGTCACATCTTCACGAAGACAACTTTCCCGGGAGAGCGGAGCATAAATGTGACTACGGCCACCTAGCGAAATTGTATCGCTAAAATAACTTCCTTTTAGGGTTGCGACGGCCGGCGAGAATCGTTAGTTGATCTTTGTCGGGGTTGTTAGGGAAAACGGAGAATCTAAGAAGTTTTTTGCCAAGGTTTATCCGAATCAAAAGTGGAACAATAGCTTTGTTAGTCGGTGGAAGGACCTTTCTTTATTTTGTTTTGACTTGAATACTATAGCATGACGGGGAAAAATTTTAAATGCTTGTGACCCAATAGTCGTGAACAGCCGTAGTCTTAAATCATGCATGTCTATATTAATCTTTGGAAAATGACTGACGATTGGAATTAAATGATTAAATCAGCAAATCAGAGTTGCTCGCTTTCTAAATCTTTAACGAATAAAAACATTCACAACATTTACGTTCTCTATTTTAGTAAATCATTTCTGAAACTATTTTGTATCGAACGGCTTATAGTTGCATCACAGCCTGACCTGTCTAACTAGACATACTTAGTTTTGCAGTAATATCTCACATCAGCGTCTAGTAACAACCAAATCCACTTAAAACACAATTTCTTGACTGGAAAATCACACAATGATTCAAAAAAGTTTCATTCACCTACAAACCTGTAAAATCCCATTCTGCAGGATTCCCTCAAACCGCATCATATTAATAAACATCAGCTTAATTATGGCACCGAAGAAAAATGGGACAACACAATCCGTCAAGCGGATGACGGCAGCGGGCAGGGTTACCCCCCAAATCCGTGTAAGCCGAAGGCCTGGAGACGACGACGCTGACAGATCACTTGTCAGTGTCAGCCCTGCTTTCGTGTAACCCCCCAATGTTTGCCTTGTATATACGAGGATTTGTACAAGGGAGTCGTAGCAACTTAGTGAATCTTCAGGTTATCTAATGATCAACTTGTACGAGGACTAATCTAAAGGTGGTAAAGTTGTAAATGGAAATGGTCTCCCCAGGACGACTCGAAACGTCGCGTTTATTATCTTGGCATACTTACTAAAGAGAAAATTTATTCATTTGTTTGTTTTAATTATAATCAAAATAACTGGACCTATTGTGATTCTTGCCGCGTTTGAAAGCTATGTTCCTCAGCATGAACATATTTCATTATAATTTTCATGGGTTTCAGTCTGAAGACTAAACTTATTCATGTTGCGCAAGTCGAACACGGTCACATGGGCGATGTGAATAAAAGCAATAGGTATTGCTATATAAGTACATTGTTATCTATTCACAAGGAAAATTATAGCCATACTAATCCCTCAGATATATTGTAGAATAAGTAATACCTCACTTGTCCTATTATATTATCCTCACTTTTCCTACTTATATTTTTGTTGAAAGTCTGTACGGACAATAATGTGTAAGAGACTTTAATATTGTACGATTTGTACTAAAATATACTTTATCCTTATTTGAAAAAGGTAAGTCAAATCCGCGAAGGAATTAAGACGAAAAAGTTTCAGAATAAAAGATGAAGGTTAAGTTACAACCCGGCGATTATTATTCATGTCCTCCTGGGAAGCGCGTATTAATTTCCTTCCACATTTCTGTACTTTAAAAAAAAAAAAATTAAAAAAATTAAAAATTTATTTATTCTTTAACAAACCTTCCGATTACATATGTTGTGGTGACGTACCTAGTAAGTAAATAATTTACCTGTATCAGGTAGTCACCGCCCATTTAAGTCATATATAGATTAAGGCGAGTTACAATTCCAAATTCAGTATAATTAAAATTAAAATAAATAAAACAAAAAAGAAATTAAGGTATGTGTTTAATGTATAGTGT